>CM069458.1:47007897-47233938 GCA_035610835.1 Ophiura sarsii | reverse complement strand
AGCAGGCTTGATTAGCCTACTCGACTAGCTTAAAGTCAGTCCAGCCTGTGCCTGACTAGTTTAAGTTTTCAGTGTAAGTCTTTAAAAACACTTTCGATTACCAAATATACACACCATCCGCAACGTTGTGGGGACCATAAGATACTGGAGACCCAAAAACCATGATCACGTGACGAGAATGAGGCATGATGGTATTGCTCGACAAATCCTCCCTGGATCTGCTCCGATCACCGGGAGTGGCGTTATCTCCCTCTTCATCGTCAGCAACGTAGGTTAGATTCAAGTGCGTTGCGTTGACACTTCAGTTGAGCGTTGGTCAGCCTCGTATGATGTCTTTAGCCCCGGCTCCTTTCATAAATATTGTCAGCATAAACCCTAGAGGGATAATGGTGAGGTATTCAAAGTAAATAATGAACTACTATTTACTCTCGGTTATTTCAAGTGTGTCTGAGGGACCTGGCGTCAATCTCAAAGCTATTCTAGCAGATCTTAACCTTCATTCTTTAATATTTATTTGAATAAATATATAAATCAATATTGATCTATGCTTTTAGCTTTGTACGGCTTTTGTATATTATTTTCACACAAATAAGAATTCAATATTAACAATCAAATCACTTATGTTTACTTCAACAAGATCATAAGATGGCAATGCCTTTTGATTTATTTCGAATGAAATATGAAGTTATGGATGTACTTTGTTATCCAAACCTGAGCAGGGGTGTTCGTTTATTGTTTAATACAAACATGTTAGTTAATGTTTGTAATTAGTTTAAAAATATTCAAAAGTATCTCAACTTTTTATCAGCTCGCAACACATTTTGTGTTGCAGCTCTTTTCAACGTCATCTCAGATAGCATCAACGTCATATAAAAAGATGTCTATTCACTAAGTGAACATCTATGCTGAACAACTCGATGGTTTACTCGCGTTTAGACGGTTTCGATCAGTAATGGCTTCATCAACTCGTTTTTACCGTGATAATTGTTCTCGTTCCCAGGATGCTTTTGTGTTATCAGGGGATCGTAGACATGATTTAGAGAATATATACCCTCGTCACGGGTGGTGATTTTGGGTCCTTGCCTGCGTATCTAAATCGCTTCTCTTATCCATCGCTTCTTTTTTTTTTGTCATTGTCATTGTCCAGTATTTATGTCCCCTCCCAGTGTGATTCTCTCATTTGCATGCGATGTGGTCAAACAGCTGATTTGTGGTGCTCTGTCGTATACTTTTTTTTGTTGGCACTCGTGATCTTGGTATCGATTATTATCTTGGTGTCTTTCTTGTGTTCATCTAGCCCAGTTCCGAACTTTGTATCGTCTATTTGCTTGGTGTGTTTCTTGTGTTCATCTAGCCTCGTTCCGAACTTTGTATCGCTTATTTGCTTGGTGTGTTTCTTGTGTTCATCTAGCCTCGTTCCGAACTTTGTATCGCTTATTTTCTTGGCGTCTTTCTTGTGTTTTTCTAGCCACGTTCCGAACAGGCGCCCGTTTCAGCAACGTATACTTTGTCGCACGAGTGACATGGAATTTGATAAACACAATCGCTGGTCTGCAATATCTCTTCTGTTTTTGTTTTATTGAATTGAATACATTTTAATCTTATTTAAAAAAAACCACAGAAACTCATCAATTGCATCTGTAGTTTACATTTCTATTTGGTAGAGAAAGTGAAAAGGCATTCTTTACAGTTTTAGGCTTATTTGGATTTCATTTCCATTTTAAATTTTATATTCAAATCAAACAAATATTACCCCAATCTCTGTGTCTATTCAGCATAAATAATTATTTATAGACTCGAACAAACTACCGTGAATTAAATTAACAAAGACCTTAAGAAAACACGGTTTCGAACCCGATCCCATTTCACTATCGCGGCGAAAAATAAATAATCACATGTATATTTATTTCTTGCCAGCCATAGACTAGTTTAGTAAACGGACAAGCATTTAAAATACAGACAATAGTTTCATATCATTAAGGAGCCTCCCTTTTATCACGACCAGTATTATTACCATAACTCGACTTACCTAATCAATCACACATTCTTTTATCTACTAATAAAATACTTCGACGTTTATTCACAAATTCACGGTGGGCTAACAGGCGTAGCATATTCCGATGTCCACTATGCATGCTTATTTAGAACACCCCGGGAGAATACCTTGACCATGGCACGTCTATCTTCAATATTCTTTATGAAAGTCAGTGGACTAATAAAGCCGTAATTGCACTGTTAGCCACGGTACTGATAGACGGCCAGACACTGACTCCATTACAATGCTCATTATTGGCCGGGTGTATTTGACTCACTGAATATAGTGCCCATGTGGGTGGGGGGGGGGGGGGGGGGGGGGGGGTGCGTGCGTCTTGCGTATTGACAAATGTCTGTGATACAAAAGCGCGTCGATACATTTCTGTATTAATTATATGTTTAAAGAGCATTTAAAACTCTCATTAAAGGTGAATTTTCACCGATCACTTTTTTTGGGCTGTGATTTTTTTTTAACATCAAGATATTTTGGTATCAGAAGAATCCCCATATTTTTCTCATTATGTCTGTAAATATTAGGGGCCAGAAATGTTTCATTTGGAAATTATAGGCTAAAATGTGGTGAATTACTGCCAAAGGTGGTTAACCACCAACCAGTCTGTGTACTACTCAATGGGCACATGTCTTTTGACATTGCGCTTCTAAAAATAGAACCATTGGAGTTATGCAACTCAAACTTTGGAATGCAACAATTTTAAGGATGACCTTTCATGTAAAATAGAAAACATCAAGTTGAAAATCGGGTCATCAACCTTTAAACATAACGCGCTAAATCCTTATTATTTGTCATGACCGCATTAACAACTGTAACATGTGTACAGAACCCGTTATTGCTTGTCGGAATAGGTTACTATAGTATTCGAGAGGGAAATATATGGCGTGAGGGAAATACAAATAAAATCCTAACTTTTAAAACAGACTTTATAGCCCCTTTCTTATTCCCTAATTATAAACTCCTAATCACGACCCGCATTCTTACCATATCTCAGTTCCACTCAATAAATCACACAGCCACTTTTGTTACTAATCAAATTCAAATATCTACCGAGGACGAACATTTAGCATTTGTTTCACATTAGGCTAACAATGGTAACAGGCGTAGCATATCCCGATGTCCACTGCATGCCTATTAAAACATCCCGGGAGAACATCTTGACCATGGCACATCTATCTTCACAAATTATGATGAAACCCGGTGGACTAATAAGCTGTAATTGGAACGTTAGCCACGGTACTGATAGACGTTCAGACATTAACTCCGTTGGACACAAATGACCTGGCGTGTATTTTACGGACTTAAATACAGCGCCCCTTATATAACACATACATGTGCGAGCATCTTGCACATACTCTCTAAATGTAAAAGAGCTAACAACTCACTAATTTAGAGTTCGTGGGCGGACAGCTCTGTTCTAGAGTGAAGTTCACTTTTCCAGAGTGATTTCCGATCTTTTCAGAGTAAAAATCATCTGAATAGAGTGCAAATCACTCCAAAAAGAGCGAATTTCACTCCTAAAACGAGTTGTCCCTCCATTCTCCGGGAACTCTCAAAGAGTGATTTTTAGCTCGTTTACATTTAGAGAGTAGAAAGATTATGCATGTGACATTGATATATACATGAAAGGAATTATATAGTTGATACTTCAATCGCTCTCTGTAATGTAACACACAGGGAATAAAAGTATTTCACGCAGATTTAAAAGAACCGTTGATTACTTTGATTGGTACATCTTTCCTTCACCACATCACAGGCGACATTCCTGACTTATGGATATTTAATTTAAATATTCGAAAGGTCTTCGGCTTCCATTCAGTGAATTGCACAGGGTATTTCTTATTACCAAATCTACGAACGTGATAATCATACTACATTTAGTCAGTAATAAATCATAACATATTCCGTTGCCTACTGCCTATTTTTGGTGGGCTTAACACTCTGGCTTTAAAATGTATATCGTGCAAAAGATAGACATCGGTGGACTAATATGCCGTAATTGCACCGTTAATGACGGCACTGTTAGACAGCCAGACATTGACCTACATTAAGCCTTTCCATGCGGCTATTAGTTTTACCATTATACAAAATAGATTTTTCAGAAACCTTTCCAAACTTTCAAAGACTATCTCATGAATTACTGAACCAAAACTAGGGATGTTTGTAATTATTTTATACATTTCTTACAGTTATTCAATATATGGTTATGAAATTCACTACCAATACTTTTCCCATTTTTAAAATGTCGTCTCCAGATGACTGCCGCATGGAAAGTGTTAAGATTGGACACAATTGACCAAGCGCATTCATAATCATACAAAATGTTACATAAGTTAAGACACGTACGCGTGAGCGCGTATTCTTCGATGTACGATTGTGTGGCATGCAGGGCCCTCTGTAAATTGGCATATCACCACCCCTCCCCCCCCCCCCCCCCCCGGGGGGCTATTCCTTAAAACACATCTTTCGGAACATGGTCTTATTCGTGTCGTGAAGTCAATCTTAAACACAAACAACACAAGCCGTAGCTATTTAACATGTAAGGCTATTTAACATTGATTATGTAAGGCTATTATCGGGCCAATGTATATTTATTTAACTATTTTGACCATTGACCATTATCTGTAGGCCTATCCCGGTTGTTTGCTCTGTGCATCTTCTTCAATAAGTCTGCCTCTGTCTAACAAACATAATTTCAGTATCTCAATCAACAATATATTATGATGTGCACGAACAGTATTATCATCGATCGTCAGCATTACTGTGTATTAACTAAAATATCCCTTATTATTGGTCTCCCTACACGAGGGGGCCCTTATACTAACTGTAATACACGCTTCCTTTGATGACAGACAAAGTGTGGTACCGTGCTGTATTACTCATGTACAAATAATGTAGCGTGTATGTATTTGCATGACTTAGTGAATAAAGAGTTCCTATTTCGCAGATAAATCACAGTATGTTTTAGTCGTAGTTGCTACATCTGTTGATATCCATCATTTAATTTCTTCCTACTGTGATAAAATCATAGTTTTAATACAGTTAAGATTATTTTTTCCTCACCCTGAACATCAGTAGACATTTAAGACCTGGTATGTGTTGTGGTGACGGATGACTGCTGAAAATTGATTGCAGACAACATTTACAAGTTATGTTTAACCGACCTCGTTACCAGCAGCGTTTGGGATGTTGTATTACCACATTCTGAGTTTCCCATATGAATAAATATGGCTAGAAATTATTAGATTAGACCCCTAAATGCCCCCTGGCGTTTATATGTATTGTATATACCATGACAGCACGAATCGATGTGGCGATATGACATTCTTTTGTTTTACATAGCACTCACGTGATAAAATAGTGCTGGTTCTAACTTTAAAGACGCTCAAGTTGTCCATGTTTGCAAAAGATACAAAATGAGGTGATTTAAATCCGTGAACACCAATAATGTCGTTTTACCACATCCCGGTTCACCCATAAGGATAGAGCGTTGTAATAATTTTGAATTTTCCTACCGAATGCCCCTTGATGTTAATCTGCATTTCTCACCATATTATATACACCACGAGGTCGACAGCTGAAGACGAAAAAGTAGGCTCTGAGCGACTTTATTATTAAAGTGGGGAAAAATAAATCCTTGATGTATATTCTGTAAAATACTATCTCCTCAAGTTATATATATATGTTTGACTACATATTTTGTTTGCTCCACTAAAATCTATGACATACTTTGGATGTATATAACATTCTGTCGCTCGATGGGGACCCTGTATAGATACCGTTGAATGAATCATTGAAGTTATGCGTTTATAAAAGTGTAGTAAAATTGTCAGTCAATGTTGTTTTACCATAGCCTACGTTTCCTTTGAGCAGCATGTGGCTAATAATGATTGAAATAAGCCGTACTGCAAACCCAGTGCGTATGACTCATTCGTATAGGTGTCTTGTACGTAAGACTTAAACGATAGTCGCCAAAGTAATATGTATGGAGATGCAAAAATATCACTTTGGAAACTGTCGTATAAGTCTTAAGTAAAAATCACTTATTCGTGTGTTTTATATCAGTGTAGTAACATTGTCAGGCAATGTTACTACATTTTGCTAACAATGACTTAATCAGGCCGCATTGCAAAATCAGTATGTACGGCTCATTCGCAAAGATGACTTGTACGTAAGACTTATACGAAAGTCGCCAAATTAAGTTGGGGACTCTCAGCTTACTTTTGATTTAACGAGCGCACAGTAACTATTCCATTCTTGAAACCACTATTTCATTAAAACCTTATTTCAAGACTTATTGTGAACTGTGATGAAGCTAAATAACTCATAAAATGTGTTTTATAGGTTTTTAAACGTGTAGTAATAATCGCTTATGCACTAGTATATTTATGATAAACAGTCCAGTATACTGTTGTTTTATATTATTCTAGATAATTCATGACGATAAATCCTGGCTGGCATTGGTTTGAATGGATCCATATTTTGAGAGAAGTTTAAATTGAGAAGTTTAGATTAATGTTTTTTAAGATCACATAATAAATTACTAACACTCGTGTAATATTTCGATTTCGGAAACAAATCTATGTTGTTTTACCGCATCCTGGGTTCCCCATGAAGATGGACGTGGCTAGCAGTGATTGAATTATATAATCGAAGGCCCCTACTAGCCTTCTAGTCAATTACTCGCGTGTATGCGCCACTGCCGCAAATGACTTTTCTTAGTACTCGATTCAAATATTTAGTTATGTTTAGATTGAACGCATAAAATATATAAAACAGATCGCTCTTTGAAATAATTTGATCAAGATTCTCTCACAAAATACATTTGTAGGCCTATCAAATGTACATGTATGTAATTGTATTTCAGTTGTATTACACTTTCCACGCGGCTATTAGTTTTACAATTAAAACAACAGATTTGTCAGAAACCTTTCCCAACTTTCAAGGTCTATCTCAAGGATTTCTGAACCAATGCTAGGAATGTTTGTACTTATTTCAATGCATTTTTCATGGTGATTCCAAAAATGGTAATGAAATTCAATAATGTTGACATTTTTGAAACATTTTGTGAACTTTTGGAATGTCGTCTGCAGACGCCTGCCGCATGGAAAGCGTTAAGTTTCGTCACTGAGTAGATGCTTTGCAAAATTTCTATGATCTACTTTTAATTTACATCACTAGAACCAGCAGAGACGAGATTCACCGACTTGTAATGTCGTTTTACCTTAGCCTGGGCTACGAATGAGGACAGAATACGGCTTTCATTGATTTTGAATTATCCGAATTGCCCCTTAATGTCTCTCTGCATTGCTCATATGTAGGCACCACGACAGAAGGTGACGAGAGGATGATCAAGTATATTTTAAATATACGCAGGATTTTTTTTATGATGCATCATACAATTTCATTTCGCTTTCAAGTATTTCATAACTTATTTAACTACCGGCAATAACATAAATATACCCAACATACCTTACACGAGCCTCAAATTTAATGATATCGGGTTACACGTTCTGCACCGGAAACAGAACATTACGATGAAATAAACAAATCCTTATGTATACATATCCAATCGTAAAACAATCATAACGTTATTAGGAATTTCGAATTACACTCGAACGATGGACACTTTCACTCAACAAAGTTTTAATCATACAAGGCAATTTGCCAGGCTATTCAACTGTACATTCGTCTTAAGGGAAGCGACACTTAGTGAACCTATCGCATATACAGGTTCCAAAAAGTTAATGTTTCTACGTCTAATGGTATGAATTTGGCATAACTCTGGAATACCATCCACACCCTATGTGAGAATACACTTGAAATGAGAAGGGTACAATATGAAGGCAATTACATAAGTAATGTGTTACAGAACTATATAAAACCCGATAAACTTATCATACGAGAAGCTTAAAAAACATCGCAAAATTATAATCTTACTAGAGGCATTACGTTTTAGTTTTCCTAAATAAATAAATATATATATATATATATATATATATATTATATCCATATTAACACTTTCCACGCGACATTCTAAAATGTCACAAAATGTTTCAAATATGTCAAAATTATTGAATTACCATACCATTACCATATTTGGAATCACCATGGGAAATGCATTCAAATAAGTACAAACATGACTAGTATTGGTTCAGTAATCCTTCAGATAGACCTTGACGATTGAGAAAGGTTACTGAAAAATCTGTTTTGTATTTGGTAAAACCCACAGCCTCGTGGAAAGTGTTAAGATTTAAACATCGAAATAGCATTTTGCATATCAAGTGAACAATTATCCTGGTAAAATCCTCCGATGACACATTCATAGCCACCCCTACTAAATTATCCTTCCCCTTCCTCTTTGGTTCCCTTACCCTCAAATATGTTAAAACGATATCCACTGTCTTTAAATCCAATTTTACTACTCCATTATGACTACTCATGAAGCTCTCTTTCTCATTATTGTACGGAATTAACAAATTGACGCTGCGAATTTGTGAGATACTATAATTAACTCTAGTAATCATAAATATCAGAGAAAAGGCCAGGCTTATATGTGATTTACAGTGCTTCGCACAGGGAGAGTGGTGAGAGGCTTGTATGATTGCTTGTGTCTAACGGTAATTAATATTATCATATGATGGATGTGTTACATCATTCTTGCATCGTTTCATTAAGAACACAATCATCACCTAGGTGGGACGTGATCTGTACAGTCTTTGTGAAGGTCTTTTAAGAAGTGAAACGTTAAATATTATTCGAATGAGTTACATTCCACTATTTTTTTTATGAGTTACGTTGATATTTTTCCGAAATTCACAACTGCACGTATATTTTTCTGGAAAAAAGGCTTACCACTTTCATAAATTGTAGTACGTTGTGCCCTTTTATCATGTTTAGCTATAGTACGATACCAGCAGACGGTCTGTATGCAAGGGATAATGAAGTCCCTTTTGGGCAACATTAGGTTAATGCCGGGTCTCACCATAGTTTTGTAAACAAACAATAACAGGGGACAGTTGAAAGGGTCTCTTAAGGATAAAAGGTTCAACATTTCCTAGCTGCTTTGACCACCGTTTGTTTAAATCTATTTCAAGGTCGGTGCTACTCCAAGGTAGGTTATTGCTACCTGAAAGTTAATGGATTGCGACACGCGTACAAATTATGCATCAAGCTTTAGATTTTTTGGTAAACATTGATGAACACAATGTCTGTGTCATTAAGAGAAAAGCCCTTCGGTCTATATGCTGGGATAAATGGTTTACAGGATTGGTACGCAACTCGTGCAATTCCCTGTGGGGGAAGATAAGAATACTGTCTTCCATGGCGGATGTATGCATAGCCCATTTGCAACGACAAAGAATAGCTAAAGGGTATCCCTAAATTTAATGATCTGTTTCCATGCTTACTCTCTGTTCAATGCAATGTGTACATCTTTTTGGAAATACCTCTCTAGCAAACTAAATGCAAGTGTTCTTTCAACCAAGGAGCTATGTTAGAAGAATTTGCCGCGAAAGAGGCAAGCCAGAAAAAAAACCTTAATTTCCAACTACAATTAAAACTTTACAACAAATAGTCGCCCTTGACTTCTCATAAATCAATCAGTTGTAATAATTCCAATTTAACATAGCATGTTAATGCCTAACATATGCAATGGTCATATATTGTGCAATTAAGCAAAGCGACGAGCGAATTAAAGACTACAGACTTGGTAATCAGATTAACCAGTGTCGTTATTGAACTCGTCTTTATCTAGGTTAATTGCATACTTTTTTATAAAGCGACAAAAACAACAACACAACACCATGTAATATAGTCAATGTTCATCACTTAAATAACCCACCCCTTGGGAGAATTACATTGTGTAACTGGTCTTTTAAGTTCTATTCATATAATTTGCCATGTTTTGTGTTTGGGGGGAACCCAGGCTATGGTAAACTTACATTGAAAATGGTGTTAGTTTGAAATGTGCACTGATTTAAAAGATTCATATTGGTTGATAGTTATTCACTTGGAATTGCTTCTCATTATAATGTACAAATATAATACTACTTGTAAACAAGACGATTTAGCTTGATCTTGGTCCCTGTGATCACCCTGGTAATACCAGTGATTTTAACTCTTTCCATGCGGCTGGCGGCTGCAGACGACATTCAAATATTTCACAAAATGTTTAAAAATTGTTAAAATCATTGAATTTCATTACCATATTTGGAATCACCATGAGAAATGCATTACAAAAAGTACAAACATGCCTAGCATTGGTTCAGTATTCCTTGAAATAGACCTTGGAAATATGGGAAAGGTTTCTGAAAAATCTTGTTTTGTATGGTAAAACCAATAGCCGCGTGCAAAGTGTTAAGACGGTAGACCACTCGTCCAATTTCAAGATCAATAAAACAATGATCCGCCATGCAATTTCACATAGCTTCAAAAACGGGCTATTTTGAAAACGGCGAATATTTTACCAAACATGGACTGTAGGTCTTTATGCAATTAAACTAAGTGCCGAGAACCAGGACTGCGAGAATTAAGATATTCTCAACGATGTCATCTACGAATATGGCGATAAAGATCACCTTCAGGACATGACGTGTTTAAAACGACTTAACTATCGTGAGGTGTAATACGACCGCGGGCATGGCAATATTATAGCGGAGCCGCGCCAGATGCGTATGCTTGGCTAAATACGACATCCTTCCTGTACATAAAGCTACCTGGTATGGCAACACACAACCACATGCAGTTGAGCGTATACATGTTATCTTTCCCGCAGCTCAATTAAACCTAAGTTACTGTAATAGTAAAAAAAAAGCCAATATCAAAATTGCTGGTAGTGCATGCGTAGTAATATCCGTTTGTTTTGAAGAGATTTAAACATCTGTTCGGTTGTATGTGCTTACCATTGAGTATTAAGTGGTAAAATGAAGCATGTTAAAGCACGAATAGGTATATCGCGTGTACTATCACATTTCCTCATGATGTTCAAGTTGTTTATCAATTGAGAACGTTTTAGCATAATGGTTCAGTCAGAGTGATCATTCGATTTCATATTTTTTAATAATGGCTCGCAATTTGGCTTTCAATATTGCTGGTGATTAAGTTCTCTTATTACAAATTTCGGCTTTTAAAACACAAAATGTATTGAAATAAAGATTGAATTGGAATTAACATTAACTTGTCAATTGTATTTTCGTTTTAAAAAAATATCTGAGATAAATTCAATTTCAAATGAAATGGGCGTTTCAACAATACAATTTTTTATTTATTTTACAGTTAGATTTTGGGTATTCTATTTACTTCGTGGATACCCCAAACGACGATTGTTATAAAAGATATTGACCTAGAATATATGTTCATATACAGAGGCATTTACCGAAGGTAGGCTAGTGCGCCCTCCTCATTTTGATATTTTTAAAACAGTAGTCTGCTTCCGTCTGTTCTAAGAAATTCTTTCTAGGCAAAGAAATACTAGGTGTTTGGTATTTTGCTTTGAAAGATATTGATACTAATATGTGTTGTTATGTAATCTTTGTCCTTATTGTGTTATCAAAGGGGCACTAAGAGATTTGAATGGGAGTGCGCCCTCAATTTTTTTGAAATCAGTTTCTTGCACCTACGTAATGCTTAGGCATATACTAACTAACATCTGAAACCGGTTACCTTAATTCACCGTCTATCATGTAAAAGTTTACTATTTGGTAATTTCGATGTAGATCACAACGAAAATATCAGCATCCCTTACCACATAAATTGCTTCAACCAAATTTCAATTTTAGCGCCATCATTCGACCGTTTACCCATAAATTATTACACTTCAGGGTCCCTACGTAACTTATCTATTGAAACAATTATTTGTTTCTCTCCAAATTTCGTTTATTCGGCAATCTCTCGACTCAAAGCCCCTTTAAGTTTATCTCATGTTTCGAAAACGTTGAGGGCTTTATATTGATAGATTACATACATTTTATAACACTTTTGGATTATACCAATTCAAGCAACTTGACTTACAGGGTGAGTCAAAAAGACTGCAATAGTGGAAAGAAGCCATTTCGTTTTCAATACCAAAATTAATTTTAAAACTTTTTAAACGTTGCAAGAATGATGTATTTAATCCTAACTTTGTGTGAAAAAATGAAGTCGATTGCATTTTTCGTTTGTCTTTGGGTGACCCTCTTTGCTGCGCAACCAAATTTACCTGTTTGTCAACGAGCACAGTGATTTTCATTTGAAATGGCACACATTGCATTCTCATATTTGAATATCCCGCCAACAAAAAAAAAGGAAAATGTCAGTTTTTTATTAAAATTTAGAACATTATACGCTTTCATAGCATGGGTATGATTATAATTGATTATTCTAACTCACATGTAAACAAGAAAGGATGCATCAAATTCCAATAACATCACAAATGAACTCAAGTTTCCAAATTTGAATGAGAACACATTTTGCGATTTGATGCATATTTTGGGTCTCGTGGACAAACGTGTGAAATGGGTGCACTGGTCAAAGGTTCACCAAAGCATTTTTTCACACAAAGTTAGGATTAAATACATCATTCTTGTAACGTTTAAAAAGTTTTAAAATTCATTTTGGTTTTGAAAACAAAATGGCTTCTTGAGTGCACAATTATCTAAATCCATTTATAATATAATGTACAATTTTTAGATTGTTCTATGTTACAATAGGATAGAGATATTAAATAACACACTTGACTTCCGTAACACTCTGTATCAAATCACAACACAAATGAATATCAAGTGAGGCTTTTATCAGTCAAAATGAAAATTGAGATTTAATTTCATACAAAAGTGTATTTTTAAGCTTTAAAATGACACCTTCTTGATACATTTAGTCAATGCATTTATATGTTATGTGAAATAGATAGTAGTTCCTTTTTATTTCTTTTTTCGCGCGTTTCTTCATCTATATCTTAAAATGCATACTGCCGTCAAAGCTCACTTTTGATGTGACTAGTCACATATTAATTTGAATTTATACAGAAACAAAATACCAATATAAGAACAAGTTACAAGGTTGAATTTCAAGACAGCTGATTATCGAAAGCACATTTTGAGAATGTACGGGAATCACTTTTCATGGGGAATCTATGAAACAATATATTGATTTATATTTGCTAACCACTGCACTTCTTTGAACTGTTCAGTCTTACAAACTCATTATTGCTTTTATATAATAAACAAGGGTGTATAATAATCGAGGGCGTGTATATCAAATTCTAGCTAATTGTTTTGATAATGTGTGTTATGGACACCCATTCATTTAACATAAAACGTCAAAATAATATGCTGATAATCTCTTGGCTTAAGTACCTTTTTTTGCAAAATGGCCTACAGACCACCTCTACATATTACTCATTTTGCATTAGTGAATTTGCATTGACAAGTCCATGGAATTAATCAAATTATTGTATGGCTGTGTTCATTGCTCTATGACTTGGATTAATGCATCCATGCACGCCAATTGAGGCACCAAACAATACAAGCCAAATTCCATATAATGAATAGCCATCCATTCAATAATGCAAAATGAATAACATGCAGAAGTGAATGTAAGACCTTTTGCAAAAACAGCTCTTCATATTATACAACAGAGATTGTTCAGAAACCTTTCCAAACTTTCAGGGTCTAGCCAATGGATTACTGAATCTATAATAGGCATGTTTGTACTTATTTCAATGCATTTCACAAAGTGATTCTAAATATGGTAATGAAATTCATATATTGCGACATTTTTGAAACATTTAGCGAAATTTAGGAATGTCGTCTGCCGACGCCTCCTGCGTGGAAAGTGTTAAGCAATCACATCAGCTGGCTATCAAATATATAGACTATTAGACTAGTCATCATTATATTTAAACATTAAGAATAAGTGTAAAAGAAGTTAGCGTTTGTACAAAAGAGTATCTTAACCACATTCGACACGGACAACGATAACTGCAAGCAATTTAAAGCAGATGTTTTCAGAAACCTTTCCCAACTTTTATCGAAGCCTATCTCAAAAATATATGAACCAATACTAGGATAGTTTGTACTTATGTTAATGCATTTCTCGTGCTGAATCTAAATATGGTAATGAAATGTAATTATTTTGGCATTTTTTGAAACATTTCGTGACATTTTGGAGTTGTCGTCTACCGCGTTAAAAGCGTTAACCACCTTCGACACGGCGGACAACGATAACTACGAGCAATTTAAAGCTGTATTTATGTACGACTAGCATGGGATATTAGCGTTCCGGTGATCGATGATGATGATTTTCTCAGCTGCTGTAAAGGAAATTGGGGATTTCTCCCTGTAGACACTCCTCTTTATTCCGCAATATTCAGTAGCGGGACGATGGAGTAGGCCACTAATGGACATTGACATTGTCATTATAATTTAAAGCTATTACAGCGCGTGTGTACACACTCTGTACAGTGTGTCCCCCTAAAATTGAGTCCGAAAGCGGGAGAAACGACTACTTAATAAAGTAACACGTCTCTTTATATTTGAGAATCTCAGAGAGTTTATAGATGAGTTTGATCTGTGTATTTTTCAATCAAATTGGAAATTGTATACGACTCGGATATAAGTTCGTTGTAAACCATTTCCACGACTTCACTGGTTATCAGAACGTAGCCAGAGAGGTTAGGGACATTTTCCCAAATTTCCTCCTGCCAGAATGCTCGCCCGTGATGTCCCCTAATAAAATGGTAAATGATGTATATATTAAGCAGAATCGGTTGTTCCCCCTGATCACAGACCTGTCCGCTCTCTTGCTCCCGGCCCCATAATTGAAAACCCAACTACTGCTGGAAAACAACCGTCCATTGCTTCAAAGAACTTGAACCAAGATAAGCCAATGATATCGGGGGGAGCGAGTCTTCCTGAAGGCCCTGTCACACCATAGCGTATGGCCTGAACGTGGCCTGAACGTATGCCGACGTATTCAAAAAATAGCTCGAAAATTGTCAGAGTCCAACTTCCCAACGAATTGCGTAGGAAAAGTCGACATCGGTGATGGAATGTACGTATCCATAGCGTATCCATAGCGTATTAAACGTATACATAGCGTATGACTAACGTATTGATAGTGTATCACTAACTTATAACAAACTTATGACAGCGTATCACAGCGTATGCGATCGGCGAGCGTATACCAACGTATGCTTAATGTATTCGAAGCGGATATCTGCCGTGTTCGACGTATCCTCAGCGTATCCTCGGCGTACAACGAACATGTGACTTATGCCGCTGCAGAAATTGAGTTTCGTACACGGCGCGCGGGACAAGTGATGCCAGTTCAAGTAAACGCAGCCTAGATGATAACTATTATAATATCTAGAAGGGTAAATCTATAGGTCCAACCTATAACTTACGACGAGTAACGTACCTCTAACGTATATCAACGTATGTCTAACGTATGTCAGCGTATGTAAACGTATGTCTAACGTACCACGAACCTATCGGGAACTTACGTCGAGAAATTTTGAACATGCTCAATAATTTTTCGCGGGCTCGACGTGTTCCAAATTTTCACAACGTATCACAGCGTGCTCTTAACGTAAACGACGTATTCCCAACTTGCCCCTAACTTGTATCAGCGTACCCCAACGTACGCCAACGTATTTTTTCGATATTTCGCATAAGTTGTCATACATTCAGGCGATACGCCATGGTGTGACAGGGCTACCGTACAGCTAGCGTGTGTACCGTACAGCTAGCGAGCATTCGGCGTTTTGGGAACTTATGGCGGGTTTGAGTATATAAATGGGTCCCTTGAGTATCTCATCCTCACGTCTTCATGATCTGTCGTGTGCTGAACACATCAACCCATCATCATACGCTACGAATACGCTACGCTACGTTAAGTATACGTTAAGCATACGTTAGTCATACGCTCGCATACGCTCGCATACGCTGTGATACGCTGTCATAAGTATGTTATAAATTAGTGATACGCTATCAATACGTTAGTGATACGCTATGTATACGTTCAATACGCTATGGATACGCTATGGATACGTGACAGGGCCTTACACGATCGCCCGGCATAAGAAGAATACGTGAGAATACGTCGAAACTCGTTGGAAATACGTCAGGCATACGAATATTAGACATACGGCACATATACGTTATCAACTCGTTGGCTGTACGTTTCCCCGTCAGCCTACGTTCATCAACGTATACCAACTTACGAGTAACGTACGAGTAACGTACCACTAACGTATGTCAGCGTATGTCAACGTATATTTAACGTACCACAAACTTACCGGGAACTTATGCAGAACGTATTAAGCACACGTTGAGTACGTCGAGAAATTTTTAAAGTGTTCAATATTTGTTCGCGGGCTCGACGTGTTCCAAATTGTCACAGCGTATCACAGCGTGCTCTTAACGTAAACAACGTATCCCCAACGTACCCCTAACTTATATCAGCGTACACCAACGTACACCAACGTATTTTTCGATATTTCGCATACGTTGGCATACGTTGAGGCGATACGTTATGGTGTGACAGGGCCTTAAGGTTGATGGTGTGTGATCAGCTCCTCGGTTTTGGACCACATTTTTGGGACACGCTTTATGGCATCACCACATTAAGATGCATTTCTGGAACCTTTACATATTAAGCCTCTCAATGATTTATGTTACGACCTAGGTATACGCAAACTTTCGTGTATCTTGTAAGATTCTGATCATATCATGCGTATGGTGTACGTGTGAAAAGAGCCATGCTCTCTCTGGAGCCATAGCCCGGCCTCCATAGACATACACGAAATGAAGCGTGAAACTAGTGTTGTGTTGGAGAGATGAGTGCCCTATACCAACATATACTTTACTGTACAGGGCGGACTATGGCTCCAGGGGACTGTGTCTCCTACTACACCGGCCATATTGTAAAGCATCACACATTAAGGTAGTTCCCTTTATTTATCAATGCATTCAATTCATTCAATTACAATTATAGTTTGAATAAGGCGTACCGATGTTGCAGATAAGTCTACCAAAAACAACATCTGCGTTCTTCGTATATCAATATATCATCTTTATTTTGTCAGCTTTTACTTTTCATTTGTACGTGAACACGTGAACATTTAAATGTTGTGATGCTTGATGCGTCTTTAATTCTTCCATGTTGAAAGACCACTGTAGACAATAAAGATCAGTATGTGAAGGGTAACAAGGCAAGTCTTACTTTTTGATTGTTTTGCAACTTTATTATATTGAACATGTTTTTATATCATTTCGATAACATTTCCGGGCCATAAGCATCGCATTCATATCATCAAACATTCAACAGAATCACAATGTTACATTCAAAGTATTAACGTAGCGTCTTACAGCAAGGGATTTCAAATCGCTAAAAGATAACAATATCGCGACAAAATATTTTAAAATTTAAACAATGGTAAAAAGGGTAAAACATTACGACACTGTCTGATCAAGACACCAATCTTGTTGCGTCGCAACACGGGAAGGTTAAACAAAATAATCCCAGTGGAATGCACAATGTGAAAAGATAAACATCCGCTACTACAATATGCACGTCGACATCCTGTACTAAAGATGGTAAACATCAGATGTCAAACAGTATATTCATGTTGATCCGTGACCATTTTATTTGGATCAATTTAAGAACAACATGACTAGGGTTGAGCGCCAGAAGGCCGTAACTCAACTTGCAAAATTATATTTTGGTACCAAAATAATCCATATAACCTAGATTTTCAAAACCATAAAGAGATTACCCATAAACGCTCTTAATTTGACTAAAACTAGAGTTATAAGTTGGGTGCTACAGTGTATTGTAATGAGTCGCAAATATTTGAAAGTTGATTATCCCAGAATAGCATTTTTTGAGTTACGGCCTTCTAGCGCTCAACCCAACATGAGCAGGGTGCCACCCTTAGAACTGTGGGCTAAATCGGTTAGAACGCAATATTCAAAATGAATTCCGCCGCCATTTTGAAAAAGAAAAAAAATGCGATAACTCTGGCTGAAGATGTGCAACGAGGACAAATGAGGTATCGTAATTTTGAATATTTCTTTTTCCGCGCTACGTACTGATTTGGCAGTGTGGCCTAACGAAAATTGGTTACCCTCGAACTTTTCAGCGATATCATTTGAGTTCAATTTGTATGAACGAGGAACGTTACAATTTTTTTTTATTGTCATCATAAAAATTATCTTTTACTGTGAAGTCCTGTGTATTGATTCCGCGTGTCCGCCTAAATCAGACACATACGAACAACATATTCAGACAGGGGTACTGGTTGGTACATATGTGCCGCTGATATGGGTCGCATTTTCACCTTTTATTTTGACAATGGTCCGGTTTTTTACGATGCCACTATTATGTGGATAGAGGTCATTTTTGGTTGATTTTGCTATTCAAAATGGTTGGTTTTGGGAGATTTATTGCTACAATGATAATGTGACAATATTTTACAGCCAACTGTTTAAATGGGTCAATATTCTTTAGGACAACTATTACAATGAGTCATATTTTCATACAATTTGCTTACCATTTCGATGGCCCTTTTTTACCAGCCGAGGCACATCTGTACCGACTTTAAGGTCAGTACCCCTCCCAAGATTTTGACCAATACGCGCATAGACATTTTGTAACTAAATATCATGTTCCTTTTACATGACCTACATGTTAAGCTCGTAAATAAAGCCATCGAATCCACAATGATTCGATTCATGTTTCCCCGATGTGTTGTGTTTGGGATAGCTCAGGTATAAGTAATACTATAATAAAGTGATGAAGCTACCCACGTGTTTATCGGCATACTTTGATCAACAGCATCCCCTGTGTGGCTCGTTCCGATGACGTATCTCTTTTAATGAAATAACAGATCAAATCAAGTGCATTAATTGCTTAATTTGATGTTTTTATAACAAACCGTAGGATACTCAGTAGGGAATATATAGACAAGCGGCGCATACATTCCATCGAACTTAAAATACACCTGCATCTTAAAGGTAAATCGCCACCTGAGAATGTGTATTTGTTAGTTCTGTGTAAAAAGGATTTCATTACTTCAAAGGACATGTTGCATGGTTATTTTCATCATAGACCTCATAATAGTGTACTTGGCTGATTGCTGCCTTCTACAAAACTAATGAACATATTTGTATAACAGCGTGTTATAGCTTCATTAAAGATATATACAAGGAAGAACTTGGATCATTAAAACACTAACATTAAGAAAAACAAGAGTGGTCACCTAGTTTCCATAAGAGAATAACATATTGCTTGTTCCCTCGAAACCCGGAAAAAGTCGCCAGCTCTGTATTAGAATTACAGGCCAATTAAGTAGTAAAAAATCAATTATAATCATAAGGATAATATATTTCGTTATTATAGCTTAGAACATGAGCAATTCAAATTTGAAACAAAATCATGTTTCTAACTTAATCCTTGGTTCGTGTGAGCAGGTCTGAAATGATATGTACCTTTGTCTGTTCCATATTACCTAGATATACTGTTACCCGAGTTGAAATGGTATGTACCTTTGTCTGTTCCATATTACCCAGATTTGCTGTTACCCGAGTTGAAATAGTAATGTACGCTTGTCTGTTCCATATTACCCAGATTTGCTGTTACCCGAGTTGAAATGGAATGTACCTTTGTCTGTTCCATATTACCTAGATTTTCTGTTACCCGAGTTGAAATAGTAATGTACGCTTGTCTGTTCCATATTACCAAGATTTGCTGTTACCCAAGTTGAAATGGTATGTATCTTTATTTGTTCCATACTACCCAGATTTGCTGTTACCCGATTTGAAATGGTAATGTACCTTTGTATGTTCCATATTACCCAGATTTGCTGTAATTACCCGAGCTGAAATGGTATATTACCAAGTCGCCAGCTCTTTATTAGAATTACAGGCCAATTAAGTAGTAAAATATCAATTATAAACATAAGGATAATATATCGTTATTATATATAGCTTGGAAATAAAATCATGTTTCCAACTTAATCCTTGTTTCGTGTGAGCAGGTCTGAAATGATATGTACCTTTGTCAGGTCCGTATTACCCAGATTTGTTGTAATTACCCTAATAGAAATGGTATGTACCTTTGTCTGTTCCACATTACCCAGATTTGCTGTTACCCGAGTTGAAATGGTACTGTACGCTTGTCTGTTTCATATTGCCCAGATTTGCTGTTACCCGAGTTGAAATGGTATGTACCTCTGTCTGTTCCATATTACCCAGATTTGCTGTTACCCGAGTTGAAATGGTACTGTACACTGGTCCATATTACCCAGATTTGCTGTTACCCAAGTTAAAATGGTATGTACCTTTGTCTGTTCTATATTACCCAGATTTGCTGTTACCCAAGTTGAAATGGCATGTACCTTTGTCTGTTCCATATTACCCAGATTTGCTGTTACCCGAGTTGAAATAGTAATGTACGCTTGTCTGTTCCATATTACCCAGATTTGCTGTTACCCGAGTTGAAATGGTATGTATCTTTATTTGTTCCATACTACCCAGATTTGCTGTTACCGGAGTTAAAATGGCATGTACCTTTGTCTGTTCCATATTACCCAGATTTGCTGTTACCCGAGTTGAAATGGTACTGTACGCTTGTCTGTTCCATATTACCCATATTTGCTTTTACCCGAGTTAAAATGGTATGTACCTTTGTCTGTTCCATATTACCAAGATTTGCTATTACACGAGTTGAAATGGTGATGTACCTATGTCTGTTCCATATCACCCAGATTTGCTGTAATTACCCGAATTGAAATGGTATGTACCTTGGTCTGTTCCATATTACCCATATTTGCTTTTACTCGAGTTAAAATGGTATGTACCTTTGTCTGTTCCATATTACCAAGATTTGCTATTACACGAGTTGAAATGGTGATGTACCTATGTCTGTTCCATATCACCCAGATTTGCTGTTACCCGAGTTAAAATGGTATGTACCTTTGTATGTTCCATATTACCCAGATTTGCTGTAATTACCCGAATTGAAATGGTATGTACCTTTGTCTGTTCCATATTACACAGATTTACTGTTACCCGAGGTAAAATCGTATGTACCTTTGTATGTTCCATATTACCCAGATTAGCTGTTACACGAGTTGAAATGGTAATGTACCTTTGTCTGTTCCATATCACCCAGATGTGCTTTTACCCAAGTTGAAATGGTATATACCTTTGCCTGTTCTATATTACCCAGTTTTGCCGTTACCCGAGTTTAAACATCAATACCACGCAAAATACATCGTCATAGAGCTTGGAACATGAGCAATTCAAATTTTAAAAAAAATCATGTCTCCAACTTTATTCGTTGGAGCAGGTCTGGAATGGTATGAACCTTTGTCTGTTCCATATCAACCGGATTTGCTGTTACCCGAGGTTTAGATTCATTTTGATACCCTTAATAGAATACAGAAAAACCTATTGGTTAATGGACAGGAAAGACACATTTAAAGCTAAGTTTGTGAAATGCTCCTCTCGGTATAATTCAACGTTTCTTATAGTGATGTAATGGGATTTACATTTAATTTACATGATATTCAAGATTCTGAAACTGATTGGATTTTGTGGTAGTATTATTGTAAATGTAAATGCAATTTATGCTAATAACGTTTTATTTTCGGGGCAACGACTGGGTTTTGCCCCGAGGTGTCAATTATACATTATGACGTTTCTCCATCGCGATTAAGAAAATCACCAAATAAGGGTCAGAGTTTCATTGCATGATGTTCTCGGCGGGGTTTTGTTGGTTTCTTGTTTTTTGCGTGTAGTGTTTTTTTTTCTTCTGAAAAGGAGGCATTTTATAAGTTAACGCACTGTAGGCCATCGACACAGTAAATTCAACGTTAAGGTTTGGCTATGTTACGTGTAACTGTGAAATGAAATGGAGAAGAAAAATCCCAGCAGCGTTTCGATTGTTCAATTCTGTATTATTATCAAGGTCTCGTCTGTGAATTTCCCCCGATTTTGTCGTTGCCAATCTCCCCAGAGTAAAATGAAGAATATAACCGTCGTACACAAAGAATGACACATGTCATATGTGTCGTGAATTCAAAAATAAACTCTCATCACTCCATTCATGATTATGTCTCCAGTCGTTCCTGCGTTAATACTGAGTAACCTTTTAAGGGAAGGGTTTATATATGTTACGCAATTATAGGGGTTTCAAAATAGGTTGGTCTTTATACTTTATTAAGGGTATTGGTAGCCTTTTGCGGGATGAGTGACCATGGAACAAGGTTATAGTACTTCTAGATTGGAATGTTAGATTGAACTAAAGGCATTTAAATGTAAATGCATGTATGCATTTAAACCAACGTTCTCCTCCATCTGACATATTAGCTAAGTTGATAGACATGACATAAATTGCCCGCTTAGGAGCGCTATTAATTCGGTCTGGTAAACCTATTGTTATCAATTACTACGAACGGATTGCCTGGTTGTATATTTAAATTCGAGCGGTACTTCTTGCTAACTGCATGGGTGAGTTTCCATTATGTTGCAAAGTACATTCACGCTCATGCGTTTAAACTACTCAATGGGCGTTGCAATACAGCCGGTTGGTTGCACACGATAATTATGTCATTAGCATCCAGCTTTGATGAAAGGCGAATATTTAAATTTGGTGCCAGTTTTTAGGGCAACAATTTATAGCGCTGCTAAGCGGGCCTTGTAGCGTAATAAAGTCCCAGTTTCAATTCCTGGATTATCAGTGTAAATATTTTACGTTGACTCATACGTATAAGAAACTTATACGTTGACTCATACGAAGTTGCCAAAGTAATATTTTCTATCATCATATATACAAGAAACCTTTTACATCAATGCAAATATAATGTTTATATTATTACGGAAATAATTTGCATTGGTGTGGCTCAATTTTAATCGATGGTTGTACGTATGATAATGTCAATTTTACTCAGGCGACTATCGTATAAGTCTTCCGTACAAGTTACGTGTATGCATGAGACATACGGACTAGTTTTGCAGTGGGGCCTAGAAAGGAAAAAAAATACACGAATACACTTGTGAATTGCCAACGAAAAAAGAAAGCGGGGTGAGAGAATGCTGTTTTTGTTGCTGTTGGTTTGACATTGCCTATAAGGTAAGAGCAATACCTACTTCTGTATCGGCCATTCTAAATCCAATCTGGAGAAAGTACTCAATTAAGATCAACATATGATATGTGTGGTACTTCAAACGAGATGCGCGGGATTGTATTAAGATACTGTCTTCTTATCTGTTTCTCACTGTTCGTACTCACCTTCAATAGCATCCGTATATCATTATTGATTTCAGAGGGGTCTTTTCCTGACATACAAGATGGGTCTGTATCAAAATTGAAAGTGAGACTTTCTTTGAGTGAGAATATGAGATACAACCTAAACATAACTTACATTCTATATTTCATCTGAGGGTCTCACACCGTCATTACGCCAGTGTGCACCAATGTCTGCAGATTAAATTAGTAATAGGCCTACCCGAAAAAAATGACCTTCTTGAGTTTCTCATGGAAAAGGAAAACAATGACATACCACAAACAATTGATAGAATACATATCGGACCTCGTCCGGCCGGACACGATAGAACGTATTTATTTATATGATAGCTTATAAGTTCATTTGTCGTCATCTCACTTGCGCCCAAAAGAGTGGTATCTCGATCTGTCTATGACTCATATGACCCATCGAGGAGGAAGGTAGGGCAATACAAAACATACAACTTACAAAAAGTCGAAATAAAAAAATCGTTTATTCTTAACCTGTATTCATTATCCAGATACAAATTATAAAAGCTGAATCCGGCAATTTCGTCTTCCAATAAGTTATCTTTTTTATCATTCCGTTTCTACGCTCCTATTTCGTTGGGTATACCAGTCCGTCGTCTTGATTCACCAAACTTTGGATGAATGGATAAGATCTTTCTGGTGTTTTCAAGATACAGATAAGCATAGATCATGGCTTCCCATAAGGCGAGCTGCGATATTATTTACCGTAAACAACATTTGATACCTTGACGGAATAAAGCGTATTATAGTATACATGATGAGACTGATAATACATGTATACAGCGTTTGGCCAAATGTTATTTACGGTTAATAAATCCCCAGGCGGGCTTTCATATGAGGACGACAATTTTTCGAATATCTAAACTGACTCCTTGGCGCAATTACAAAGGGGCGGAAGTGCTACGCAGACGACCAGTGTTTGATTTCCGGTAAAAGACGGAGCCCGTTCCCCATAATTTCTAATTTGAGCCGTTTTTCTCCCCTGATAGTCTTATTCCTAAATCCACGCAGCCGGGGTTTTTGCGTTGTTAAGTTTATCACTAGAGGCCAGAAAAAACACCAAAATATCATCAAAATGTATATATTTAAAATATCTCAAAATCTATGAACCCGTTAATGATGTCCTCTATAATAAAAAGATAGCTTTTTCGTCCTCTTATCTATTCAATCAGATACACCTCAGTGCAAATGGCAGCTCAGTGTAACTCGCTTTAAAGTTATAACACTTCTATTCAGTTTCAATTACAAAGACTCGGGATACCCACGAGAGAGTGAATTTGATAGATAGCCGGGATGTTGAACTCGTTAGATTACAAAGTCTCCTATAGCCAATACAAAAAATATCTTAACCTCTGTGAACTTCGCTTAAGCATTTAAGAAGGCGGTAATTCTTGTTATCAGACATATCAGTTTACAGACGCATGTGTGTAACTGTTTTTATCCAAAAGAACGGCGTGTGTGTAACGTCTACTGTACCTCAACTGTCGAACTGTAATTGTGTGACGATACAACATTTCTGGATATGCAGCGCTCAAAAAGAGCCGTGCCTATACAATGTTTTGTTCGATAACCCAGGTTTTTGTGACGTCACAAAACCGGTTTCGTAACATAACAACAAAACTCAGGGTTTCGTAACAGCCGATGAAAGCCAGCTTTGGAAAATTCTGGTCTCAAGAACCATCACTGTGTCGTCGCAACGGCCTCAATGATATAGCTATGGGACCTAGATAGATAGACAGATAAGTTGTAATCAAAGTGTGTCAATTATCAGTGACGAAAAATGAAAGCAATAAAAATCAAAGATTAACATACACGCCCATGCATGGGCAGATTTTGAATGACAGTGACTAGTTGCATGTCAACAAATGCTTTTAAGCAAGTATGGCATGTCCGTAATACGTTTCCGGTCACATTTTAGTATAAGGTATTGTTGGGAAGTCACGTAACTGTCCCAGTTCAGAAAACCCCTGCGGGAATCTTATCAATGACACCTAAACGCTTCAAATACTTTGTCTGCAAATAATATTTGACATCCTATCAAAAGCTAGAGTATCAAAGGAGAGTCTCATACAGGATTTTGTTATTAACAATGGTTTGTTTCATTAAACGTAGTTAAAATGAAAGTTTAAAGGGTTTATAAGAAACTAATAATTGGATTAAAACGGCATTTGGAACTTGTTGTTAGTGTTCATATAAAGAACATTTGTTCTACTTCATTTTCCGAAAAAAATGTAATCGACTGAAACGTAAGCAAAATGTGACAAGTTTTTCACCATTCCAAAGCTAACTTTATTAAACTATAAATGTTGTCATTTCCAAGCGTTAGCGCTGCAAATTCTTCGCTAGAACTTAAACTTTTGACAACCACCCTTTATCTTTTATAACTATACCATCCCAGTGATTTCTATTTGCTCCGTTATATTTTTCATTGTAAAATCTATTTAAGCAAAATATAGCAGAGATAGAAAGTGAGGTGATAAGTAGGCCACATAAAATACTGAATTTGAAGTTGCCGCGCATTATGATATCATAGTAACGACATCAAGAAAATGTTTTATACTTGAACTTGTATTAGTAAAAATAGGAGTCCCATTAGTATAGCTTTAAAGCGCTAACAATCATAAATAATCAAACAGCAGACACGAACTTTCGAAGTAAGTGACAGAAAAAGGTATAGAAGGAACCATATTCTGACACAGCCTGACACATCTTTCCCGTGTTGGTCACACCAACATGGTCACGAATGGCTGTAGGCTGGCATTTGGTGTCAAGATTGTGTTGGAAGGGAGGTGCTGAAAGCGCATCGTCGAACGCTGTGGTGTGAAGAAAGATTGAAAAAAATGTTTTCCCAGGGCATTTTGCAATTTTTAACAGCTCACAGTCACATTGTCCCGAGCATATTATTTGTTTAAAGATTTTTTTTATTGAAATATGATCTTTGAGTACCACTAAAAGAGGCGCGAAGAGAGTGTACTTCTCCTTTCTAAACTCCAGCGGAGGATAAAACTGAGGATATTCTCGAAGGCCATTCTAAGCAACTACTTTATTCTTAGGGAGCACCTCAAAACTCGACCGCGCGGCAACCGCCGGTTCCGCCCGGTTGGACCGCATATCATTGTTTAGAACAATAGAAACCGGCTGCAACCGCACGGAACCACACGGAACCGGCGGTTGTCGGGCGGTCGAGTTTTGATGTGCTCCCTTAGATGAAAACTAAAGCGTCAAGTTGCATTTCGGGTGTATTTTCTGCCCGCGCAAATACGTCGGAATTTTTGAGAAACAAGAAACCCGAACTGAGTTTTTCAATACAAATTAACATTACACCCCCCCCCCCCCCCCCCCCAACAAAAAAAATGAAATAAAAAGAAAACCAACTAAAAATCCCCAATAATAACTATTTGAATTGATTTGATGATATCTCTCTCACATAAAACTAGACTTTTGGTTTTGTGTTTTATTAACTTCTGACTTAGCGTGACTTAAAATACAGAATATCCTACGACTGTCTGAACCCCGTATTCAAGGTCAATCTTTAGTCTGTATATATTTCCATGAGTGATAAGAAGTTCTGCCCAACGGAGGGCTGTCAACTTGCTCACGTTGGTTTATAGATACCCACAGTTCCGCCCGAGTCTCTAAAGGCCCTGATATACTACACAATCGCGCGATGCGATTTGCCGCTGAATATACTTATTTGGTAAATAGCACTCTTTATAAGGAGCGTAAACGGCAAATCGCGCCGCGCGATTGCGTATAGTATGCCATGGACTTTAGGCCGTACTGCAAAACTAGTACGTATTGCTCATGCGTATAAGTAAGACTTATACGATTGTTGCCAAACACCCATGAGCATTTATCTGATACCAATGCAATTACATGGAAACATTTACAATTGGTTCAAGTTAAATTTCCATGGGTGAATTTAAGTTTGGTAATGAGATCGATTACTTTGGCGCATATCGTATAAGAGCGTTCATACTGTTAATTACCGGTAAGTTTGCCCAATAGAAACAGCCATTTACCGTTAAGAATCGGTATTATTTGTAACCGCAAAAACCTTCACAAACCAGTATCGGTAAGAAACGGCAAGTTTCCCAATAGAAACAGCCAGCCAATTAATCTTACCGTATTGTTCTGTGAACCGTGTCACGCTGGTTTATACACATTGTGAGGCAATCTTTTTTCAGGTGGGGCGGCATTGTTTTGGTATAACAAAAGGGCAAATGTCGTGGCCCATCGACTAGGATCAATAAACTTAGCGGTAACTTTTCGCGAGTATAAACTGGGGGGGGGGGGGGGATTAAAAAACTTACCGGTAAATCTTAGCGTTTAATCTTACCGTTACCTTGGAAGTGCCCCCAGTAGAAAAACGCTCTGAGCATGCTAAGTCTTACTTTAAATCACTTCGCATGAGCCATGTTTCAGTGCGGCTATATGCACAGATTAAACTATCCGTCTGCATGAAGCTTACCAGCCATTTAACAATTTCCAGGTGTCTGAATAATATCTTTGCTCATTTTCTTTATGGACATTTCATTACGCAAACAATTGAATTGGAGAACAGGGGAAGTGAGAAACCCTTGGCTCCCCCAGTCTCATTAGTTAATCTCTATACAAAGTCGATGAGGAACTCCACAATATAATCTCATCAAAAGTTGCCCCCTTTGTGTCTCCCCTTTCGGTAAACATTTGGTGGTTAGACAGCTACGAACAGACACAGCTGTGTATGGTATGCGTTACATAATACTGTATCGATCGACATGCACGGGATATCCTTCAAAGCGAAACTAAACAAAAGCCTTTCGCGCCTTTTTGAGGTACACAGATCAGACGATAGCACATACGAGGGTCATTCAATAAGTTCTACCTCCTCACTTAAAACATCGCTAATATGAATGTCAGCCTCATGGCACTTGTCATGATTATAGCTCTGAATCATAGCTACACACTTATAGTAAATTTTAAATGACACCTATTTCACTTTTGTCATGATGCAATCAAAGCCAGAGAGAGATTTTTTAGACAACGGACACGGAAAATTACCAAAGATAAATACATGTTTTTTCGTTTTCTCTCCGTATTGTATGATTAGGTATAACCGCCCGATTTAAATACTGAAAATAGAAAACATTGGATGATTTCTGAATATAATACTATACTATCATATATAAATCAGTTTATAGGCAATATTTATCTTTGTAGCTTGCAAATAGTATAATATCAACTCGACTGTATTGACACGCCTTTAGCATACTGCAAAACTGATATTCAGTAAAATGTTCGTTGTTACAAGTCAAGCCACAATGATGCCTTGAATGTTAAATCTTAACATGATAGTAACTTTATCAGTTTTCCTTATATGCAACATTTAGAATAGTTTATCAGGTAGTCATTGATAGAAAAATATATCTTCGAGAGACTTGTAATATATACATTTAGCCCTGAGCAATGAAGATCTCTTAGTTCCTATAAAAAGCAAATATTACTTTTGCAGCGGTTCTCTAGGGTAGGGTTAAAATTGATGATGGCTGTCCTGGTCTGGTTCTGGCTAATTAGAGGGCATTTTCCACCAAGAAACCAGTCACTTGTATTGTTTAAAGTCTGTTCAAGAGATATTTGTAACTTAAAACGATTGTAATTGACTTGATAGGTACATTTTGTCTCTTAGAATTGGCCAAATGAATAGCACAGGAGACATTTGGCTGTTTTTTTACCCGTTTCCGTCGCACTAAATGGAAGTTTGGTTTTTACTGCATATCCAAAAAACAACAATGATTATTCAGACCAATTTACTGTGATTTTGTAGCTGAGATTCACAGCTTCAATCGTGGAATATTTCATACGACTGGCTTGTATAATAGCAAAGTTATAATGTAGGAGGTAGAACTTATTGAATGACCCTCGTATATACCCTACCGTGTATTTTCACTGACTTTGCTTGTAAGCATCATTTGTAGTTTTGACACGACAAACACAAAACACTTAATGCGGCATCAGATTGTGGGCTAATAGAATAATCAAGAGAAAATACGAAATACGTGTAAGTTAATTCAATCGCTGCCCTATATCGGTAGAAAATCGTCTGTGTAGTAATTTGCTATATTGTCTCTGTTTCGCAACTGACGTAAATAAATGTTAGGGTTGTTTTGAGAAAAAGGTGCGATTAAAGGGCACGGAATACAGATATTCTTTTATATCGCAAGATATTACCAAATGGATGTATTGTACAATGTAAACGATAAAAGAGGCAATCGTGATTAGTACAATGAACAGGGACGAGGGCCAATACAATCTGAGTCACGTGTTTGACGATCTACTGCAACTAAGCAACAAACATCACGTGTTGTAACCAGCAGATCGTCATCCCTCCACATCAAGTGTTGATAAAGGAAACAGCTCGTTTTCCGAAATGTCCACAAGTAAGTGGTTTTCCTTGGACTAGATATAAAGAATTTTATCAATCAACAGTGAGTGCATATCTTTAGTATGTAAAAATGAAAGACGAATTTAACTAGTGTTATCCGTAATATCTACAGCTATATTACACGATGGATTTCTTTTGCAGCTATTTTAGTTCTTGCTTAAAAGAAGATGTTCATATGTATTCAGAAAAGTAAGAAAAAATAAATAAACGATGCCCAACAAAACGATTCTTATACAATATGCAATACTTAGTGTTATGGTTATTTTTCTGTCTTAAATATTATGTCTCATTTCATTCCATTAATTTAATTCAACACAAGCAACGCATATAATATGTGTAAGCTTTAACAGTGGGCCACTTGGATTTAATTTTAATTTTAAGAATTTCGATTGAAATTTCACTCGCAATAATATAATCCAGTGCATCAATTGTGAATTAATTGTATATGATGTTACCAAATAACGAGTTGGGTTACATGTACGTGATTTAAGCATATTACGATTTAGATTAAACAGGAACTCAGAGATGGACCTTAGCATAGACATAAGTCACATGATCAATTTCGAAAATATGACGTTGGAGTTATCTTATATAAGTGCAAGATTTACGCAAGCGTAAGTACATTCTGTTTTAGTTTATATTAAGTGCGTTTTTTGGTATTATTTTTAGCGTAGAGCTTGATTTAATTCTGCAATAAAAGTCAATGATGATATGACGTAACATTCTCTGGAAAATAATAATAATAACGATCAAGTCGAATTACTGTACAGTGATCTTCCACCATCAGATCACGTGTATGCGCAGAGTACTGACATTTGGGTTGCAAAGTATTCTGAGACGCAAATGTTTGAAATCAGACAAGTTGGACTATAGTATAAATCGATTGTCGGAGGAAATCTAAATGTTTAGTGCAAAATATTTCACTACTCGCAGACACAATAACATTATGTTTGTAGATGAGTCTTTAGGTGCGTTATTCATTAAACCAAAGGCCACAAGTCGGAGTAAGATGACCTTGCGTAAAAGTATCCGAGGTCAAACTACCTAACAAAGCTCGACCCACCCACCCACCGCTCTGATTGGTTATAGGCATTGTGTGTGTTCTCAAACTTGCGCAATAAGCTGATCGGAGCGCGCCCTCGTGCGTCTAACTGTGGCCATGCAGAGGGCTTTGTACCATGCATCCCCCCATTGTCAAACAAGCTAACGATCTTTTTATATCTTTCATAACCGCACCTGTTTGGTTCGTTAAGTTATAGACATATCTGTATCTCAATAGGTGGTCTGCAGACCCAATAATGTCAAACAGTTTACATTTGCCAGGCGTTGGATTGTTGAAATAATATACAGTCCGCACAAAAAGTAACTTACCAGGTAATAAACACGCTCATGATTCTAAACGTATAGTTCCATCTTTAAAATATCGAACTACAGAATGATGAATTTATCCCTCCTCTTCAATTTGAGATATTAATTACAAATAAAAGTATGCTTGCAAAGGTAAAACACGCCTAAAGGTGTGTTCATACTCACGTCGTTGAGCATCGGCCGACATCGACGGATATCGGTGTGTGAGTTGAAGCAATGTCAACTCTTGTCCGTCAACGTCGACCGATACGCAACGACGCGAGTATGAACACGCCTACGGAGTCCGATTCATTTTTATTACCATAAACCACCGATATTTTTATTAATGTATCTATAATTGAGATGAAGAAAAATGTAATGTCATGCTTTGATACTGGAGTTTAGAGAGAGGTTTATGTTATGTATCCTATACGCTAAATATGTCGTAGCAAACATTTTACGAATGGATCTGGAGTCTCATTGAGTCTGCATCACTTCATTTAGTCTCATTGAGTCTCATTGAGTCACATTAATTCTTATTGATTCTCATTGATTCTCATTGATTCTCATTGACTCTCATTGATTCTCATTGACTCTCATTGATTCTCATTGATTCTCATTGATTTTCATTGATTCTCATTGATTTTCATTGAGTCTCATTGATTCTCATTGAGTCTCATTGATTCACATTGAGTCTCATTGATTCACATTGAGTCTCATTGATTCACATTGAGTCTCATTGATTCTCATTGAGTCTCATTGATTCTCATTGAGTCTCATTGATTCACATTGAGTCTCATTGATTCACATTGAGTCTCATTGATTCTCATTGAGTCTCATTGATTCTCATTGAGTCTCATTGATTCTCATTGATTCTCATTGATTCTCATTGATTCGCATTGATTCTCATTGAATCTCATTAAGTCTCATTAAGTCTCAGTGAGTCTTTTTCCAAGCAAATAAATATCTTTATGGAATAAAATGGTAATGAAGTAAGATAAGGTTAATGGATTTCACTTGTCCTAAAATTCTATTAAAAAGTACCTTTATGTTAACAAAACAGAACAAGCACATTACAATACAAGCCCTATAGTATAGTTGGGGCGAGATGTAGACGATGGAGTATCAATTGATTTCTTTACCAGCTGTTTTGCTAGTTGCCTTCCAACCGATTCGTTTACCTGATTTGCCAATAATATGTTTTCTCCATCCATGGCAGCTATAGACTTTCAAGCGCTTCCCAAGAATAACCCCCCCCCCCCCCCCCCCACGAATGTAAAGAACCGCGATACGCCATACAATCTCGATATTTACACACACCACCATTGACAGCCTGAGGGTTCCGTCGCTTAACACCTATAGCATCCCTACCAAGAGTCATGTACGTGTTTAAAACACTAAGAAGAAGTCAAACGTTTAAAAGTGTTTATTGTATAGTATTCAATTGTTTGCAGATGACTTCTTTGAGGCAATTTTCAATTATATTTATCTGAATACAGATTCGCGTGCGCTCTATGAAGTTGTAAACCAACATTAACACTTTTCACGCTGCAGCCCTCTGCAGACGATAGTTTCAAAATTCCATAAAATGTTTCAAAAATGTAAAAATTATTCAATTGGCATCACTATATTTAGAATCACCATGAGCAATGGTATTAAAACAAGAACAAACATGCCTAGTTTTGGTTTAGGAATTCTTGAGATAAGACTTTGAAAGTTGTGAAAGGTTTCTGAAAAATCTGTTTTAAATATTATAGAAAAACTACAGCCGCGTGGAAAGTATTAACAAAATTAATGTTTTCATTCCTGGGGAGAAATTTCGACTTCATAAGAGTTAATTATTTTCCCCTGAAACTATTCTATTGTGATTGCCCCCGCATAGAAGATCCATAAATTCATATTTATATTGTATTTGTTTTCACTTCAAATTGTGATATATTGCAATCTTATTTAGCAACAATTAGCCCTAAAACACCATCGTTACCAAGAGAGATTTCTTTTTTCAAGAGAAAATCCCTAGAGATACTATCTACTAGACTCCTGCAAAGTCTACATATCTCATAAAAACATGATAAAGGATACTAGGTATTTTTACATATAGATGTAATTTGTCGAATTAATTACAATTACAAATTGAAGTATGCGTGCAAAGGTAAAATACACCTAAGGGGTACGATTCATTATTATTAGCATTACCCACCGGTATTTTCATTCATATTTTTATAATTGAGATGGAAAAATAATAGCACGCTTTAATACTGGAATTTGGAGAGAGATTTATCTTATGTATCCCTACTCTAAGGATTAAACTTATAAACAGTGGAAGTTGTTCATAGGCAATTTCATCATCATTGTCATCCACGTACGTTCAATAAATATTTTGTATTTTAAAACATAATCATTATGCAGTCCTCAAAAATAAAACTTACCAGTAATAAATATGATCACAACTGTAGCCCGTCGTACAAATATGAACTATGAAATGTTGCAATTGCTTTTTAACACACGGGATATAGTCCATATCATGCGTATAATGTAGTAGTATTGATCAATGGAACGTCCCCTACCAGCAGGAATCTGCCAATTGCTATACCGAGGCTACGTGTCGCTAAAGCAACTGCAAAATGGACTCCGTTAATATTTAGTCATTATTACGTGTAATATCTCAAATCAAAGAGAAGAGACTTTGGGGGGGGGGGGGGGGGGGGGGGGGGGGGAGGGGGGTGGGTAGAGCGTTGCGTCCCTATACCGTCGTGCAAACTGAAATTTTCCAACTAATTCGTCTGTCCTTCCTTTCTCCTTTCTGTCCATTTCTTTTTAGGGGGCTTTTCCCCTCCCCTTGTCCCCATTTGCTACGCTACTGCACCTCGTAATAGTGTACATTGATTGTATTGCTGACTTCTTCAAAACTACTGAACATAAGGCGCCAAAATGCCCTCGAAACCCTGACAAAGTCGCCAGCACAGAATTACAGTCCAATTAAGTAGTAACAAATGAATACCAAGGATAATAAATAATATCGTCATATAGCTTGGAACATGAGCAATTCAAATTTGAAAAAAAAAATCATGTTTCCAACTTTATTCGTTGGAGCAGGTCTGAAATGATATGTACCTTTGTCGGTTGCATATTACCCAGATTTGCTGTTACCCGAGTTGTAGATACATTGTTGCAACACTCTGACTAGAATACAGAAAACCTATAGGTTAAATGGACAGAAAAAGACACATTTAAAGCTCAGTTTGTGAAATGCTCCTCTCGGTATAATTCAATGTTCCTTATAGTGATGTTATGGGATTTACATTAAATTTACATGATATTCAAGACTCTACGACTGATACCGTCGTGCAAACTGAAATTTTCCAACTAATTTGTCTGTCTTCCTTTCTCCTTTCTGTCCGTTTCTTTTCCCTTTCCTTCCCTTTTTGTCTCCTTATCCTTTCTTTCCCTCCTGTGCCTTCCAGATTTTCAGCTGCCTTCCCGATTTTCCCAGTCAAATTTTTATTTTAGGGAGGGGGGGGGGGGGGCTTTCCCCCTCCCCCTTGTTCTCTTTGCTACGCTACTGCACATCGTAATATTGTACTTTGATTGTTTTGCTGACTTCTTCAAAAATACTGAACATAAGGCGCCAAAATGCCGTCGAAACCCGGACAAAGTCGCCAGCACAGAATTACAGTCCAATTATTAAAGTAGTAACAAATGAATACCAAGGATAATATATCGTCCTATAGCTTGGAACATGAGCAATTCCAAATTTCAAATAAAAATCATGTTTCCAACATTATTCGTTGGAGCAGGTCTGAAATGATATGTACCTTTGTCGGTTGCATATTACCCAGATTTACTGTTACCCGAGGTATTTATAGAATACATGTACATTGTTGCAACACCCTAAATAGAATACAGAAAACCTATTGGTTAATGGACAGAAAAAGACACATTTAAAGCTCAGTTTGTGAAATGCTCCTCTCGGTATAATTCAATGTTCCTTATAGTGATGTTATGGGATTTACATTAAATTTACATGATATTCAAGACTCTACGACTGATACCGTCGTGCAAACTGAAATTTTCCAACTAATTTGTCTGTCTTCCTTTCTCCTTTCTGTCCGTTTCTTTTCCCTTTCCTTCCCTTTTTGTCTCCTTATCCTTTCTTTCCCTTCCTGTGCCTTCCAGATTTTCAGCTGCCTTCCCGATTTTCCAGTCAAATTTTTATTTTAGGGAGGGGGGGGGGGGGCTTTCCTTATAGTGATGTAATGGGATTTACATTTAATTTACATGATATTCAACGTTCCTTATAGTGATGTAATGGGATTTACATTTAATTTACATGATATTCAAGACTCTGAAACTGATTGGATTTTGTGGTAGTATTATTGTTAATGTAAAGGCAATTTATGCAAATAAAGTTTATTTTCGGGGCACCGACTGGGTTTTGCCCCGAGGCGTCAATTATACCTTATGACGTCTCTCCATCGCGATTAAAAAAAATCACCAAATAAGGGTCAGAGTTTCATTACATAACGTTCTCGGCGGGGTTGGTTGGTTTCTTGTTTTTTGCGTGTAGGGGTTTTTCCTTCTGAAAAGGGGTGCATTTTATAAGTTAACGCACTGTAGGGCATCGACACAGTAAATTCAACGTTAAGGTTTGTTATGTGTAACTGTGAAATGAAATGGAGAAGAAAATGTCCCAGCAGCGTTTCGATTGTTCAATTCTGTATCAAGGTCTCGTCTGTGAATTTCCCCCGATTTTGTCGTTGCCAATCTCCCACGAGTAAAATGAAGAATATAACCGTCGTACACAAAGAATGACACATGTCATATGTGCCGTGAATTCAAAAATGAACTCTCATCACTCCATTCATGATTATGTCTCCAGTCGTTCCTGCGTTAATACTGAGTAACCTTTTCAGGGAAGGGTCTATATATGTTACGCAAATATAGGTGTTTCAAAATAGGTTTGGTCTTTATACTTTATTAAGGGTATTGGTAACCTTTTGCGGGACATGTGACCATGGAACAAGGTTATAGGACTTCTAGATTGGAATGTTAGCTTGAACAGAAGGCATTTACATGTAAATGCATGTATGCATTTAAATCAACGTTCTCCTCCATCTGACACATTAGCTCAGTTGATAGAAAGACCCGGGTTCAATTCATGGATTATCAGTGTAAATATTTTACTGACTGCTATTTTACGATGTGTGATTGACAATGACAATGATCAATCAGTGCTTTTGTGGGGGCACTGTTTCTACAATAGGTTATGTCAGATTGTGTACAATTAAAAAAAAAAACCACCACAATATGTAGCTTTGAATAACAAAAAACAAAACACTGTACGAGCTGAAACGTTCCAGATTCTGAACTAGAAACATTCAGAATACTGAAATAATAAGATGTAACGTTCTCCTTTCGTTTGAACCATTTCAGTACTAGAGTCGCTCCAAATATGACCAATACAATATTCAGCGCGGTAAAGAGTTTCACTGTTTTTGTTTCAGAGCCTTCATAAGAAAGGTGGTAGGAAATCCTTATTATTTTCCTTTTCTAGTCCCACTTAAGCATCTGGTATTAAAACAGCTACATTCAGCTACATTCCTAATGCATACCTTCTGATGCTGTTTTCAATTGAGGGAGATAGTTAAGTTGATGAATACCTCAGGAATCATTGCAAAACTGGTACGTATAACTCATACGTATAAGAGACTTATACGTTGACCCATACGTATAAGAGACTTATACGTTGACCCATACGTATAAGAGACTTATACGTTGACGCATACGAAGTTACCAAAGTTATATTTTCTATCATCATATATACAAGAAACCTTTTTCATCAATGCAAATATAATTTCTATATTATTGCGGAAATAATTTGCATTGGTGTGGTTCAATTTTTATTGATGGTTGTATGCATGATGATGTCATTGTTACTCAGGCGACTTATCGTATAAGTCTTCCGTACAAGTCACTTATATGCATGAGACATACGGACTAGTTTTGCAGTGGGGCCTAGAAAGGAAAACAAATACACAAATACACTATGAATTACCAACGAAAAAAGGAAGTGGGGTGAGAGAAACCTGTTTTTGTTGCAGTTGGTTTGACGTTGCCTATAAGGTGAGAGCAAATACCTACTTCTGTATCGGCCATTCTAAATCCAATCTGGAGAAAGTACTCAATTAAGATGAACATATGATATGTGTTGTACTTCAAACGCGATGCGCGGGATTGTATTAAGATACTGTCTTCTTATCTGTTTCGCACTGTCCGTACTCACCTTCAATAGCATCCGTATATCATTATTGATTTCAGAGGTTGTTTTTTTCCTGACATACAAGACGGTATGTATCAAAATTGGAAGTGAGACTGTCTTTGAATGAGAATATGTGATACAACCTAAACATAACTTACATTCTATATTTCATCTGAGGGTCTCACACCGTCATTACGCGAGTGTGCACCAACATCTGCAGATTAAACCAGTAATACCCGAAAAAATGACATTCTTGAGTTTCTCATGGAAAAGGAAAACAATGACATACCACAATAAATTGATAGAATACACACAGGACCTCGTCCGGCCGGACACAATCGAACGTCTTTATTTAGGTTTGCGCTAGAAATTGGCAGCACCCTAGTTTATGCGACCTGATTCTGATGATTCACCAGCAGCGAAATTACAGCGCTTTGAGCCATTTGGAAAAGGCGCTATATAATACTGATTATTATTATTATTATATTATAGCTTAAGTTCCATTTGTCGTCATCTCACTTGCGCCCAAAAGTGGTATCTTGATCTGTCTATCACTCATATGATCCATCGAGGAGGAAGGTAGGCCTATAAAAAACATACAACTTCACAACAACAACAAAATCGAAATCAAAAAGTCAATAATTCTTAACCCGTATTCAGTATCCAGATACAAATTATAAAAGCTGAATCTAAACGTCTATTTCGTCTTCCAATAAGTTATCTTGTTTTATCAGTCCGTTTCTACGCTCCTCTTTCGTTGAGAATACCTATCCGTCGTCTTGATTCACCAAACTTTGGATAAATGGATAAGATCTTTCTGGTGTATTCAAGATACAGATAAGCATAGATCATGAGTTCCCATCAGGCGGGCTGCGATATTATTTACCGTAAACAGCATTTGATTCCTTGACGGAATAAAGCGTATTATAGGTTACATGATGAGACTGATAATACATACATGTAAACTGTGTTTGGCCAAATGTTGTTTACGGTTAATGAGGACGACAATTTTTCGAATTTCGAAGCTGACTCCTTGGCTAAATTACAAAGGGGCGGAAGTGCTACGCAGGCGACCCTGGTTTGATTTCGGTAAAGACGGAGCCCGTTCTCCCATAATTTCTAATTTGAGCCGTTTTCTCCCCTGATAGTTTGATCAGCAAGGGTTTTTGTGGGGTTAAGTTTATCACTAGAGGCCAGAAAAAACACACCAAAATATCATCAATATGTACACATATAAAGATAGCCTTTTCTTCCTCTTATCTATTCAATCAGATACACCTCAGTGCAACTGGCCGCTCAGTGTAACTCGCTTTAAAGTGATAACCCTTCTATTCAGTTTCAATTACAAAGACTCGGGATACCCACGAGAGAGTAAATTTGATAGATAGCCGGGATGTTGAACTCGTTAGATTACAAAGTCCCCTATAGCCAATACAAAAAATATCTTAACTTCTGTGAACTTCGCTTAAGCATTTAAGAAGGCGGTAATTCTTGTTATCAGACATATCAGTTTACAGACGCATGTGTGTAACTGTTTTTATCTAAAAGAACGGCGTGTGTGTATAACGTCTACTGTACCTCAACTGTCGGACTGTAATTGTGTGACGATACATCTGTCGTATGCCATGTATATCTTGAACATTTCTGGATATACAGTGCTCAAAAGAGTATAGTGCCTATACACTGAACACGCGCATGTAATTTTCATGATTTGTAATTCAATCTGTTAATGGGTAATAGAACTTTCTCTTATTCCTTGTGAAATATTGATGATTTTCAACAGGTGTCAATGAAGTCAATGTCTGAATTACCACGGGTTGCAAAGTGGAGCCAATAGTCTCATTCCTGCGGAATGCCCTGCTGACCAACCCTTTCACAATCTTGAATCGTATCTTGATCATTCTGCGTGGGTATTCACACCAATGTGTAAATTGATTTGGAATTTTGTGAATCTGTAAATTGATATGATCAATCGATTGTCACAAATTATTCTAAGATCCAGTCATCGTCGGATGAAAAGGTCAATAGTAACTTATTGTTGTTTTTCCATTCCCAGTCATTTTGAAAACGTAATTCCACGCTTTTCAAAATATCACATTAAACAGTGGCGATACCAGGGGGGCGCAAATGGCGACGACTTTTACCTCCCCACCTGCCCACCAGTAGTCAGCTCAAGCCCCACCCCCATTTTGTTCCCAAACAATCGTACATTTTGACCTTTTAATGTAAAATATACTTAAAATTGGTCTGAAATGTTTAATTCAGAACAATTTAAGCTAATTTCAGGCATTTTTTGTCACCCAGATTCTTTCTTGCCCCCCCCCCCCCCCCCCCCCCCCCGCCAAGAAAATCTAATAAAAAAATACATTCTTGTCTCTTGTTCCTTTCACCAACAGGCAGCTGCTTTTTGCACATTGTATCATTATATTACTTGTGTAGCTAGGAAGATAACTAAAAGCCAGTTAAAGAGTTTCGTTCTACGGTGTCAGTAATCATCAGTTCTCGTTTGTCCGTCTCTTGAGAGGTATATAGTAAAAGCTTACTACGGATACATGATAGTGACGCCTCGATATCGAATGACCAATGTTATGGCTTGACAAGAATTGTTTGGTGATTGTTATGTCGACTTGTATAACACATCATTTGCTTGTTATTAACTGAAATGTTTCCAAATCATGTTAGTACTTAAACTCTCGGATTCGTAAGCACAGAGACAAGCGCACAAACAAATTAATCAAATTAATTGCTCAGATATTGTTAAAAACTCCTTATTACATTAAACTAATAATTATTCTTTCACCTGACAATGCGGTAAATGTTTTCATGTTGCGTCTTGTTTTATCAAGGCAGCACTGCAAACCTACTACGCATGATGCGTATAAGTGACTTATACGTATACTTTTTTTTATTTCCTCCCCGAAAATTCCCAAAACATTTGGTTTTCAATCACAAAACCCTACCCTCGCTTTTTAGTTTATATAGAACCCGGGGTTTTGAAAGGAAACATAGCCTGTTTTATCACGAATATCTTGGTTTTGCTTGGAATCTTGTTTAAACCATACAGTTTTATTCCCCTGGGTTTTATGTAACAATAATCGGTTAGTTTAGACATAAAACTCTCGGGTTTGCACGCAAACTCCAATGGGTTTTTTCTCGATATTAACCCAGGGTTTGTGACGTCACAAAAACGGTTTCGTAACATAACAAAAAACAGGGTTTCAGACAGCCGATGAAAGCCAGCTTTGGAAAATTCTGGTCTCAAGAACCATCACTGTGTCGTCACAACAACCTCAATAACATAGCTATAGGAAATAGATAGATAGATAAGTTGTAATCAAATTGTGTCAATTATCAGTGACGAAAAATGAAAACAATAAAAATCAAAGATTAACATACATGCCCATGCATACAGTTCTCAGATTTTGAATGACAGTGACTAGTTGCATGTCAACAAATGCTTTTAAGCAAGTATGGCATGTCCGTAATACGTTTCCGGTCACATTTTAGTATAAGGTATTGTTGGGAAGTCACGTAACTGTCCCAGTTCAGAAAACCCCTGCGGGAATCTTATCAATGACACCTAAACGCTTCAAATACTTTGTCTGCAAATATTATTTGACATCCTATAAAAAGCTACAGTATCAAAGGAAAGTCTCATACAGGATTTTGTTATTAACAATGGCTTGTTTTATTAAACGTAGTTAAACTGAATGTTTAAAGGGTTTATAAAAATATAATGATTGGATTAAAACGGCATTTGGACCTTGATGTTAGTGTTCATATAAAGAACATTTATTCTACTTCATCTTCCGAAAACAAAATGCAATCGACTGAAACGTAAGCAAAATGTGACAAGTTTTTCACCATTCCAAAGCTAACCTTTAAAGTTGTTTATTAAACTATAAATGTTGTCATTGCCAGGCGTTAGCGTTGCAAATTCTTCGCTAGAACTTAAACTTCTGACAACCACCCATTATCTTTTATAACTATACTACCCCAGTGATTTCTATTTGCTCCGTTTTCATTGTAAAATCCTATTCAAACAAAATATAGCAGAGATAGAAAGTGAGGTGATTAGTATGCCACATAAAATACTGAATTTAAAGTTGTCGATCATTATGATATGATAGTTACGCCATCAAGGAAATGTTTCATACTTGAACGTGTATTAGTAAAAAATAGGAGTCCCATTATTATAGCTTTAAAGCGCTAACATTCATAAATAATCAAACAGCAGACACGAAATTTCGAAGTAAGTGACAGAAAAAGTGATAGAAGGAACCATATTCTGACACAGCCTGACACATCTTTCCCGTGTTGGTCACACCAACATGGTCACGAATGGCTGTAGGCTGGCATTTGGTGTCAAGATTGTGTTGGAAGGGAGGTGCTGAAAGTGCATCGTTGAACGCTGTGGTGTGAAGAAAGATTGAGAAAAAAAAGAGTTTTCCAAGGGCATTTAGCAATTTTTAAGAGCTCACAGTCACATTGTCCCGAGCATATTATTTGTTTAAAGATTTTTATTTATTGAAATATGATCTTTGAATACCACCAAAAGAGGCGCAAGGCGAGTGTACTTCTCCTTTCTAAACTCCAGCGGTTCCTGAGAGATATTTAAAACTGAGGATGTTCTCGGAGGCCATTCTAAGCAACTACTTTATTCTTAGATGAAAACTAAAGCGTCAAGTTGCATTTCGGGTGTATTTTCTGCCCGTGCAAATACGTCAGAATTTTTGAGAAACAAGACGCAAGAAACCCGAACTGAGTTTTTCAATACAAAATAACATTAAACCCCCTCCCCCCACCCCCCCCCCCCAAAAAAAAAAAAGAAGAAGAAAGAAAACCAACCAAAATCCCCAATAATAACTATTTAAATTTATTTGATGATATCGCTCTCACATAAAACTAGACTTTTGGTTTTACGTTTTATTAACTTCTGACTTTAGCGTGACTCAAAATACAGAATTTCCTACGACTGTCTGAACCCCGTATTCTAGGTCAATCTTTATTCTGTATATTTCCATGAGTGATAAGAAGTTCTGCCCAACGGAGGGCTGTCAACATGCTCACGTTGGTTTATAGATACCCACAGTTCCACGCGAGTCTCTTAAGTTCATGACAAACTACACAATCGCGCGACGCGATTTGCCGCTAACGCTCCTTATAAAGAGTGCTATTTACCAAATAAGGAGCGTTAGCGACAAATCGCTCCGAGCGATTGGGTAGTATGTCATGAACTTTAGGCCGTACTGTAAAACTAGTATGTATTGCTCATGCGTATATAAGTAAGACTTACACGATTGGTGCCAAAGTAATATTTTGCATCACTATATACAATAATACAAACACCCATGAGAATTGATCTGAGACCAATGCAATTATTTCTATATTATCATGGAAACATTTACAATTGGTTCCAGTTAAATTTCCATGGGTGCATTTAAGTTTGGTGATGAGATCGATTACTTTGGCGCCTATCGTATCAGATCGTTCTACTGGAAAACATACTGTAAATTATCGGTAAGTTTGCCCAATAGAATTGAAACAGCCATTTTCCGTTTAGACAGCCAACCAATTAAAGGTGTATGCTCCGATCACTTTTTGAGGGCTACGATTTTTTTAAACATCAAGATATTTTGATATCAGAAGAATCCCCATATTTTTCTCATTGTGTCTGTAAATTCTTAGGGGCCACAAATGTTCCATTAAGAAAATATAGGCTAAAATGTGGTGAATTACTGCCAAAGGTGTTTTACCATCAGCCAGTTTGTGTACTACTCAATTGGCAAATGTTTATGTGATCTTGTGCTTCTAAAATAAGAACCATTGGAGTTATGCACCTCAAACTTTGGAATGTGACAATTTTAAGGATGACCTTCCATGTAAAATAGAAAACATCGAGTTGAAAATCGCGCCAGCAATCAGAACATCTACCTTTAATCTTACCGTATTGTTCTGTGAACCTTGTCACGCTGGATTATACACATTGTGAGGCAATCTTTTTCAGGTGGAGCGGCATTGTTTGGTATAACAAAAGGGCAAATGTCGTGGCCCATCGACTAGGATCGATAAACTTAGCGGTAACTTTTCGCGAGTAGAAACAGGGAGGGGGGGGGGGGGAGGAATAACAACTTACCGGTAAATCTTACCGTTTAATATAACCGTTACCTTGGGAGTGCCCCGTAGAAACACGCTCTAAGCATGCTAAGTTTTACTTTAAATCACTTATACGCATGAGCCATGTTGCAGTGCAGCCTTATACACAGATTAAACTATCCGTCTGCATGAAGCTTACCATCCATTTAACAATTTCCAGGTGTCTTAATAATATCTTTGCTCATTTTCTTTATGGACATTTCATACCGCAAACAATTGAATTGGAGCACAGGGGAAGGGAGAAACCCGTGGCTCCCCCAGTCTCATAAGATAATCTCTACACAAAGTCGATGAGGAACTCCACAATTTAATCTCATCAAAAGTTGCCCCCTTTGTGTTTCCCCTTTCGGTAAACATTTGGTGGTTAGACAGCTAAGAACACCCCAACAGGCACAGCTGTGTATGGATGGTATGCGTTACATAATAGTGTATCGATCGACATGCACGAGAAATCCTTCAAAGCTAAACACAGATCTGTGAGCTAAATTAAACAAAAGCCTTTCGCGCTTTTTTGAGGTACACAGATCAGACGATAGCATATATACCCTACCGTGTATAATTTTCACTGACTTTGCTTGTAAGCATCATTTGTAGTTTTGACACGACAAACACAAAACACTTAATGCGGGATCAGATTGTGGGCTAGTAGAATAATCAAGAGAAAATACGAAATACGTGTAAGTTAATTCAATCGCTGCCCTATATCGGTAGTAAATCGTCTGTAGTAATTTGCTATATCGTCTCTGTTTCAAAACTGACGTAAATAAATTTAAGGGTTGTTTTGGGGAAGAAATGCAATTAAAGGGTACGGAATACAGATATTGTTTTATATCGCAAGATCTTACCAAATGGAGGTATTCTACAATGTTAACGTGTCGCCAGCTGGTACTGGCTTGGATGCGAACTTCCGTATCCATATGCTGTACATTTGACTTTTTATATTATATATATAATATTTATATATTGAAAGAAATGAGACACGACAAGACAAAGGAGGGCGTTGTATAAAGTGTCTTCATCAGTCTATATATTTGTATATGTAGACAGAAGTACACAATTTTCCATTCTATTTATTGTCCATTGATTTAAGTGAAAAATCGCCCTTTATTTTTTCTAAATCAAATTTTGAAATGGGTGTTTCTATATCAACTATATTGAGCATTCGTTTATTTTATAGTTGCAGACACAGCGACGAGAGGTTCAACCAAATTCAAACACTAAAATACGGAAATTATTTTATATTTCAAATTAATGAGTGGTCAGTAAGTGTATATTCTTGAGGCAATCGCGATTAGAAAGCAAGACAATGAACAGAGACGAGGGCCAATATAATCTGAGTCACGTGTTTGACGATCTACTGCAACTAAGCAACCAACATCACGTGTTGTAAACAGCAGATCGTCATCACTCCACATCCAGTGTTGATGAAGGAAACAGCTCGTTCCCGAAATGTGCAAAAGTGAGTGGTTTTCCTTGGACTAGATATAAAGAATTTCATCAATCAACAGTAAGTGTATATCTTTAGTTTGTGAAAATGAAAGACGAATTTAGCTGGTGAAATCCGTAATATCAACAACCGTATTACACAATCGATTATGATTTGTATGCAGCTATTTTAGTTCTTGCTTAACCCTAACACTCTTGAGTACTACGAATTAATACGATGCGGTGTGCTTGTGTCACCCGGCTCGGCAGTTTGTCGATGAAATAATAGCCCCAGGGTATATACAGGGCGGAATATACTCCGCCATGTATGGTTTCCCCCCGTGGCCTAGCGGTAGATCGTCTGCCTCTGAACCCAGAGGTCCGGGGTTCGAGCCCCGGGGGAGTGAGGGCACTTTTCCCCCTCGCTATTTGGCCGCGAAAAAAAATATTTGGAAAAGGTGCCTCGGGGGTTAGGGTTATGGAGCGATTTTTTAAACTTTTTTTCTTTCTTTTTTTTCTTCTAATTTTGGTCTCATTAACCCCAACACTCTTGAGTACTACGAATTACTAAGATGCGGTGTGCTTGTGTCACTCGGCTCGGCAGTTTTCGATGAAATAATGGTCCTAGGGTATATACAGGGCGGAATATACTCCGCATGTATGGTTTTCCCCCGTGGCCTAGCGGTAGATCGAGCCCCGGGCTGTTTGGCCGCGAAAAGAAAGATCTTTGGAAAAGGTGCCTCGGGGGTTAGGGTTAAAAGAAGATTTTCATATGTATTCAGAAAAGTAAGACAAAAATAAACGATGCCCAACCGAACGATTATTATACAATATGCAATACTTAGTGTTATGGTCATGTTTCTGTCTTAAATATGTCTCATTACACTCCATTAGTTGTATTCAAGACAAGCAACGCATTTATGTGTAAGCTTAACTGTGGGCCATTTGATTTAATTTTCAATTTTAAGAATTTCGATTGAGATTTCACTCGCAATAATATAAACCAGTGCATCAATTGTGAATTAATTGTATATGACGTTACCAAATAACGAGTTGGGTTACATGTACGTGATTTAAGCATATTACGATTCAGATTAAACAGGAACTCCGAGATGGACCTTAGCATAGACATAAGTCACATGATCAATTTCGAAAATAAGACATTGGAGTTACTAGTATCTTATATTAAGTGAAAAATGTAAGCAAGCGTATGTACATTCTGTTTTAGTTCATATTAAGTGATTTTTGGTATTATTTTTAGCGTAAAGCTTGATTTAATTCGAAGTCGAAGTCGATTTACTGCACAGTTATCTACCGTCATCAGATCACGTGTATGCGCAGAATACTGACATTTGGGTTACAAAGTATTCTGAGACGCAAATGTCTGAAATCAGACAAGTTGGACTATAAATCGATTGTCGGAGGAAATCTAAATGTTTGTTGCAAAAGATTTCACTACTCGCAGACACAATCACATTATTGTTGTAGATGAGTCTTTAGGTGCGTTGCTCATTGAACCAAAGGCCGCAAGTCGGAGTAAGTTGACCTTGCGTAATAGTATCCGAGGTCAAACTACCTCTCAAAATGGACAAACAGACATCCGTGGTGCGCAACATTTAAGCTCAACCCACCGCTCTGATTGGTTATAGGCATTGTGTGTGTTCTCAAACTTGCGCAATAAGCTGATCGGAGTGCGCCCGCGTGTGTCTAACTGTGGCCATGCAGAGGGCTTTGTACCATGCATCCCCATTGTCAAACAAGCTAACGATCTTTTTATATCTTTCATAACCGCACCTGTTTGGTTCGCTAAGTTATAGACATATCTGTATCTCAATAGGTGGTCTGCAGACCCAATAATGTCAAAGAGTTTACATTTGCCAGACGTTGGATTGTTGAAATAATATACAGTCCGCACAAAAAGTAGCTTACCAGGTAATACGCTCATAACTCTTAACATATAGCTCCAACATAAAAATATCGAGCTACAGGATGATGAATTAATCCCTCCTCTTCACTTTGAGATATTAATTACAAATTAAAGTATGCTTGCAAAGGTAAAACACGCCTAAAGGTGCGTTCATACTCACGTCGTTGAGCATCGGCCGACATCGACGGATATCGGTGCGTGAGTTGAATCAATGTCAACTTTTGTCCGTCGACGGCGACCGGTACGCAACGACGCGAGTATGAACGCACCTTAAGGAGTCCGACTCATTATTATTACCATAAACCACCGATATTTTTATTCATGTATTTATAATTGAGATGAAGAAAAATTTAATGTCATGCTTTGATACTGGAGTTTGGAGAGATGTTTATGTTATGTATCCCTATACGCTAAATATGTCATGGCAAACATTTTACGAATGGATCTGGAGTCTCATTGAGTCTGCACCACTTCATTTAGTCTCATTGATTCTGATTGATTCTGATTGATTCTGATTGATTCTGATTGATTCTGATTGATTCTGATTGATTCTGATTGATTCTGATTGATTCTCATTGATTCTCATTGATTTTCATTGATTCTCACTGATTCTCATTGATTCTCATTGATTCTCATTGATTCTCATTGATTCTCATTGATTTTCATTGATTCTCATTGATTCTCATTGATTCTCATTGATTCCCATTGATTCTCATTGATTCTCATTGATTCTCATTGATTCTCATTGATTCTCATTGAATCTCATTGAGTCTCAGTGAGTCTTTTTTCAAGCGAATTAATATCTGTATGTATTGAAATGGTAATGAAGTAAGAAAAGGTTAATGGATTCACTTGTCCTGAAATCCTATTAAAAAGTACTTTTTATGTTAACAAAAACAGAACAAGCACATTCTAATACAAGCTCTATAGTATAGTTGGGGGCGAGATGTAGACGATGGGGTAGAGTATCAATTGATTCCTTTACCAGCTGCGTTTTGCCAGTTGACTTCCAACCGATTCGTTTACCTGATTTGCCAATAATATATTTTCTCCATCCATGGCAGCTATAGACTTTCAAGCGCTTCACAAGAACAATTCCCCCCCCCCCCCCACGAATGTAAAGAACCGCTATACGCCATACAACCTCGATATTTACACACACCACGATTGACAGCCTGAGGGTTCCGTCGCTTAACACCTATAGCAGCCCTACCAAGAGTCGTGTACGTGTTTAAAACACTAATAAGAAGTTAAACGTTTCAAAGTGTTTATTTTAGTATTCAATTGTTTTCAGATGACTTCTTTGAGGCAATTTTCAATTATATTTATCTAAATACAGATTCGCGTGCGCTCTATGAAGTTGTAAACCAACATTAACACTTTTCACGCGGCAGTCGTCTGCAGACGACAGTTCCAAAATGCAACAAAATGTTTCAAAAATGTAAAAATTATTCAATTGACATCACCATATTTGGAATCACTATGAGCCATGTACGGTATTAAAACAAGAACAAATATGCCTAGTATTGGTTCAGGAATTCTTCAGATAAGACTTTGAAAGTTGGGAAAGGTTTCTGAAAAAAATGTTTTGTATAATATGGTAAAACTACAGCCGCGTGGAAAGTGTTAACAAAAATTAATGTTTTCATTCCTGGGGAGAAATTTCGACTTCATAAGAGTTAATTATTTTCCACTGAAACTATTCTATAGTGATTGCCCCCGCATAGAAGATCCATAAATTCATATATATATTGTATTTGATTTCACTTCAAATTGTGATATATTGCATCCTTATTTAGCAACAATTAGCCCTAAAACACCATCGTTACCAAGAGAGATTTCTTTTTTCAAGAGAAAATCCCCTAGAGATACATTTACTATCTACTAGACTCCTGCAAAGTCTACATATCTCATAAAAACATGATAAAGGATAGGTTTTGTTACATATAAATGTATTTTTTCGAATTAATTACAATTACAAATTGAAGTATGCGTGCAAAGCTAAGATACGCCTAAGGAGTCCGATTCATTATTATTAGCATTACCCACCGGTATTTTCATTCATAGTTTTATAATTGAGATGAAAAAATAATAGCATGCTTTAATACTGGAATTAGAGATTTATCTTATATGTATCCCTACTCTAAGGATTAAACTTATGAACAGGGGAAGTTGTTCATAGGCAATTTTCATTATCATTGTCATCCACGTACGTTCAATAAATATTTTGTATTTTAAAACATAAGCATATATGCAGTCCTCAAAAATACAACTTACCAGGTAATAAATATGATCAAAACTGTAGCCCGTCGTACAAATATGAATTATGAAATGTTGCAATTGCTTTTCAACACGCGGGATAGAGTACCATATCATGCGTATAATGTAGTAGTATTGATCAATGGAACGTCCTCCTACCAGCAGGAATCTGCCAATTGCTATACCGAGGCTATGTGTTGCTAAAGCAACTGCAAATATGGACTCATGGCTCCGTTAATATTCAGTCAATCTCCACGTGTATTATCTTAAATCAAAGAGAAGAGACATGGGGGGGGGGGGGGGGGGGGGTGGTAGAGAGGCGTTGCGTCCTCATACCATCGTGCAAACTGAAATGTTCCAACTAATTTGTCTGTCTTCCTTTCTCCTTTCTGTCCATTTCTTTTAGGGGGGCTTTCCCCCTCCCCCTTGCCCCCTTTGCTACGCTACTGCACCTTGTAATAGTGTACTTTGATTGTATTGCTGACTTCTTCAAAACTACTGAACATAAGTCGCCAAAATGCACTCGAAACCCGGACAAAGTCACCAGCACAGAATTACATTCCAATTAAGTTATAACAAATGAATACCAAGAATAATATCGTCATATAGCTTGGAACATGAGTAATTCAAATTTGAAGAAGAAAAAAAATGTTTCCGACTTTATTCGATGAAGCAGGTCTGAAATAGTGTGTTCCTTTGTCTTCAATATTACCTAGATTTGCTGTCACCCAAAGCTTAGTTTCATTTTTGATACCCTGAATAGAATACAGAAAGCCTATTGGTTAATGGACAGGAAAGACACATTTAAAGCTCAGTTTTTGAAATGCTCCTCTCGGTATAATTCAACGTTTCTTATAGTGATGTAATGGGATTTACATTTAATTTACATGATATTCAAGACTCTGAAACTGATTGGATTTTGTGGTAGTATTATTGTAAATGTAAATGCAATTTATGCTAATAACGTTTATTTCCGGGGCAACGACTGGGTTTTGCCCCGAGGTGTCAATTATACATTATGATGTCTCTCCATCGCGATTAAGAAAATCACCAAATAAGGGTCAGAGTTTCATTACATGACGTTCTCGGCGGGGTTTTGTTGGTTTCTTGTTTTTTGCGTGTAGCGGGTTTTTTCTTCTGAAAAGTGGTGCATTATATAAGTTTACGCACTGTAGGGCATCGACACAGTAAATTCAACGTTAAGGTTTGTTATGTCGAACTTTGAAATGAAATAAAGAAGAAAAATCCCAGCAGCGTTTCGATTGTTCAATTCTGTATTATTATCAAGGTCTCGTCTGTGAATTTTCCCCGATTTTGTCGTTGCCAATCTCCCCCGAGTAAAATGAAGAATATAACCGTCGTACACAAAGAATGACACATGTCATATGTGTCGTGAATTCAAAAATGAACTCTCATCACTCCATTCATGATTATGGCTCCAGTCGTTCCTGCATTAATACTGAGTAACCTTTTCAGGGAAGGGTTTATATGTTACGCAATTATAGGTGTTTCAAAATAGGTTTGTTCTTTATACTTTATAAAGGGTATTGGTAGCCTTTTGCGGGACAAGTGACCATGGAACAAGGTTATAGGACTTCTAGATTGGAATGTTAGATTGAACTAAAGGCATACATGTAAATGCATGTATGAATTTAAACCAACATTCTCCTCCATCTGACACATTAGATCAGTTGATAGAAAGTACCGGGTTCAATTCCTGGATTATCAGTGTAAATATTTTACTGATTGCTATTTTACGATGTGTGGTTGACAATGACAATGATCAATCAGTGCTTTTGTGGGGGCACTTTTTCCATAATAGGTTATGTCAGAATTTGTAATTGCTGTTTTGGGAATAACGCAATCTGAGGCAATCTAAGGATCCAATCAATGGCGGTCAATCTGAAGAGCTCTACAATGGCGGTCTGTGGACAGCTAGGTCATAAATAGTGGGAGAAATGTGTTACTTTGCACAGTGACTTTTTAAAGATGTCTGAAGGGTCACATAACGAGAAAAAAAAGTTTCTGTCTCCTTCACTTTTGGGTGATTTCAAGAACTTTTTGATACCCCTTACAAGAAACCTTTTACATCAATGCAAATATAATTTCTATATTATTATGGAAATAATTTGCATTGGTATGGCTCAATTTTTATTGATGGTTGTACGTATGATGATGTAAATTTTACTCAGGCGACTATCGTATAAGTCTTCCGTACAAGTCACTTATATGCATGAGACATACGGACTAGTTTTGCAGTGGGGCCTAGAAAGGAAAACAAATACACGAATACACTTGTGAATTACCAACGAAAAAAGAAAGCGGGTGAGAGAAACCTGTTTTTGTTGCTGTTGGTTTGACGTTGCCTATAAGGTGAGAGCAATATCTACTTCTGTATCGGATATTCTAAATCCAATCAGGAGAAAGTACTCAATTAAGATGAACATATGATATGTGTGGTACTTCAAACGCGATGCGCATGATTGTATTAAGATACTGTCTTCTTATATGTTTCGCACTGTCCGTACTCACCTCCAATTATAATAGCATCCGTATATTATTATTGATTTCAGAGGCTTTTTTCCTAACATACAAGATGGTCTGTATCAAAATTGGAAGTGAGACTTTCTTTGAGTGAGAATATGTGATACAACCTACGCATAACTTACATTCTATATTTTATCTGAGGGTCGTCATTACGAGATTAACACAGTAATACCTGAAAAATGACATTCTTAAGTTTCTCATGGAAAAAGAAAACAGTGACATACCACAAAAAATTGATAGAATACACACAGGACCTAGTCCGGCCGGACACGATAGAACGTCTTTATTTATATCATAACTTAAGTTCATTTGTCGTCATTTCACTTGCGCCCAAAAGTGGTATCTCGATCTGTCTATCACTCATGACCCATCAGGAGGAAGGTAGGCATATAAAAAACAATCAACTTCCAAAAAAGTCGAAATAAAAAAGTCAATAATTCTTAACCCGTATTCAGTATCCAGATACAAATTATAAAAGCTGAATCTAATCGGCAATTTCGTCTCCCAATAAGTTATCTTTTTTATCACTCCATTTCTACGCTCCTGTTTCGTTGGGTATACCAGTCCGTCGTCTTGATTCACCAAACTTTGGATAAATGGATCAGATCTTTCTGGTGTATTCATTATTGAACTACCTACGATATGATTCAAGATACAGGTAAACATAGATCATGGCTTCCCATCAGGCGGGCTGCGATATTGTTCACCGTAAACAACATTTAATACCTTGACGGAATAAAGCGTACTATGGTATACATAATGAGACTGATAATATATGTAGACAGTGTTTGGTCAAATGTTGTTTACGGTTAATAAATCCCCAGGCAGGCTTTCACATGAGGACGACAATTTGTCGAATGTCTAAGCTGACTCCTTGGCTCAATTACAAAGGGGCGGAAGTACTATTCCGGCGACCCGGGTTTGATTTCCGGTAAAAGACGGAGCCCGTTCCCCCATAATTTCTAATTTGAGCCGTTTTTTTCCCCTGATAGTTTGATTCCCAAGTCCACGCAGCCAGGGTTTTTGCGCGGTTAAGTTTATCACTAGAGGCAAGAAAAAAACTCCAAAATATCATCAAAATGTACACATTTAAAACATCTCAAAATCTATGAACCCGTTAATGATGTCCACTACATAATATAAAGATAGCCTTTACTTCCTCTTATCTATTCAATCAGATACACCTCAGTGCAACTGGCAGCTCAGTGTAACTCGCTTTAAAGTGATAACCCTTCTATTCAGTTTCAATTACAAAGACTCGGGATACCCACGAGAGAGTGAATTTGATAGATAGCCGGGATGTTGAACTCGTTAGATTACAAAGTCCCCTTATAGCCAATACAAAAAATATCTTAACCTCTGTGAACTTCGCAACTTCGCTTAAGCATTTAAGAAGGCGGTAATTCTTGTTATCAGACATATCAGTTACAGACGCATGTGTGTAACTGTTTTTATCTAAAAGAACGGCGTGTGTGTAACGTCTACTGTACCTCAACTGTCGGACTGTAATTGTGTTACGATACAACATTTCTGGATATACAGCGCTCAAAAAGCGCCGTGCCTATACAGTGAACATTCGCATGTTATTTTTTTGATTTGTAATTCAAATGGCGCCGACCTTTGCCTCCCCCTGCCCACCAGTAGTTAGCTCAGGCCCCGCCACATTTTGTCGCCAAACAATTGTAACTTTTGACTTTTAATGTAAAATGTACTTAAAATTAGCTTAAAATTGGTCTGAAATGTCTAATTCAAGACAAATTAAGCTAATTTCAGGCATTTTTGATCTGTGTCACCCAGATTTTGTCTTGCCCCCGTTTTGCCCCTCCCCCCCCAAAAAAAAAATAATAAAAAAATAAAATAAATATAATAACAAATTTATTATTGTGTCTTGTTCCTTTCATCAACAGGCAACTACTTTTTGCACATTGTATCATTATAGTACTTGTGTAGCTAGGAAGATAACTAAAAGCCAGTTAAAGAGTTTCGTTCTACGGTTTCAGTAATCATCAGTTCTCCGTCTCTTGAGGTATATAGTTAAAGCTTACTACGGATACATGACAGTGACGCCTCGATATCGAATGACCAATGTTATGGCTTGACAAGAATTGTTTGGTGATTGTTATGTCGACTTGTATAACACATACTTTGCTTGTTATTAACTGAAATGTTTTCCAAATCATATTAGCACTTAAACTCTCCGATCCATAAGCACAGAGACAAGCGCACAAACAAATTAATCAAATTAATAGCTCAGATATTGTTAAAAAGTCCTTATTACATTAAACTAATGTTCTTTCACCTGACAATGCGGTAAATGTTTTCATGTTGCGTCTTGTTTTATCAAGGCAGCACTGCAAACCTACTACGCATGATGCGTATAAGTGACTTATACGTATAAAAAATTATTTCCTCCCCGAAAATTCCCAAAACCTTTTGGTTTTCAATCACAAAACCCTACCCTCGCTTTTTAGTTTATATAGAACCCGGGGTTTTGAAAGGAAACATAGCCTGTTTTATCACGAATATCTTGGTTTTGCTTGGAATCTTGTTTAAACCATACAGTTTTATTCCCCTGGGTTTTATGTAACAATAATCGGTTAGTTTAGACACAAAACTCTCGAGTTTGCACGCAAAACCCAATGTTTTGTTCGATATTAACCCATGGTTGTGTGACGTCACAAAACCTGTTTCGTTACATAACAAAACAACTCAGGGTTTCGTAACAGCCGATGAAAGCCAGCTTTAGAAAATTCTGGTCTCAAGAACTATCACTGTGTCGTCACAACGACCTCAAAAACATAGATGTGGGTAATAGATAGATAGATAAGTTGTAATCAAATTGTGTCAATTATCAGTGACGAAAAATTAAAACAATAAAATTCAAAGATTGACATACACGCCCATGCATACAGTTTTCAGATTTTGAATGACAGTGACTAGTTGCATGTCAACAAATGCTTTAAACAAGTATGGCATGTCCGTAATACGTTTCCGGTCACATTTTAGTATAAGGTATTGTTGGGAAGTCACGTAACTGTCCCAGTTAAGAAAACCCTGCGGGAATCTTATCAATGACACCTAAACGCTTCAAATACTTTGTCTGCAAATATTATTTGACATCCTATAAAAAGCTACAGTATCAAAGGAAAGTCTCATACAGGATTGTGTTATTAACAATGGCTTGTTTCATTAAACGTAGTTAAACTGAATGTTTAAAGAGTTTATAAAAAAATTAATTCTTGGATTAAAACGGCATTTGGACCTTGATGTTAGTGTTCATATAAGGGTCCATATCCAAACTCTCAGTGCTTTTAAAGCATTTTTCTAGCGATTTAAAAGCGCTTTTCCAACGGTATTTCCTTCTATTGTTAAAAGCATCGGAAAAAGATCGGTGATTAACTAGAAACCTCTCTACTTATCTGGCGTTAACAATAGAACTATTGTAGTACTCTCGATGGCTGCATTAGTGAAGCAGACAGATCAAAGGTGCAAGGAAGGTTGTGTTATATTCTTTAAGAAATAATATAATATATCACGACTGTCTGAACCCTGTATTCGAGGTCAATCTTTATTCTGTATATATTTCCATGAGTGATAAAAAGTTCTGCCCAACGGAGGGCTGTCAACATCCTCACGTTAGTTTATAGATACCCACAGTTCCACGTGAGTCTCTTAAGTTCATGACATACTGCACAATCGCTCAGAGCGATTTGCCGCTGACGCTCCTTGTTTGTTAAATAGCACTCTTTATAAGGAGCGTAAGCGGCAAATCGCGTCGCGCGATTGGGTAGTTTGTCATGGACTTTAGGCCGTACTGCAAAACTAGTACGTATTGGTCATGCGTATAAGTAAGACTTATACGATTGGTGCCAAAGTAATATTTTGCATCACTACATACCTACATACAAACACCAAAATACCACCAAAAGAGGCTTGATCTGAGACCAATGTAATTATTTCTATATTATCATGTAAACATTTACAATTGGTTCCAGTTAAATTTCCATGGGTGCATTTAAGTTTGGGGATGAAAACGATTACTTTGGCGCATATCGTATGAGAGCGTTCTACTGTGGAACATACTGTTGCCCAATAGAAACAGCCATTTCCGTTAAGAATCGGTATTATTTGTAACCGTAAAAACCTTCACAAACCAGGTTTGGTACCGGTAAGAAACGGCAATTTTCCCACTAGGGTTGTTGCGGTGACCGTCGAAAATTAATACGGTAGCTCTTTGGGTGCATTTGGGCTAAAAACATAGTAATGCTGCATTACTATGTTTTTAGCTACAGCATGCCAGGTCATCTTTCCAAGTCAATATTGGGCCACTTTTTGGTCATTTTAACCCGTAAAACTGCTACCGTATTAATGTTCGACGGTCACCGCAACAATCCTAGCAGAAACAGCAAGGACATTAATCTTACCGTATTGTTCTGTGAACCGTGTCACGCTCATTACGGTTCCGTGCCCTGTATAAAGGTCCAACTTTCTTGACCACGTCTTTGATGACATATCCAGCGTAATAAATTATCCCCTCTTACACCATTTATCTGATTTATTTTACACCAACTGTGTCTTGCAAGCATGCGTGCTACCATTTCCACCGCTATCCTAAGCATAGCTCAAGGCTCTTTAGTGTTGGTGTAACTAGAAGCTCTATATACTACTTTTGAAAATTTTCTTGTGATAACAATTCCAACTTTTAATTTCAATTTGTCATAAAAACTAGTGCTATATCATATTTTATAAAAAACAAATGTTCAAATTTCGAGAAAAAAAATCACATTATATTATCCAAAGAGCAGATTTTAGTTTTAAAACAAGCCAAAATCGGGCGGAAAATCACCATGTGTGGAAAGTCATGTGGCAATACTGCAGCCCCTATCAGGCTTGTTTCTAGTTCCACCGCTGCCACACTCAAGGTCCCCCAGCATGCGGTAAATGGTGTTGGATGGATGTCATTCTAGCGTCATGGCCAGTTCAACCTATCAAACTTGGGCTCAAACCTTACAGGCAACTGGAATGTAATGTGGATTATACACTTTGTGAGGCAATCGTTTTCAGGTGGGGCGGCATTGTATGGTATAACGAAAGGGCAAATGTCGTGGCCCATCGACTAGGATCATAAACTCCGTGGTAACTTTTCGCGAGTAGAAACAGGGGGGGGGGATTAAAAACTTACCGTTTAATCTTTCCGTTACATTGGGAGTGCCCCAGTAGAAACACGCTCTAAGCATGCTAAGTCTTACTTTAAATCACTTATACGCATGAGCCTTGTTGCAGTGCGGCCTTATGCACAGATTAAGCTATCCGTCTGCATGAAGCTAATACCATCCATTTAACAATTTCCAGGTGTCTTAATAATATCTTTGCTCATTTTCTTTATGGACATTTCATCACGCAAACAATTGAATTGGAGCACAGGGGAAGCGAGAAACCCGTGGCTCCCCCAGTCTCATTAGTTAATCTCTACACAAATAAAGTCGATGAGGAACTCCACAATTTAATCTCATCAAAATTTGCCCCCTTTGTGTCTCCCCTTTCGGTAAACACTTTGTGGTTAGGCGGCTAAGAACACCCCAACAGGCACAGCTGTGTATGGTATGCGTTACATAATAGTGTATCGATCGACATGCACGGGATATCCTTCAAAGCGAAATTAAACAAAAGCCTTTCGCGCCTTTATGAGGTACACAGATCAGACGATAGCATGTATACCCTACCGTGTATTTTCACTGACTTTGCTTGTAAGCATCGTTTGTAGTTTTGACACGACAAACACAAAACACTTAATGCGGGATCAGATTGTGGGCTAATAGAATAATCAAGAGAAAATACGAAATACGTGTAAGTTAATTCAATCGCTGCCCTATATCGGTAGAAAATCGTCTGTGTAGTAATTTGCTATATCGTCTCTGTTTCACAACTGACGTAAATAAATGTTAGGGATGTTTTGAGAAAAAGGTGCGATTAAAGGGCACGGAATACAGATATTCTTTTATATCGCAAGCTATTACCAAATGGATGTATTGTACAATGTAAACGGTGTACTGGCTTGGACGCGAACTTCCGTATCCATATGCTGTACATTTGACTTTATATATATATATTGATATGCAGCGATGGAAATACCCACATGACTTTCCACCCGGGGTAGACCAACCCTAAGTCGACCAACCCTAAGTCGACCAACCCTGGGTGGACTACAATAGTGCCCTCACGGAATAAACCGCATAATACTGTTTAAAAAACACCTTGGAAACTATATTCATTCTAAATTATATGTTAAAACACTCAGGGGGTTGGCGGTTGGGGAGGTAAAAACAAGGACGGATCATTCTAAAACAACCCCGGGACTGTCCAGCCCCGGGACTGTCCACCCAGGGACTGTTTCTAACCATGAACCTAAACCTAACCCTAACCCTAACCCTAACCCTAGTCCACCCAGGGTTGGTCGACTTAGGGTTGGTCGACTTAGGGTTGGTCGACTTAGGGTTGGTCGACTTAGGGTTGGTCTACCCCGGGTGGAAAGTCATGTGGGTATTTCCATTGCTGCATATTTATATACATGTATAAGTTAAACCATTTGGAACGGTAGTTGCTACTCCGAGTTTCACGCTTGTGCGATCATCAGACTGATCCCCACAAGCGTGAAACTCGGAGTAGCAACTTCCGATCCAAATGGTTTAACTTATATTTCGCCCTGCATCGCATGGAGCACTCTGCAAGAATGATGCTTTTTACCAGTATATATTTATATACATGAATGTATATAGACAGAAGTACACAATTTTCCATTCTAATAATTGTCAATTGATCTAAGTATAAAAACCGGACATGCTACGGATAAGTGATAGCTCTTTATTTTTTGTAAATAAAGTTTTAAAATGGGTGTTTCTATATCAACTATATTGAGCATTCGATTGTTTTATAGTTGTAGACACAGCGACGAGAGGTTCAACCAAATTCAAACTCTATATTACGGAAATGATTTTATTTTTCATAATGATGATAGTGGCATGTTCTTGATATAAGAGGCAATCGCGATTAGAAAACAGGGCAAGACAACGAACAGAGACGAGGGCCAATCTGATTCACGTGTTTGACGATCTACTGCAACTAAGCAACCAACATCACGTGTTGTAAACAGCAGATCGTCATCACTCCACATCAAGTGTTAATCAAGAAAACAGCTCGTTTCCGAAACGTCCACAAGTAAGTGGTTTTCCTTGGACTAGATATAAAGAATTTCATCAATCAACAGTAAGTGTATATCTTTAGTATTTGAAAATGAAAACTTATTTAACTGGTGTTATGCGGTAATATCAACAACTATATTACACGATGGATTTTTTTTGCAGCTATTTTAGTTATTGCTTAAAAGAAGATGTTAATATGTATTCAGAAAAGTAGGAAGAAGAAAAAAACGATGCCTAACCAAACGATTCTATACAATACCGTATGCTATACTTAGTGTTATGGTTATTTTTCTGCCTTAAAAGTGTCTCATTACATTCCATTAATTTAATTCAAGACAAGCAACGCATTTATGTGTAAGCTTAACAGTGGGCCGCTTGGATTTAATTTTAATTTTAAGAATTTCGATTGAAATTTCACTCGCAATAATATAATCCAGTGCATCAATTGTGAATTCATTGTATAAGATGTTACCAAATAACGAATTGGGTTACATGTACGTGATTTAAGCATATATTACGATTTAGATTAAACAGGAACTCAGAGATGGACCTTAGCATAGACATAAGTCACATGATCAATTTCGAAAATATGACATTGGAGTTATCTTATTAAGTGCAAAATGTACGCAAGCGTATGTGCATTCTGTTTTAGTTCATATTAAAGGGACATTAAGTGGTGTTGAAAAGTTTAAATGTTTAAAAATTTACTTCAGAATTCAAGATGAACATTAAAAATCGCCATTATTGATGTTTCTACTAACAAAAAACACAGCAAAACTAGATTAAAACAATATCATCGCTATTTATTGAAAAACGCCCTCTATGCAAAATATGGTTCGCGTTATGTATCACGCGTACTGCACGGGGATACTGTCGGACGTAAAATGCTGGTCCCGCGGGATAAGCATTTTTTGAATCGACGTTTTCTGGTACAAAGAGAGCTGATTTTTCTTAATCCTTATCGGTGTAAGTTCATACATGTAATCCAATTATAAAAATAAACTAATCTCAGTTTTTATCATAATTGAGGGCGCTGCCTCCAACACATCTCTTAGTGTCCCTTTAAGTGCTTTTTGGTATTATTTTTAGCGTAGAGCTTGATTTAATTCTGCAATAAAAGTAAATGATGATATGACGCAACAGTCTCTGAAAAATAAAACGAGTCGAATATTACTGCACAGTGATCTTCCACCGTCAGATCACGTGTATGCGCAGAATACTGACATTTGGGTTGCAAAGTATTCCGAGATGCAAATGTCTGAAATCAGACAAGTTGGACTATCCAAATGCTTGGTGCAAAATATTTCACTACTCGCAGACACAATCACATTGTTTTTGTAGATGAGTCTTTAGGTGCGTTGCTCATTAAAACAAAGGCTGCAAGTCGAAGTATTGACCTTGCGTAAAAGTATCCGAGATCGAACTACCTCTCAAAATGGACAAACAGACAGCCAAGGTGCGCAACATTAAAGCTCAACCCACCGCTCTGATTGGTTATAGGCATTGTGTGTCTTCTCAAACTTGCGCAATAAGCTGATCGGAGTGCACCCGCGTGTGTCTAACTGTAGCCATGTAGAGGGCTTTGTACCATGCATCCCCCATTGTCAAACAAGCTAACGAGCTTTTAATATCTTTCATAATCGCACCTGTTTGGTTCGCTAAGTTATAGACATATCTGTATCTCAATAGGTGGTCTGCAGACCCAATAATGTCAAACAGTTTACATTTGCCAGGCGTTGGATTGTTGAAATAATATACAGTCCGCACAAAAAGTAGCTTACCAGGTAATACGCTCATAACTCTTAACATATAGCTCCAACATAAAAATATCGAACTACAGGATGATGAATTAATCCCTCCTCTTCACTTTGAGATATTAATTACAAATTAAAGTATGCTTGCAAAGGTAAAACACGCCTAAAGGTGCGTTCATACTCACGTCGTTGAGCATCGGCCGACATCGACGGATATCGGTGCGTGAGTTGAATCAATGTCAACTTTTGTCCGTCGACGGCGACCGGTACGCAACGACGCGAGTATGAACGCACCTTAAGGAGTCCGACTCTTTATTATTACCATAAACCACCGATATTATTATTCATGTATTTATAATTGAAATGAAGAAAAATGTAATGTCATGCTTTGATACTGGAGTTTGGAGAGAGGTTTATGTTATGTATCCCTATACGCTAAATATGTATTGGCAAACATTTTACGAATAAATCTGGAGTCTCATTGAGTCTGCACCACTTCATTGAGTCGTTCATTGATTCTCATTGATTCTCATTGATTCTCATTGATTCTCATTGATTCTCATTGATTCTCATTGATTCTCATTGATTCTTATTGAATCTCATTGATTCTCATTGATTCTCATTGATTCTCATTGATTCTCATTGATTCTCATTGATTCTCATTGATTTTCATTGATTCTCATTGATTCTTATTGATTCTCATTGATTCTCATTGATTCTTATTGCATCTCATTGAGTCTCAGTGAGTCTTTTTCCAAGCAAATACATACCTGTATGGAATAAAATGGTAATGAAGTACGAAAAGGTTAATGCATTTCACTTGTCCTAAAATCCTATTGAAAAGTACCTTTTATGTTAACCCCCTGTCTATATTACAGTGGTTCTGATTGGTTTATTACAAGATATACTCATTTGAATAGCCAATTAAAATGCAGCTTGTATAAAGTTTCACTCCCATCTTTATCAGTGATACAATTATTCTAACACTGTCTCTGATTGGCGCAATAAATGATGTATCTATCTTTCTGACCAATCGGCCGGTAGTTCTCAGGGGTTAACAAAAACATAACAAGCACATTCTAATACAAGCCCTATAGTATAGTTGGGGCGAGATGTAGACGATGGGGTAGAGTATCAATTGATTCCTTTACCAGCTGTTTTTCCAGTTGCCTTCCAACCGATTCGTTTACCTGATTTGCCAATAATATGTTTTCTCCATCCATGGCAGCTATTGACTTTCAAGCGCTTTCCAAGAATAATTTCCCCCTACGAATGTAAAGAACCGCGATACGCCATACAACCTCGATATTTACACACACCACCATTGACAGCCTGAGGGTTCCGTCGCTTAACACCTATAGCAGCCCTACCAAGAGTCGTGTACGTGTTTAAAACACCAAGAAGAAGTTAAATGTTTCAAAGTGTTTATTTTAGTATTCAATTGTTTTCAGATGACTTCTTTGAGGCAATTTTCAATTATATTTATCTGAATACAGATTCGCGTGCGCTCTATGAAGTTGTAAACCAACATTAACACTTTTCACGCGGCAGTCGTCTGCAAACGACTGTTCCAAAATGCCACAAAATATTTTAAAAATGTAAAAATTATTCAATTGGCATCACCATAACTGCAATCACCATGAGCAATGTACGGAATTAAAACAAGAACAAACATGCCTAGTATTGGTTCAGAAGTTCTTGAGATAAGACTTTAAAAGTTAGGACAAGTTTCTGAAAAATCTTGTTTTGTATGATTTCGTAAAACTACAGCCGCGTGGAAAGTGTTAACAAAAATATATAGCAAGTCAAGACAATTAATGTTTTCATTCCTCGGGAGAAATTTTGACTTCATAAAAATTAATTATTTTCCCCTGAAACTATTCTATAGTGATTGCCCCGCAGAAAACATTCCAACAATTCAGATATATATTGTATTTGTTTTCAATTCAAATTTTGATGTTCAGCACCCTTATTTAGCAACAATTAGCCCTAAAACACCATCGTTACCAAGAAGGATTTCTTTTTTTTTCAAGAGAAAATCCCCTAGAGATACATGTACTATCTACTAGACTCCTGCAAAGTCTACATATCTCATAAAAACATGATAAAGGATACTAGGTTTTGTTACATATATATGTATTTTGTCGAATTAATTACAATTACAAATTGAAGTATGCGCGCAAAGGTAAATACACCTTAAGGGGTACGATTCATTATTATTAGCATTACCCACCGGTATTTTCATTCATATTTTTATAATTGAGATGAAAAAAGTAATAGCATGCTTACTGGAATTTTGAGAGATATTTATCTTATGTATCCCTACTCTAAGGATTAAACTTATAAACAGTAGAAACTGTTCATAGGCAATTTTCATCATATTCTGTATTTTGAATCATAAGGCAAAAAAAAAAAATTGTTATGTTGTCCTCCACAACTTTCAGAGAGGAGGGGCGGGCGGGCAGATTTTTTTCTTTTTTTCTTCTTTTACCAGCGGAAGCTCAAAGTTCAGCCAACAAGAAGTTGAAATCACTCTTAAGAGTCGCACATTATAAACACTTAATTTAATATTCAATGCCATTTAAACTGTTTTTTAAAAAATCTGAACAAAATCTGAAAAAAAAACTGGAAAAAAAAAGAATAAATCTCTGAAAAAAGAAGAAAAAAAGAAAATCTGATTTTTTTTTTTTTTTAAATCTGAAAAAAAATCTGAGCGGCCCTAAATCTTACGAGCGGGCGGTCGAGGACAACATAACAATTTTTTTTGGCCTAAGCATTATGCAGTCCTCAAACAAATCCTTACCACAGGTTAAAATATGAATTATGAAATGTTGCAATTGCTTTTCAACACGCGGGATAGAGTTCCATGTATCACGCGTATAATGTAGTAGTATTGATCAATGGAAAATCGCCTACCAGCAGGAATCTGCCAAATGCTGTACCGAGGCTACGTGTTGCTAAAGCACCTGCAAAAATGAACTCGTGGCTCCGTTAATAATCAGTCAATCTTCACGTGTAATATCTCAAATCAAATCAAAGAGAATTTTGTTTTATTTATTAATTTAATATTTTTACATTGAAGCTATAATTTTGGAGTTTTAAGGATATATTATTTTACCTGGAACAGGATAATGATCTTATATTTTGTGTACTAAAATCCTTTCGCCAATTATTATTTTACACTAAAAACCATATTCTATATCGTAATTAAAAAAGCTGCATATTTCTTGAACATGTTAGAACCATTATGTTGCAAGGTGCTGCGATCTGGTGTTTTCTAAGTGCATAGCGTTAAGTCTAAGCAATCTCAGCCCCTGCAGAAGTCTGTTGGGAGGGGCCGCTCGTTAATAATCCTGAGAGTTGAGGTTTGAAGGGTGAGACTGTGGTATATTAGCAAGGTATGACCAATTTCAGGTAGCCTATTTCCGATTAACTTCTTCATGTTGCTCCTACAATTTAATACAAGGAACATTTAGAGCAAGACTAAAGGAAGGCTACAACAAATGCGGGGGAAAAGTGTACTTTGAAGTCCCAGATAACCAGTATCGTTCAATACTGGAACATAAAATTTACCAGTATCGCTCGATACTGGTAAATTTTAATGTTTCAGTATCGTATACTTGAACATTTTATATGTCCGATACATTGACTTTGTACCAGTATCGAACGATACTGGGTGTTCCAGTATTATTAGTTATCCCCTGCATGTTCACACAATACGGAAAAATACCTATGGCATTCGTTTAGTCAAAAGGCCCCAAAAGAAAAAAATGGTATTTAAACACTCGCGGCAAACGAAACTCCCTCCAAACAAGGCGCCGAATTATCTTCCCTTCCTACTAGGGGGGGGCTGGGGTACCGCGCCATTTTGCAATATTTTGCGAAATCGATCGTTGTTATCACGTGATACGTATCGTGGAAAAATAATGTACACTGTTTTAACGAAATGCACTGTGGGATTGTGTTACCAGCCTAAAATTATAGAGGTCGCAAACCCGGTCGCAAACTTGCTTATAACAAGCTAAAAGTGACATCTCTGAATGTATTACCAAAGTGTGAAATTGTTGGACACACTGGTAAAATGGTTTTACAACAAGTTTTGCTATCATATTATCAAACTGAACTCAAGTTAAATCACTCTATATCGAGCAATGAATAATATAATTGTTTACGCATTTTAATTGTTTAGACAAAGTTAAATAAATCAAGGATACATTTATGATAGATAAATAAATAAAAAGAAAACTATAAACGCATGGGCGGCATTTATAATTGATAAAAATTGACATAACAATGATGTTACATTAATATACCATCAAGTTTAAAAAACAGAAAAATAATGGGAATATTCGAACCCGTGATTTCCGATTGCCAACGACATGGCCAACCTACGCACGCCACAGAGATTTACGACTGTAATTGTGATAGTTTTTATTATTTAATTATTTATATGTCCATTTATTTATAACGAACGGATTTTTATTGTGCCATTTTTGCCAAATGTGTGTGTTGCTCTCGCACAAAATGTGTTTGTAATTTGATTATAATTCTTATTTTTAAAAGAACGGTAATTTTTTTGACATTTTCGAGAAAAAAAATGGCGTAACCCTGATACGGTAAACGCCAGCAGTGTGGTGTCCGCGTGTGCAAGCATACAGATGATGCTAAGCAAATCCAGCATATAAAACAAAAGTGCTCCTCATGGGACTCGAACCCACAACCTCTCGGTCCTCAAGCGACTTTCTTTCCACTACTGTACACTAACCGTGCTAATTGGAAAAATTTAACGCAAATAATTTATTTATATCATGGGTCATGGGTTAATGCACTGTGTTAAATTCTACAATCCCGGCCGCCACTCTGTTCAAAGGCACAAAAAAGTTGACTTGTTTTATGCTTTTTTTGCAATTCTGAGGTGTGCAGTTCGATTTTCTTTCTCGAATTGTTTAGAAAACCATCCATTTTAGAACATCTGAAATTTAAAATGAACTGCACACCTGGGAAAGTATGATGCCAAGGGCATATTTTTTGCACGTAAATCCAATACAAGAGTTCTGAAAATCGACAAAAATATGACGTCATAACCATTGCTTCGGGACAAAATATTCGAATATATAAATAATTTATTTATATCATGGGTCATGGGTTAATGCACTGTGTTAAATTCTACAATCCCGGCCGCCACTCTGTTCAAAGGCACAAAAAAGTTGACTTGTTTTATGCTTTTTTTGCAATTCTGAGGTGTGCAGTTCGATTTTCTTTCTCGAATTGTTTAGAAAACCATCCATTTTAGAACATCTGAAATTTAAAATGAACTGCACACCTGGGAAAGTATGATGCCAAGGGCATATTTTTTGCACGTAAATCCAATACAAGAGTTCTGAAAATCGACAAAAATATGACGTCATAACCATTGCTTCGGGACAAAATGGCGCGGTACCCCACCCCCCCCCCCCCCCCCTACCTTCCTACCTCCGTAAAATCCCCCGAAGTTAACAGCCCGTTAACAGGCTCTGCGTCGTCACCTCAGCGCGAATAAAATCAGCGCGAAAAAATGACCGGTTATGTCATTTATTTTTTAGCGTGGATTAGACCTTTTTGCGGTCTATTTCGGCCTCAGAATGAAACAAACAACGACTCAGTCGCATTTAAAACGTCCACCATTTTACTTGTTTATTATTTACGTGTCGTATTTTAAGCAACTCTTACACAGACGCAAAGCAATCGCTTTACACGTAATATCTTACCGATCAAACCGCGCAAAATGCTAACGCGGTAAGTCGACGATATGGAATATATCGTGTGGTTTGACTTTCTTGTTTACACGATATGGATCAGATTTCATACGTTTTAACCAGTGAAATTGCAGTATTTCCACCTTCTAAACAATAACGGACGATACTAGTACAGTCCAGAATCTAGGACCTAAAGTACACTTTTCCCTAATGCGGTATAATGACGATTTAGTGCGACAAGTGCATCAAACTACCATTCTGTTGGTACACCTTGGACACCTTTACATTATTAAGTCGCCAGATATAGGTGCCATGGAGCGGAAGCAAAAGAAGTTGGGGGAGTAGCCCCCCCCCCCCCCCCCCCCCCCCCCCCCCCCCCCCCCCCCCATGTCAGGTTTTTAAATACAATTATCCGGAAAACAACGTTCTGGAAACCATCTTGTGTGACAAATTGAGCTTATGTTAATAGGTTTCATATGTTTTAAAATTATGAAACCTATTCAAATAGGTTTCATAATTTAAGCTAAGGTGTCTAGTTGATCTCTTTTACATCCCTTACGCTCATTTTGACGGAACAAAATTGAGGGTACCACCTTACCTAGGGGTAGAGTAAGTCCCAGAGTAGGGAGTAGTGGCCACCTTACAATTTATTTATTTTTAAATCGAAAAATCGAAAAATTGAAAAAAAAACCTTATTTGTATGGTCCTGAATCTTATAGTATATGTTAGAAACATTATTTCCCTTATACTTGTAAACAAAAGACACCGGGTGAAATTTCGATATTTGGAAATCATTTGGCGAACATTTTAATTTTGACCTATATTTCACTCAAAAGTAAGGTGCAATTTTGCTCCTCAAGAAAAAAATGAAAATGTCAGCACTGAATGCACGTCACCAGTAAGGACGCCCCCCCACACAAACACACATGAATATTACGGGGGACGTGCCCCCGCCCCCCCCCCCCCCCCCCCCCCCCCACCACCCAAACCCCCGCTTGAGTCGTCATGTACAAGTGCCATTATGTTTACCGTGCTACTCCATCCTCCCAAACATCTTCACGAAAAACATACTTGGATTATTTACCTCTCACGTATACACGGTGTACACGATGGACTACTCTCAATATTTTAATCAAGCAGGACACGCACTGGCTTTGGGTTTGGAAAGAGAGGCTGATTCCATCAATTAGATTCTATATTGATTTTATGCTTAAGAACATATCCATATTGGTAACCTAATGCCACCAGAAGATTTAATAAGGGGCAGTTGTAAACAAAGACGGCATATGAATCTTGCATTAAGATATCAATGACGCTCAGGCGTCAGTCGGCATGTGCGTTAACAGTTTTACAATTTATTCTTTTTCAGGATCATAACCACTCTTTCGAGTGTTTGAATCAGCTCAACGGGAATTGTTAAGGAAAAATAGGATATATTATTATACATGTTAAACAAATGATCAAGTTCTACACAGAGAAAACGATGTACAAAATATCGCTGTTCAATTTCGGTTGTACACTTTTTCAAACAACAGATGTGTAAAAGTTATACATCGTTGTTTAAAGAAGACAACATTTTTTTAAACAGGTGTTGTTTACAGTATGAAGAACGCCGTTCACATCAATACAAAGTGATCTTGAACAACGTTGTTTACTTGTGACGTCACAAGTCACGTGTCACAATGATTCGTTCGCGATATGCTGCAAATTAATGGCCGCCGTATTTCGTTCGGTAAACAAATTTCGATTTTAAATCATAATTTTAAAGATTTTGCTGACAAGATGGGGAAATACAATCAAGAAAATAATGAAATATGATGACCAAAGAACCGATATAGTTTGATGATAGACGGCGAAGATGGATATTTTTTGCAAAAATATAATTTTAATTTCGCGATTTTGCTCCACAGACAGAAGGCATCCGAATTCGACAGTTCTGCCGTTCTGTCTGTGTACTTCAACACAAGAAATTCAAGTCTTCAAATCGTGCTGGAATTTTAAACAACTACCAGTAAACAACCCTGTTTTTTTAACAACCATCATTTAAACAACCCTGCAGTTTTAAACAACCGCCATTAAACAACCCTGGTTATTTAAACAGGCCAATTTCATCCATGAGGATTGAACAACTTTCTTTGAACAACCCAAGATGATTGAACAACTTTCTTTGAACAACCCAAGATGATTGAACAACTTTCTTTGAACAACCCAAGATGATTGAACAACTTTCTTTGAACAACCCATGAGGATTGAACAACTTTCTTTAAACAACCCTTGAAAATTGAACAACAATTTTTAAACAACACCAATGTGTAAAATCTGATTTTAAACATGTTGTTTAAAAAGTTAAACAACTAGGTGTTTAAAACTTTAAACAACCCCAGATGTTTAATATTTTGAGCAACAAGTTGCTCAGCTCACCCGTCAAACAGCAGTTGTTCAATTTTTTAAACATGTTGTTCACTTTTTTTTTTACTGTGTAAGAGTTGATTTCGTTCACTTGATTTTTCCACAGGAGTTTTTGTTATCGTTCCCAACATGCACTAGTCTGAAGAGCGGAACAAACGTGTGACGTTGCAAACTGTCTTCGTCACGTATCCGGATTGTATCTTTTAATCTTTATCTCCTCTGCTTGTCTTCCTTTTCATCGAGTATTTTGCATTACACTTTCGAGTGAACTGTGTGTAGTTCTCCATTGCAATACAGTCTGTCATCGCTGATTTGTAAGCTTTTGTACAGTTTTCTGTAGACTCGTGTGACTTTATCTTTGCCAATGAATTTGCCCACACTTTCGGATCCGAATTAAATTTAGGGTTTCAATTTTAACCTTTGACCTTTGAGATTGACTCCTATCATAGCAATTATCCTTCATTTGTAATGTCCTTGCTCTCTGCTTCAAGTTGTAAATGACATTTCAAGCTTTAAAATGATACCAAACTTGATAACATTTGGTTGATCCATTTTTTAGATAAAACTATTTGAATGTTTTCTGAGTATTTTTTTATTTCCTAGAAACTCTCTAGCGTTCTGTGGATCCAAAAGGGGTGGTTTCCACTGTAGATGGGTATTAAGTAACCTTGAAGGTTCTTCAACAGTGTTGATAATACTATCAACCTTCTTCCAGGACCAGATGTAATACCTGGTTCCACGGTGGTAGTGAACGGCTTGGTCTCTATGGGGTTTTCCCATTGTGCTATTCCACTTGAAATCCACACCCCTCCTATAGAAGACATTACCTTAACCTTTCCTACAGGGATTGTGAATTTCAATTGGGGTTACCTGCATGAGTGATTCCATGTTATATGTCATCTGGACTGGAATAGCCTATTACATTACACAGAATATAAAGAATAAAATAAATATTAGGCTGTGGACAACGAGAGATAAGCTTGACATTGTGCAACAAATTGAAAAATTGTATTCACCTTTTGCTTATGGCAAACAAAACATGGGAAGATAGAAGACATCCTTCTCCTAAATGACCCGGGGTGGGGGGGGGGGGCACTTTTTTGGGGTAGGGTTGAGCCGCCCAGGGTCTCAAAAAGTGGGGCTACAGAACTGAACTGAGTGGATTTTATGACGAAAAGTGGGGTCTTAGGAACTGATTTTTTCAAAAAAGTAGGTCTTGAGAACTGGCCTATACATGTAGTTCAAATTTGATTAGCAAGAACGCAAATGTTCGATTTTGTTGGTTTTAGAACGCAAAATGTTCGAAGAATTGGGGCTTTGGAACGCAAAATTTCGCGATTTTGAATTTTCAATAAAATTGGGGTCTTAAGAACTGATGCAGGCTCAAAAGGGGGTCATAAGAGCTAGCAGCCTAGGGTGAAAAGGGTGTCTTCATCGCGGCACATTTTTCAATGTCATTGCACCCCCCCCCCCCCCCCCCCCCCCGGGCTAAATAACGCACTCAAACTCTAGCACAAATATAAAGCGCAATTTTTGTAATAATCCGGCGAGGGAGTATTATAACATGTGTTAGGGTTAGGATTAGGGTTAACATTTCGCTAGGTTACGAAACAGAGCGTAGGCCGGACATCAAGAACTGTTTGGTTTATTATGTCGGTCGCAGTTTTTTTTTAATTTGGCATGCTCACTCATCATAACTGGAGTGAAACTTACCATGGAGTGTAGGCCTATATGGAGTGCTGGGAATGTTGTCTTTTATTAATTGTCTTTGACCAGATACAGCTGTAGAATATCATAATTGTTAATATATGTGATGCGATCTGTGAAAACCCAACGGATGTCGTAAAATGTGAACTAGGGATTATTGGTAAAATAAAAATAATAAAAAATAAAAATAAAATAAAAACAATATTTTTTTTAGATTTTTTTAAAGAAAATTAGTTTCCAATACTTTGTGCCATCATCTTGCATGGAATTTCACCTTCAAAAACTTACTTACGTCACTTTTATTATTAACTTCATAATGTTATTATCTTAAATTATGTATCTTTTTTTGCCTGTTTTCATGATTTCTTGTTTTGTAGCTTTTGATGACATCACAATCATCATTCACTCATAACTTTTTTTGTAGTGTTCGTAGAAAAATTATCGAAACAGTTCTGTAATTACCACAGTTTTAGCTTTCTTATGATATAAATTTCTCCAATATGAAAAATGCCACCATGTAGCGGGTTTTTACAGATCGCATCACATATTGAACAAAGAAGCTATTTTAACAAGCAATTTTGCACTAAAGTGTGATTTTGTTTACTTCACCATTCACTCTAATAGCAATCGTCCACGCCAGGGAGTAGCTTGGAACAGCCATAACTGACCAATCGGCAGCGTTCGCGTTAAGTGGTTGCCCGGTTGCCCGGGACACCCAAAATCAGCACCGGGCAACCAACATGTACTTATTTGGTTGCCCGGCGGGCAACCAATTTTTTTACAAGAAGTGAAACACTTAACACATGCATTTAAATATTTTACAGAACGGGCAACCAAAAAATCTGCCGGGCAACCATAATTTCCTGCTTGGTTGCCCGGCGGGCAACCAGATTTTGTTCCTTAATTCGGACGCTGCCAATCGGGTGTCAGTATTCAATGCTGTGACATCACTGCGATCGATAGAATAGGGTGGTTTAGAGAGCTATTCCTGGAATCCAATAATCAGCGTCAACAGAAGCAAGCAAAAATGAAACATTATTAATATTCATATTTTTGTATTTATTTTCAAGTTTATTATAAGTTCAATAAAACGTATAGGACAGTGTTTGGTCAAATTACACTTCATCGAAACTTCAAAGATCAACATAAACAGGATGAACCGAATGTAAGTAATGCCTATTTTTATTTTCAGTATTATTTTGTGAAATCGAAAATAATATCCTGATTACATATCGACGGAGTGGAGGACGCACGAACACCACGAACAGTAAAAAATACAGACATTAGTAGATATATTTCCGAAAATACTACACGGTGTGTTTATCAAATTAATTTAGCAAAATTGAATTGAATATTGTTTTCTTCTAGCAATTCTATAGCATAATTCAATAAGTGTGCAATTTTCTCGAACTAAACTAGTCGTAATGTTCTAGGTACGTCATACGGAGTATTTGTAAATGTTTTAATCAAATAGCAAGATATTCTAGAAGACTGTAGGGATATTACGACAACATTATTCTACTTCCGTGTTCCCGCCAAAATTAATAAAAACGAACCTTGCTCTGTCGGCAATACTCTCAGCAACCTTGTTGCCCGCCTTGTTGTGTATGTTCCTGATCATTACTAGTCTTTTTGTGCCTTCACTATTACATTTCCAGCAGTAAACCTGGCATTTATTGTATACAATAGAAAATATCTATTAACAATTCTATTCACAAGAGGGACAACTCTCTGTGGAGAATTTAGAGATACCAATCAACGTGCTTTCTCGCGGGAAAACGGAAATAAGAGCACGCAATAATTTTCACAATCTGTTGTTGCGTTTGAGTACCGGCGGGTTATCCGCCGACAGTTCTGTTTACAATATTGCCTGGTCTGTGTTCCCCGCGCGCAACGGGGTTATCCGTTGGGCTATAAAGCAGTTCGACAAAAAAAAATGATTGAAAAACCAACGCTGTGTAGTACGCCTGCGTGAAATGTTTCGACATTAGTTCATGCGCAGACGGTTACTTAGCCCTAGTCGTGTCATTGTGAGCAAACTGACACCGCAGCTAATGCGAGTGAGGTATGGGGCATTCCCAGCTGTTTCGCGTAGGTTAGAACTCTCAGATGGCAACGGTCATAGCCAAGGTTGAAAGCGGTAAGGCGGCCTCATCGGCATGGAATGTTTACGGAATTTAATACACATGTCTTGAAAGAGAAAACAAGAAGTAGTAATAGAAAAGTATTACTATACCGTTTTCTATCATCGTGATGATGAAAACGTGTTTGTGTTTACACTTTTGTTGTTACAATTTACGGCGGAGGTGCGTGATAATACCGAGTCGAAATCTGAGCGTGGAATTATTCTTGGCGGGCTTCTTCAACTAGTAATAAGTTGAAAAGAATCGCAGTGTCATTTGGTCATGTGTACTATTCACTCGACTCTGGACAAGTCTGGTGATATACTTTTTGAGAAAGTGACTGTCTGAGGCCTGTCGGTATAGCATGAATTCCACACTCATCACGCAATTATGTACCAGTGCCTGCAAATGAATTTTTTTCTTCGTTAGTCTGCTTGTTCCAGCACCGTAACCGCCAAGTTCAAGGTTAGGGATCTCAATTTGGATAACTAGATAATTTTACGCCACGCCAAGGAAGTATGGCGACTACTACATCGTGGACTAAACTAGGACCAAGTGTATGGAAAAATCCAGTTCTCTACTTGTACGTCTGTTTCAGCTTACTAAGCTGCGCACCCACAAGTAAGTACGATATCATAACTTTGAACCTGTTTGTATATAAAGTTGACTAAGTTTTGAATTCATTTGTTTAATTATGTAATAACGAATCTATTTATAGTACAAGTAGGCCTATCGTTATCGCTATGATCATGATGATGAATTGACGCTTTGCATTTGGTAACGAAACGTTCAAGAATCCAATAAAATAGCAGTATACATTTATAGTAATTAAGATCAAAAAGAGAAGGTATATTGAAATATGCATAGACCTGTCTGGAAATATCATGAATAACAGTAACGTACGTTTATGCGAAGAATAAACGAATTCGAGAAAACACAAAATGTGCAATGAAACACTCCATTTAGCTAATTAAGTAATCCTCAACAAAATTGAATTTGCTAAGCACGTACGCTCAGCTAGTGTTTCACACGGAGCGGATTTATTTTTTTTGAGCGAGAAACAACAACAATCAAAAACCTCCCAAACATGAAATATTCAAAGAATCAACATCGAGGAAACTGTCGTTCTACCGGAAGTGTTCCTTCAGGACATACGGTTGATAGCAGACATCATATTTATCTGTTTTTTGTCACAGCTATACTTCTGCCACTATACATGCACTGGAATATTCATAAGTAGGGCGGAAACACGCCGAGATGTGGCGGTTAATTGATTCATCAACAGCCACTTGTCTTCGGGTTCTTCCGTAATCCCATTAATGTATAATTAACGGTATTGATTGCATCGATTACCTTTTTTTGTGTGATTATTGGTATTATTAATTATATCCATTTACCAAGTTGTCGCGATTAACCGAAGCATGGACGTCTACGTTGTCAGTGTTTTCTGTTGTCCCATTAATGTATAATTATAAATATCGAGTGAATCAACTACATTGATCAATGGTACTGATTATCTCCATTGCCAAGATTTGGCGGTTGATTGCAACATAAACAAATACCTTTTGTCAGTGTTTTCTAATATTGATTATGTCTATGATAATTCGTGTACATGATACGGATTCATGTGGCATCGTGTTTTGTACATGATATCACTTTCCACGTGGCAGACGTCTGCAGACGACATTCCAAAAGTTCACAAAATGCATAAAAACTGTCAAAATTATTGAATTTCATTACCATATTTGGAATCACCATGTGAAATGCATTGAAATAAGTACAAGTATTGGTTCAGTAATAATTGAGATAGACCTTGAAAGTTGGGAAAAGTTTCTGAACAAAAATCTGTTTTGTATAGTATGTAAAACTAATTGGTGTTTGATTAGTTTTATTGCTTTTATTGATTACCTTTACTATTTGGTTATCAATTACATTGGTCACCCGTGTCAATCGTATTTTGTATATGATGCCGGGTAAAATGATTCATGATATTTATGATGATACTAAATATCTACACTTCTCATTAGATCTTGTTATGGTATTAAAATCATAGCAGAAATCTAGTACCGTGTCATGTGAGGTCATATTGTATAACGTCATATTTTTTCATTGCGTTTATCTCTTTATATCCAATCGTTTTGCCATATTATGAAATCGCATGTGTACGTCACTATGTTAAAATAAAAAATGTATTAGCTTTTTTATACACAAAATCAACTTTTTTGATTACCAATTAATGAATCAATGTTTGGCTTTCAGACATTGTAAGAATGATTTTAGTTCAAAAAAAAAAGTTATACATCTCAAACACGACCAAAATTTACCATACGTCACTATGTAATACAACTGACTATATGTCACTATGTAATACCACCGACGATACGTCACTATGTAATACCACCAACGACATGACATCAGAAGACATGATATCACATGCACGTCACATCACGTAATATTACATCACATCACCACACACCACATCACATCATATCGCATCAAATCGCATCGTATCACATCACATCAAGTCACATCACACCACACCACGCCACGTCACATCATATTTATCACATCACATCACATCACACCACATCACATCAAGTCATATCACTTAAACATCACATCACATCACATCACATCGCATCGCATCGCATCGCATCGCATCGCATCGCATCGCATCAAATTCACATCACATCACATCACATCGCATCGCATCGCATCGCATCGCATCGCATCGCATCGCATCGCATCGCATCACATCACATCACATCACATCACATCACATCACATCACATCACATCACATCACATCACATCACACCACGTCACGTAACATCATAATTATCACTTCACATCACATCACGTCATATCACTTCAACATCACATCACATCACATCACATCCCATTGCATCGCATCACGTAATATAACATTACGTCACATCACGTCACATTACATTACATCAAATCACATCACTTCGCATCGAATCGCATCGAATCACTTCACATCACGTAACATCACATCACGTAACGTCACATCATATCATATCACATCACATCACGTCATATCACTTCAACATCACATCACATCACATCACATCCCGTCGCATCGCATCGCATCACGTAATATCACACCACGTCACATCACATCGCATCACATCACATTACATCACGTTACGTCACATCATATCATATCATGTCACATCACATCATATCACATCACATCGCATCACATCACATCTCATCACATCATATCACTTCAATCATAGATCATCTATGCTTCAATGCACATCACATCACATCACATCACAGCATAGCACAGCATACCATATCAATTTATAACATCACACCATATAAATAAATACCATACATATAAACATGCAATAAGCTTGATATCATTGCCTGCATATTTTCACTCATAGGTCCAGTAATTACTCAATGAAATGGAAAAACATATTTTCATATTTTTTATTTAGTTATTTGTATATTCTACCGTTCCTATCAATATCAACATTGCCGAGAACATCTCAGCATAGTTAAAATGTTGCAGTTTGTTATTTATAAAACTATCCTTACATTACATAAATTCGCCATATCAAAGTGGCTTTAAAAAGCACGCCGTAGTTATATATGAATACAGAGATGCTAGCTTTATACGAAATGAGTGCAGAAACAATCAGAATAATTTAGAACCACGAATATTTCAAAATAATTTTACAGTTATGACACTCTACGGGGGACAGAACGTATCCAACATATAAATGCAAATACAATTTTACAAAGCAAATACTCCTTTGTAGCGTTAATGCTACCATTTATTTTTACTTATCTTAAAAACAATCTCATGACAGCAGGAGATATGTATTGATGATACAAATTGCTTAGACCATCAACCGAGCAATATATATATATAATTCATTTCTTAACAGAATATTTGCTTCGGATATCTTAGCCCGTGTAATTCTAAACCGATATCAAAATCTCTGGCAGCTGTATTGAGATTGGTTTGTACACTGTAAGAAAAAGGTAACTGGTTCTCTAAGGACCTCGCCGTTCATCTATACCATGATGATTTAGGATTCCATAAATGTGTTGAAAAAAACGGTTCTTTTTTATAACTTAACAGTTTTATGTCATTACTTATTATTACTAACTAGAATTTAGATCCCTTTCTGGGTTGATCCCTCTCTGGGTTGATCACTTTCTGGGTTGATCACTTTCTGGGTTGATCACTTTCTAGGTTGATCACTGTCTGAGTTGATCACTTCCTGGGTTGATCACTTTCTGGGTTGATCACTCTCTGGGTTGATCTCTTTCTGGGTTGATCACTTTCTGGGTTGATCACTGTCTGAGTTTATCACTTTCTGAGTTTATCACTTTCTGGGTTGATCACTCTCTGGGTTGATCACTCTCTGGGTTGATCACTCTCTGGGTTGATCACTTTTTGGGTTGATCACTCTCTCGGTAATCTTTTTGGGTTGATCTCTCTCAGAGTAATCTTTATGGGTTGATCACTTTCTTGGCGGTCATCATAATCCCTGACAGCTGTATCGAGATTGGTTGGTACACTGTAAGAAAAATGAAAATGGTTCTTTACACGACTCATCGCCCATCTGTTACCATTTAAGATTCCATAGGCTACATTCGATGAACTAAAACGGTTCTTTATAGGACTAAAATGGTTTGATCGATAGATACTGTAGAAAGTTTTGTGATAAGGCGATAATACAGATATCTTTCCACGCGGCAGGCGTCTGCAGAAGACATTCCAAAATGTGTCAAATTTATTGAATATCATTACAATATTCGGAATCACCATGAGAAATGCATTGAAATAAGTACAAACATGCCTAGTATTTGTTTAGTAATTCTTGAGGTAGAAGTTTTGAAAGGTTTCTAAAAAAAAAATGTTTTGAATAAGGTAAAACTAGTAGCAGCATAGAAAGTGTTAATACAGAAGACGGATTTCTTTATGAACCCCAGTTTTTTCTTAGAGTGATTTGCCCTCAATTAACCTTTAGTGTATCCATTCGGACGGTTTACGCCCGATGTGATGTCAACAAGTATATTTATGATTGAACAGTATTATGATCCGAAATATCAAATGGAAAGAAATTACAATTATAGGAAATACAGTAAAAAAAATTGTATTTTTAAGTAAGCAAACATACCGGTTGGATTTTGAATATAATTAGTGTTTGCTTAGTTAATGCCTCGCTTCTTGGCCACACCGATATGCCGACAGGCCTGATTTTTCGACATATCACCGGAGCGGATGAATATGGGTCTACCACCACAAACCCTGGCTGCAACACTGCTGACAATCGGGTCAATTTTTGAAATTTTGTGTTCGAAACGAGAGTGATAAAGGTGAACCCAACCTATTTTTCAATCGACATAGCGTAACTTAACATTATTTGAAAGCTTAATCATTAAGTGAATGTTCCTTATGTTTATTCAAACACTTTTACCAACGATAATTACTAACGCACCGTTGAATTTGTACATATCAATTACAACTTATTTGACAAATGACAAGAAAATTCTAAGCACGTATGGTACTTGTCTTTGTTTCATATTAGTTTCAATGTTTATTTGAGTGTATATACAAGTTTGATTTGTTTACTTTGAAAACAGAAGACCGATCATAGGTCTCGATTAATATACATGACTTGGGCAATTGAATCATTTTACTTTAAAGCTTCTTTATTGTTATTAAGGTCTAGAGACTTGTTTGTGAATTGTTTAGCTTCAAATGTAAAATCTAGTATTATTTCCTATCCCTTAGCTGCATTGTTAAATGTGACTATTTCCAGATCCATAATCTCCTATGCCACCAAATGTTTATGTATTTCCCCATCCCCCTCAGACTGTAGCTTGTCGCCATTTTAACAAAGTTCTTTTACTATTATTTTTTCAAAGATACATAGAATAGTATTATCTTTTTAAAGGTTTCAATATTTGGTTTTACACCCAAAATATTAGCTTCTAACCCTGGTAAACCGACTACTGACCTAGCGCCGAAGCATGTCATACTATTCCTTCCGTTCCATTATCAATGTATATTGCAAACTGACCTTTTTTGCTCTGCCTATAGTGTGCAACCTAGTGGGTCCAACGAGCTTGTCTCCAAAGTCATACATTGGATTCCAAAACATAGAGTATGAAAGCGTGGTAGACCAGCCCTAACCTACATTGACATTATACTAAAGCGTGACACAGGATTACAGGTAGAGGAAATCAAGACAGCTATGTTGGAAAGGCCGATTTGGAGAAGCATCGTGGTTCGGGAAGATCACCCGACATAAGTCAAGTCAAATAAGTCAATAGTATGCAACATAATAATGAGGATTCTTAACTGATACGAAGACGATTGTAACCATGGCGCGGCATAATCGCATATTTCTTCCCATCGGAACGTAGAGATATGCATCACATGAAAGGAGAAACTCGGTCCTTAAAGCCAGTTTGCAAATATTGGTTAGTTCCTCAACACAAAAAGAACACTTATGAACTACTTTGTAAGCCTGTCAGTTGGAAGAAAAATGGGGCTCAGTGACGCTAGTCCCGGTTATATCTCCCTGCAGCCTCCTTTAAGTCATAACTGGCCCATGACTGCCTCCTAAATTGTCATAGTTTTCGACCACGGTGAACTATCATATCTCTACTTGAACATGTAACCTACATAAACATCTGGCAATCGATACATATTGTCACGATATCTAGAACTGATTTTAACTCGTGGGCCAAAACTTAAAATGTCCATCTATCATTATTTGTTCACCGCAGACAGCTGGATCAAAGAAGACACCACCAATGCATTGCGTTTTTGCAAAATGCCTCAATTCTGGTCTCCAATTTGTCTCGGTTCCCATACCCATAGACATATGCACACAATCATGGCTTGATAGCGCGTTCATCGTTGAGCTCTTAGGTTCTAGATAACATCAATGAATACATTAGTTATCAGTGTTACTTTTTATTACTTCTAAAACTTAAGAGCTCGACAAATGCATTGTTTGAAAAAGCTTTAGCTGGCTGGCATTCGCGTAATGCATTGTGGGAAGACCTTACAAACTTCTTTGCAGCTGGACAGAATCTTTTTACAGGCTTACATCTACACAATTATTGTCAAAAGACGTCAACCATGACTCATAGGGCATCCACGAAACACATTTGGCAATGAGCGCGCAAGATCACGTGACCATGACAATATCGTCTGGGTTATTTCCCCTCTTCAACTCTTAACTTTGCGCCATGATAACCTTTGAAAGCGAACACACAAAAATGCAGATACAAATATTACCCATAAAGAATTCAGCGCGAACCCAAACATACAACAAAAAGACTATGTAAGAAGATGCCGAAGAAGAAAAAAATAGATAGATGTCCTCAAAGGATTTAAGAGAGAAATGGGTCAGGTAACATCCCTCCGGAAGAGATACGATCATCAACAATGTGGTTTCGTTTTAAATGACATCGATTGCAGATGTTACCTATCACTGGCAGACTACTATTATATCCTGCATTAGAAATGGCGGCAAAATGGTCAATATCATCCTAACGCAAACAAACACTTGAAGCTCAGTGCATTTTACTCGCTATCAATCCATCTATCTAGCCATCTCTCTCTACATGCGCATCGTAAGATTTGTGCCACATAAGTACACCCGGAGGCGGGAAAATGTAAATAAAATGTACATCTCTCGTAAGACGTTATTAACCGTGTGGTATTAATACATACATAACATTTCCGTACCTGCTTGTAATTACTCACATAGAGAGGGTCTCGCACAATAGGTGACGCCGGGACCTCATTTCCTTTCAATCATTAGGAGGAGGTGAAAGAGATATCTCACCGATGACAAAGTCATAGAATCACCTCAGGATAAATACCTGGAAATTTGACCTATTTTCTGTGGATGGAAATGCTGATTTTCTATGGATTTAGTATTACCCAGCGTGTAACTAGTACCTCAGTTAGTTGACTCAATGTCTCCTCTGATTTTGTTGCTATTTTGTCTGTGTGTTTATCTGTTAGAACAGGAGGGGGCGGAGGGGGTTGATGTGAGCTTACAGTTGTATTGGTACATTACTTATCATGTCATGTTGAGATATTCTTGGGATTCTTGTCTGATACTTTCTTGGCTTTAGTGAAGTCAGTTCTTCTTCAGAAAAAAATGACTCGGGTAAAAGCAAACCTTATGGATATAGTGACTCGAGTAGAGCAACGTAGGACTTTTGGAAAGTGACTTGAGTCATGTTTTCAAGATTATATAGTCACTTAAAGTCACTTATACATTAAATCACTAATTAAGTTATTTTAACGCGTGATTAAGAAAGATTCAAGTTAATTTTTGATTCGGTGACTTGTCAAATCTCGGAATTTTGTAGATTTTCCCTCAGTGAATGTAAAACCGGAATGTAGGCTTGCCTACCATGTGAACAAACAGTGATACCTTATAATTTTGTATTAGGGGTATTACATTTTTGATTTTGTAGAACAATGTGACAATGACTTTTTCAGGTAAAGGTATGTGATTGTTTCGTGGTGCTGTTGAATTTATTAATCTGTTAGGCATTTGGTAAAACAACGTAAACAGACAATATTAGGAACTCTAGAAATACGTTGCCAAAATAATCCACTGTACGAAGCTAATAATAACCCCTTTCCGGCATATTACCCATAATTCACTGCTTATTGAACGTGCATGACGGGTAATGCACATGCGCACATTATTTTTCAAAGCAGCATTCACCTTTGCAAAGATTGTGTGTTGTAATCCCGTCCTTGAGATAGAGATATTTACTCGGCAAGCAAGAAAAGATGAAAATAATTACGGGCTGTCATAATTCGTTTCCGATATAGGCTTTGAGGTGCATGTTGGTAATACAATTTAGTTGATAAACTTTCCGAGTACCTCTATAAAGGTTACGTGAATCCATGAGAAAACAATACAGATATAGAAATTCACATGGCTGAAAAATGTTATTATTTCTGTGTGGGTAACAAGCTACGTAGCTAAAAATGTACTGACTACATTGATAATCATTTGCCTGAACAATTTTTGGAAAGAGTGTCCCAGTTTCTGGACTGTACTAGTATCGTCCGATACTAGAACACCCAGTATCGTTCGATACTTGTACAAGGTCAGTGTTCCAGTATCGGGTGATACTGGAACATAATTATGTACCAGTGTCGTTCAATACAGGGACAAATCTCATTGGTATCACGTGTACCAGTATCGTCCGATACTGGAACATAAAAACGTTCCAGTATCGTTCGATACTGGAACACAATTTGATGTTCCAGTATCGACCGATACTGGGAACTCTTAATGTTCCAGTATTGAACGATACTGGTATACCAGTATCTGGAACCTAAAATACACTTTTTCTAAATTGGTATTTCATTATACTTTTTGTGAGACACTCAACGACAAATGTGAGGGTTGTTTTGATCATTCGCTATTTAAAATATTTAGTATTATAACATCCTGTGGCCAACAGATGACAGTCTTTTGCGAAACAGCTGCCTATTATAGAGATTATGACCTTATTTGGAGGCCTTTTGTACTGGGTCTAGACAAGTCACTTGAAGGCAGATGGGGTGCTAGAACACTGACTCAATGCTAACGTCAGTTTGGTCCTTTGCGTTATGCATACCTTACCTATACAGGGTGAGGTAAACTGCAATAGTGGAAAGAAGCCATCTTGTTTTCAAATCCAAGCCGATGTTTGAATTTTTTTTAAACGTCATAAGAACAACATACGAGGAGGTATCAATAAGTTCTTGACATCACCCAGAAGTGAAGGAGCTATATCGATGAAATTTCGTCAGTGTAATCACTGGTCCTTAAAAACATTATGGTGCAAAAATGGTCTCATAAGTAGGTTTACTTTTTATACAGGTGGCGCTAGATGCCAAGGCCATGTAAATCAATGACGTCTTCCAACGGTGATGTGTACATGGTAAATTATAATGGTCCAATAACTGATTTTTGTAGGACGTCTTCCAGAAGAATATTATTCTCAGATTTCTTTAAAAATTATGTCATTTGTCACTCGTAGGTCTCAATTTATCTCTGTAAATGACAAAAAAATTAAACCTCATACTCCTCTGGAAGGCTACCCACAAGGATCCGTTTTTGGACCATTATCGTTTACCATGTACACAGCACCGTTGGGAGACGTCATTGACTTACATGGCCTTGGCATCTAGCGCCACCTGTATAAAAAGTAAACATACTTATGAGACCATTTTTGCACCATAATGTTTTTAAGGACCAGTGATTACTCAGACAATATTTCATCGATATAGCGCCTTCACTTCTGGGTGATGTCAAGAACTTTTTGATACCCCCCGTAGTTGTTTCTAATTTTATGTGAAAAAATAAAGTCAATCGCATTATTCGTTTGCCTTTGGTGAACCTTTTTACCCATGCACCCATTTCACACACTTGTCCACGAAACACCCAACACATGCATAATATTGCAAAATGCGTCTCTCATTAAAATTCGAAAATACGAGTAAATTAGTGACGTTAGTGAATTTAATGCATCCTTTCTTGCTTACATTAGAGATGAAAAAATCAATTTACATAGCCCATGCTATGAATTGCCTATAATAATGTTCTTAATTTGAATAAAAATGAAATTATTCCATTTTTTTGGTGGCGGGATATTCTAATGTGAAAATGAAATGTGTGCAATTTCAATTGAAAATCAGTATGCTCGTGGACAAACAAGTAAATTAAGTTAAGGACAAATATATATTTCTTGCAACGTTTAAAAAGTCAAACTTCAACTTGGTTTTGAAAACAAGATAGCTTTTCTCCACTATTGCAGTTTTTTTGACTCACCATGTACGTATGCACTATGTTTGTCTGCAATAAAAGCCAAATTCAAGTTCATAAGTTATCGCAACTGACAATTAAACATGTCACTGTCTGTCAATATTTGACCAAAATTGTACAAAGACAAAGACAATATCCAGATCTATAAAATCTGTTTATAAATGTCTTACCTAATCGGATAAATACCATATAATTACCCTTTGCCCTGTCTATTGGCGGATGCGTGTCACAACAGCGCCATGTAATAGATTCATATGGGTTATTTAATGAGTCTAATTCTTTAATGAAGGAAATGAAACAACTTATGAGTTTTAATCAATTAATGTGTAATGTCTTGTCTACACGTTCCTGAACGTTCCTGAAAACCTCACGAATGAAGTGAACTCAATTATTTTCAATTTCTTATGGAATAAAAAACAGAGAAATTAAAAAGAAAGACTTTCATTCCGAATTACAATATGGGAGGAATACAAATGTGTGATTTTAAATCTCAGTGCACAGCTTTGAAATGTAATGGTTAAAACGTTATATGTATGATGATGATAGTAAATGGAAAAGGCCTTTTTAAACGTTATTTTAAATGCTCATGGTCCAAACATTTTGATTTTAAATATGAACTTTGTGGAAGCAAAGAATGCCCCATCGTTAATTGGTCTAACAAGGCTTTATTCAGATCTGGTAAAAGCATGGCATAATTTAGGGTTAACAGTCATATAATATGGGGAAATGAACTGATCATGCACAATGGTAAGACTTTGTATTTAAAACATTGGATTGATATTGATACAATATATATATATATATATATCAATGACCTTAAAAATAATGATGGTATCTTGTCCATTACATATCCTTGATAAGCTTAAAAATAAGCACAACTAGATTGCACAGATATTTATTATTTTCAAATCCATTCCAAAGAATTGTTTTGCTTTATAAAAGGCCAACAATATGCCAATTGAAATAATTACTCGTTTAAGAACCTCGTGTACATATGTAAAAAACGTGTAAATATCATGTATTGGCAATCAAGGTATATTTACGTTTGTGTAGTTAAAAGGTTTACAGTCGTGCCAATAATTAAAAACAGATGGGCACAGGAACTGATAACGTCACCAAAATGGGACGATATTTGGACCATGAAAACTATAAATTTTCGGTGTTCAATTACAAATTATTATATAGAATCATCGCTACCAAATCAAACTTATATAAATGGAATATAGCGTAGTCAACAAATTGTTTTGAGTGCAACACGTATGATGATTATCTACATTCATTTATTGCCTGTCTTTTGTCAACTAGCTTTTGGGATCGTTTTAAAAGATTTAAAATTTCTGACAATATTCCATGTCCAGAAATATCGTTAAAAATCATTGTTCTTGGTTATAAACCAGATAATCAAAATGTATTGAATGTAATGCTTAATAGAATGATTAGACTGGCGTCGTTCACTTTGTTTAGATCCAGACTTATCAAGATCACTGATAATAAAAACGTTGATGCATTTAAATGGTTTCTATACGAATTAAGATGGAGAGTTAGTATCTTGAGACATAGTGAAAACATGTGACATACGATTGCCAAAAGTCTACATAGCACAGAGTAAATAGTAGGTTTTAATCTTTTTCTTATGAAACACATGCACATGAGCCATCTATCTTCAAGCTAATGATAATTGGTGATGCAAGCTGTTCGCTGGTAGGGTCATGTTTTTGTTCATATTTTTAACTTCTTGATACTCGTATATATGTTTAATATATTCTTATTATGTTATATTATACTATGTATAGATTAATGAAAAATAAAAAGAATGACTTCATTATGATTTATGCTAAGCAACCTGTTATTACGAGTTGATAAAGACCCTTACTAGGTTAACCAGTCAATTGTAGAACGGGGCCCCGTTTCAATTGAGGGCGCTCTAAAACGACGGGTGTGCGTAACCAAGGTAACGCACACCCGTCAATTTGCGCAATGATTGAATTTTCGCCTTTTACCCCCAATTATCTGCATACAAAGTAACTATCCATCGAATTGAGGGCAGCATAAGGTACCAGAACTTGCGACATCCAGATTGATGATTTAATTTAACCTTTGACCCCAACATCACACGACACAATCTAAAATTATGTCTTTTGACCGGTTTGCTGCGATGAGACCACCATTTTCTAGCCGAGATTACACCATTTTTATAGAATTTTTAGGGTAAGTGTGATAATGTTTACATTAAATATAAGGCTTATAGTAGTCAGAAGTGATGCCTTTGTAACGGTTATCTCTGATAAGAGAGTTATTTCGTTGTTTAAAATCGGCAAAATCGGCTTTATATGAATTTTTAAAATTACTGTGACATGAGGCCGTTCCCTTAGAAACGCAGTCCCGTTCCCAAGCCCGCTCTCTATTGAAAAGTGTTTTTGTTCATATTCCGGCGGGCGACGGACTTCCGTCACTTGATGAATCGCCGTGTAAAAAATGACGGCAGTGCGTCACTAAATAGAGCGCCCGGATTAAAACGGGGCCCCGTTCTACAGCTGACTGTTAACGTCAGAAAATATATTCATACAAGTAGTCCATTCAATTAAACTACTATTTTATTATATTCCTGTCTATAAACAGTATAATGAAGAGACCCGATTGCGCATGAGTTGAGCTGTAAATAGTTATTTTAGTTGCATATTGTAAAATCGAGTGGTCTTATCGACCATGCGTCTCTGATGGTATTTCTATTGTCGTATACTCATGGTTCCACATGTATGTAAAATAGCAATGATATATCGTTTTCTTTCATCATGATGCACTTCCGAAATAAACAAATATGTCTGAAACACCCTTTCACGTCTATTAGTCATAATGCTCTATTTCACAAAACATACATAGTTCACACTTCCCACGTGGCTATTAGTTTCACCATATAATACAAACCGATTTTTTTAGAAACCTTTCCTAACTTTCAAAATCTATCTCCAGGAGTAATGAGCCAATACTAGGCATGTTTGTACTTATTTTAATGTATTAATTTCTCACGGTGATTCTAAATATGGTAATTAAATTAAATAATTTTGAAATTTTGAAACATTTTGTGAAATTTTGGAATGTCGTTTGCAGTCACCTGTCGCATGGAAAGTGTTTGTATTACAGCATTATTCCAATATGCATTCTTTTTGACAATTTGTATGTACAACTACGAATTAATCTTGGTAGAAATTGGTTTCTTTGTTCTATTACTACATTTACAAGTAACCTTTTCCCTGGGAGTTCCCCGTGAGATGAAAAAGTCATAATCAAAGATAAAAGGAAGTATGCCGTCGGTAATTCGCACAGCAGACAAACCCTTCTGATGTGGAGTTGTCGCGGTCTAGCCTGACCTGATTTTGAATAGGCAATTACCTCCTGGTGACCAGCAATGGTCTTTGATACGTCATTGTAAAGTTGTTATCAAAGAGGTTTACCTATAGCGGACACACCCTTTTGACGTGGAATCGTCGAGGTCTAGCCTGACCTGATTTTGAATAGGCAATTACCTTCTGGTGACCGGCAATAGTCTTTGATACGCCATGAAAAAGTCATAATCAAAGATGAAAGTTTGCCGTAGGTAAACTAGAGCAGACCCACCCTTTTGACGCGGTCTAGCCCGACCTGATTTTGAACAGGCAATAACCTCCTGGTGATCGGCAATGATTCTTGATACGTTTTGGGTGGCATAGTCCAGCGATTGAGCACGATATTAAAAGTAGTTCAATAGCTTTGCAGCTATTTAAAAATGTGTCAGCGCTCGTCACTAACGATACCAAAACATGCATCATGTTTGACCTATAAAAGAAACACAAGCAACTGCAATCCGTCTGAATATCACCTTTAAAACTAATTCTTAAAGGCGTTTGATAATTGATTTGCGTATTGAATATAGCGGAAACTTGTCTTCGTATCCGTTGTAATATAAATACGGTCACAGAAACCTCCATTACTAGCAGAATATAGTGAATTACCGTGATACATTTATTATTCAATTAAAGTCATACTCACTGATGTCGATTAACTTTTTTTCTTGAGTTTTGTTATTTTCCTCAAATCACAGAATACACTTTAGATATTTTCATCATCTACTTTAAGGTTCGTCGGAGTGTGTACGATATTTTTATTAAATTTGGCGTGGAAAATCATGCAAATCCATAGGATGGACTTTGCTTCGTACCTACTGGAAATGTAAATAAATTGGAAGGCAGAATGCATTGCGATATATAAACAATAATCAGTTTTAATAGCAAAACATCTTACCATTAAAAACTTATCCTCTCGGATGTAAGAAACTTGTAGAAGAACATCACAGAAGGCGTAATAGCCCAGTTAGGAAGCACTGCAAAACTAATACGTGCGGCTCAAACGTAAAAGTGACTTGTACGTAAGACTTATACGATAGTCGTCAAAAGAACATCTTGCATCACTATACGTACTAGCAACATTAAAAAATTAACCGAGAAAAATGCCAGTATGCATATGTTATTAGAGAAATGTGTGTACTGTGTTAGTTCAATTTTTCATTAGAGGCTTGTATTTATGGTGATGTTGACTTATACTTTGACGACTATCGTATAAGTCTTACATACAAGTCACGTATACGCGTACGTATACGTATAAGCCATACGTACTAGCTTTGCAGGGAGGCCTTAGCTCGAAGAAATAACCTATACAAAATACCTGATTGTGCCTTTAAATTTAAGTATTTTTCTGTTGTATTGTCTCAGTTACCCGTAATGTTCACCGTGTTAGAATGTAACCTAAGAGAACGGGTACAGTAGAGTAAAATGTCCTTGTTCTCAATTGGTTCTATCGCGTTACCCTGATCGACGCCATGCTTGAACTTTGAGGCGGTGTGCAATGACATTATACGGTGCAATTAAAGGATGAATGTGTCCGTGTTAATATATTTCAAAGACTGCCAAGATGATGATAATGTCTTAGGACGAGACACGACACTGACAATGAAAACTAAATCGACTCTTTCCATGATTGTCAGTGTTGTTTTGCAAAAAGTCATATCATCTATCACGAACCCAATCAGCTCGATATGTAGTATGACACTTGCATATTAAAATTACGCACTCGTCATAGGTGATCAACATCGGTACCGAGCGCTGAGAAGGCTTGGAACAATTGGGAAATGATTAAATACATTTTCTTTCGTAATCTTGTGTGTTCACTCACGATTGAGACTCTATCTTAGGTATATGTATATTTGACATTTTTTTACACGTGGCTATCGGTTTTACCGAATACATGTATAAGACAAATTGTTCAGAAATCTTTCCCAACTGTCAAAGTCTATCTCAAGGATTACTGAACCAATACTAGTCATGCTTGTACTTATTTTCATGGATTTCTCATGGTGATTCGAAATATGGTAATTAAATTCAATAATAATGAAATCTTTTAAAATTGTTTGTGAATTTTTGACATGTCGTCTGCAGACGTCTGCGGCGTGGAAAGTGTTAATATAGTAGCCATCAGACTAACAATCTGCGTATAAATTAGCGTACGTACTTTGAGCGTACAGTAGTGCGTCACACAGACTTGTAGGTAAATTGCAGTATCCAAGTAGTAAAAAAAAAGAGATAACGGACCACTTAAATTTGCATAAATACACCAACCAAAAGTTTCTGACGACTACAAGCCAGTAGAGGGTGATTCAATGTTCTGAAATTTAAGCATTACCTTTGTTATTTGTATACACTCAAGGTGCAATGATTTTTCAAGGAATGTCAATACGGGTACCTAACAAGTGAACGAAGGAACTGATAGCGCACAACTCGATAACGGTAGTTGCAGGCTAAAAGGTGCTCGTGTATAGTGTTACACGAAAGCACAAACGTGTCACTCAAATGTGTACTTATGAAGAGAACGTCTCGGTAATAAATGACGGATTGATTAAGATCAATGCAGGAACCATATTGAGCATGAAGCTGTTGAGCAAATCAGCCATTTTAAATGAGACTTGCTATAATAAGGATTTACGGTGTGTTTTATAATTTTAGTTAGAATAGCTTGAAACAAACACATAATGATGTGTAAGGTTAACACACAAAACAGTATAAGAATTGTTCCTTGAAACATCTTTAAGTATGAGAACAGTTCTTGGAATACAATTTTGGTTAAAATTTGAATTTTTTGCGCAGCAAAATGAAAAGTAATAACTCGAGATATACCTACAGACGTCAACAACTTTATTGTCGTTAAACAAATAACGATTCTTGATTTCGTGACCAATCGCGAACAGTCGTAGCCAAGCGATGTCTTACATGGCTGACCCAATTCAGTAATACATGAACCATTTTGCTGGTTCCGTTCAATATTTGCAAAATCATCCTATCATTTAAAATAGCATCTTTCAGCGCATCATGTTCGTTTACATCTTTGAAGAAACTCTTTTTGTCCATTCAACATATAGAACATACTTTAGACCCTAAAATATAAAACTGACTTGCAACACAAAATGGCGGGACGATATTGATTTGAAAATATGATAGCTAAATGGGAAACTACTACCTTCCCCATGTTTAAGAAGGTCAGTGCAGTCAGGGGTTATATCAACCATAAATCTGCAAGTACAAAAGCTGCCGGATATGAAATTGTAGATCAATTCCCTACGCTGGCCCTATGTTAGTTACATGGCAGCTATCTTTTCAATTCGAGTGTTTTGAGTTGTTCATTGAAATGGAGATGAGGAGATCCCCCACTGTATTGTTATTTAATCAGTGAAACTGGGCAAAGTAAACATAATGCGATCCTGCTTCTCTTTGCAATAGCGCGAATGATTATTGTTCAGACAGCGGTTGTTGGATGGAAAGATTAATCGCTTAACCGTTAACCGCTTAACCCCTTCTGGTCTGGGTGTAAAATTAGTATGCCGCCATTTTGTTTGTTATTGTTGTGTCTATATTTTTGGTTTTGTTGTTGTTGTTGCTACACCTGCTGTTGTTGTTTTTGTTGTTGTCGTACTATTGTTGTTTTTATTGTTGTTTTTATTGTTGTTGGGTTTTTTATGTGTTTTTATGTTTGTTTATAACATTTTCGTTATTATCAACAGTAATAAGAATAACAAATCAACGAGATAGTTTACAAAGTATCTCATTTTGCCGAACAACTGTGCAATTCGGTTCCTTTTACCTTAAATGATACACTACATTATCGTCACTTGTTTATAGGTAATCCTGGTTACCAAACACAACGCACGTATTCCAAAGTCAACGCACGTATTCCATACCTGCGCCGCCATGTATTACAAAAACGTAGCGCGAAATATGTATACGGCAATGAAACACATGTACAGTATTGAAGCGAAGAAGGTCATACGTTGATTGCGACCTTTTTGAGCTATTTGATTCGACAGTATATTGGTTACATGTTTATTTCCACACGGAAGCTTTGTTACAAAAGAATGTATGTATAAAATACGTAAACAAATATCTGATCTGAGTGGCCATACACGAGCAATAAAATAGCTGCTAATTGGCTGCATCGCTATGCAACAAGTAAGGCTATCCTTTCCAACATTAACATAAGCCTGAAACGTGAAGCGTCGGGGACCAGACAAGATCGATCAGCGAGTTCTCGGTTGGGGAAACTTTTCAACAATATTTATTTTGCACTAGTCTATCCATTTAAGTGAATAGCGGTGATAGCAGGTACCATATAGTGTTTCCTGTTTTGTCGATAATGTAATTTAGGTAGGTAGGTAGGCAGGTAGATTTGAGATGGGGAGAAAACGGCCAAGCATGAACAATTGCTTAAAATGGTTAAATCATTATGAAAATACATATAACTTAGTTGCAATGTGTGCACGGTAAACCATATACATTTAAAACAGTCAACGAAATAATGCGTTGCAATTATTGGGTTCCTACCAGGCAATCCAACATATCCTGTACAGCAACACTACTCAATTACCATGTGTATGTATAAGGCATTTCCTTCAAATCTTCACTAATAACCCATATGGGGCCACAATGCACAAAGGGATTCTTTAGTTTACATAGTGTTAGAGCATAAGAAGATATAACATATTGTGTAAAGAATCGCGTGGCAACATACGAGACTAAGTTACGTAGTGTCTGTCCTACCCTAAGATACAGAAATCGTCATAATGAATTCTTCATTTTTACTAAACTTTTCACCAATTTTCTTTGAAAAGTAAATCTGTCGTTAAATTGACCACGCAGTCGACGACACACATATTCTCTATTAATACACCCCGTCAAACCGTGATTCACACGAGGAAAATAATATTGTGATTATGCTTGTACACTAGCATATTGTACTTTTGTGTTGGATAGATTCGGTTGCAAGATCCTGGACACATCAGAGAATTGACTAAGGTATAAGGTTTCCATCGATGTCACCTTAGACGCACATACAGCAGTGTAAAATGGACGCTAGGCTTTTAGCGGATATATATCTCAAGTGCGAGAAAAGACTGAGTGAAGTAAGAGAGTGTGCTCGGCAGCAATATGCGCAGCAAGAGAAAATTACTACAATGTATTCGGCAAATGTGTACAATTAATATCGACAGACCGACAAGACATAGTTACATCAAAAGAAATCAAAACAGAATAAAATAGAAAAAAGGGGACTAGAAAGGGGCAATGAAAGAGGACAAAAACGTGCGTATGAATAGACATCTTGTGTTCAATTATGGAGGACCGTAGAAGTGATTTCTTCTTCTTATTTATAGAGTTTCTCTCAGTTTGAGAATCTTAATGTGATTTAGCATCTTAATGTGTACTTAGCATGATTTGATCTTGTTTTGGGCTATGAGTATTGTTTGTATTAATATGATTTGTTTTGGTAATATTACTTGATATAGTTTAAAGAGTTATTTTGAGAATATCGACCTCCATTTATAGAAGTAATAGTGGAATATTATGTAGTTTAAAGGATACGGCAGGTTATTTTTGTTTTGACAATCAGAAAATCATTTGGTTATATTCAGCACCAAAATGTTTTGTGTTGGTATGAGGCAAAGTGTCAGTCGAGCTTGAATAATCAAATAATCAAATCTAACCATGTTTGGTGATAGATTTGAATGCAGTAGTTATAGTATGGTGATATTAGAAGTCTAGTAAATTCAATGCCGCGTGTCTTTTAGTCCGAAAACGGAATAAAGCACATAGGCTTTTAGCAACTTTTAGCAAGACACTTAGTTGTCAGATTTTAATAATATATACCTTCCTAGTTTGGAAAGTTATCATTTTAAATGTCGGATAAAGAGCCAGCTTTTATCGAGTTCAAATCGGACGCATTTCTCGTTTGACATAGAATCATCATTGTGAGATATAGACCAAATTAAAGTATATAGAATTTCAAGTTTCGAAACTCAACGTTGTTTGATTTAACAACAGATAATAAGTTTTGCCACGACAGAGATATTGTCGGGCACATGCCGTTCATTTTAATTTAATTTTAAAATATAAATATAAATGTCTTGATGAAATCTTAGAGATATATTCCGCATATAATATCAAAACTATACACACTGTTGATTTTTTATTCGTCATATTCTTTTCAAACATGGTACAATAGCTCACTGTTGTTCACTCTGAATAAACACAGCTCTGATCACAGTTCGGTATATATAGAAGGTTGGAGTGAACCATCGCATACCCCGTCTATTATACCCGTCCGACAGATCACCTAATAACAAGAAGTCATTCCCATTTTGATTTGTATCGTCCATCTAATGATATTCTAATGATACATAAATACTTTTATTATTCGGATTTGATTGTAATACATCCAACAATATCAAAAACTTAAACATATGATAAGTATAACTTCTAGTATTATTATGTATATAACGAGCAAATGTGAAATATATCCAAGGTTAATGACCTGAGTGATTAGAAATCATACTGGTAACTCCCTACAAAAAAACTCTGTTGGGCGAATCAATTGGTTCATTGCAACTCAGAAAATATGCATTATAAAAGAAACACAAATGAGCCAATGAGAGTAAGAATATGATAAAAGCCCAAACATTATAGAGAACAACATCAAAATGAAAATAAGAGCCAAAATAAATATCTGGAGGTCGTGAAACTTACGAGATTCTAAACAATAAACTCGCGGACTAATACTACCAGGAGCTGCCTATCGTCACCTTTTAGGGTGTGACCGTATCACTAGCTGGTTACATGCTTTACAGGAACATCCAAGCATTTACCTATACTGGAACCATGACCACCTTGCTAATGCTAAGTTGGATTTGAAGGATTTCCATCGGACTTGAAGGATTTCATGAAAGAGTATGGTTTATGTTTGACAAAATTTAAATATCGGAGCCTGTTAGACAATCGTGTTTTCAAACATGACCGCTTAATTTATCCAGCAGATTGCAATATCCCTTCCGGATTTTGAAATATGTTGCATTTTTATACTTTTTCATAATGTGCACCGGTTTATTATTATTTGATATCAATTTATTTATTAATGTTTGGTTATTATCCATACATTCTTGCATATTTATTCAGGACCTGCAAAGACAACGATATATAAAAGATAGAACAGTACCATTCATAGATTGAGTGATCTGTACGGGTTACCAAATCCACTATTCTATCTATCTATCTATCTAGCCTATTTCACTCCACTGCAGAAGGAAGGCCTCTTCATCAATTTTCCATTTCACTCTGTCCTGAGCTGTTCTCTTCCAAGTAACGTTGCCATACTCTATGATGTCGTCTATCCACCGTCTGTTTGGCCCGCCTCTTCCTCTGGTGAATGCTCTGGGGATCCAGTCTGTTAATTTATGAGTCCATCTGTCTTTCCTCCTGGCTAGATGGCCAGCCCATCTCCATTTTTTTGATTTTATTTCAAGTATGATGTCCCTCACTTTTGTTTTCTTCCTTAAATCTGTGTTGGTCACCCTGTCCCTTCTTGTAACGCCAATCAATATCCTTTCCATTGCCCTCTCAGTGACTTTTAGCTTCTTCTCCAATCTGTTAGTTGTTGTCCATGTTTCAGAGCCATACGATAGCACTGGGATGATACACTGGTTGAAAATTGGTCGCTTTAGTGACAAAGGTAGCTCTTCATCACGAAAGATAAAGCTGAGCTTACCAAACTTCACCCATGCTAGCTGTATCCTTCTGTTCACTTCCCCTGCTGTTTCATTTTCCAGTAAATCCACTATTACGTGGTATGATATTGAGATATATACAACTTAAGCTTTTTGTAGATCTATTTCTACGCGGATTTGTCCATAGTTGTAACAAGTTATATCAATCTATAATATGTAATACCTAATCTCTGGAGGGATAAAATGCATAATCTAATTATGAATTTGATATTATACAACTCGAAGTCCTAGAAATGATCCCATCTGGGATTCCATCGAACTGAATGTGTATTGTCATCTAAAGCCAAGACAAGAAATGCGAGTTAACCTCTTCTGGGTCATTTACAGGTTAACCCTTTATACGCGGCGATTGGTTGAATAACATATGCAAATTAGTTATTTTTAGAAAATGTTCCCAACTTTCAAAGCCTATCTCTATACTTACTTAGACAATAATAGGCATGTTTGCACTTATGTTAATGTATTTCTCGTAGCGATTCCGAATCTAGCAATTAACTTAAATTATTTTGATATTTTTTAAACATGTTTGAAACATTTTGTTACCTTTTGCCGTTTTTGTCGTCTGCAGTGCAGTCGCCTGTTTGTGTGGAAAGTATTAAGGCTGTCTTGGAATCTTCATTCATCCATTTGTTTATTGTAATACGTTTTTGTTGTTGTTGCTGCATTGATAAATTTTCAACCGAATAGTGATTCTTTCTAGATGAAACCGTAAAACAAAGCTAACACTCCGCAGTATGAGTTAATTGTATTATCACTTTTCCTTTTTTTCATTAGCACCATGGAAAGCATGGAAACATATTTCATTATAGAACACATTGCATTATATCACATTTAACTCGATTACATATACTAATGACATTTTAAATGAAATACAATCATTGACGTTGTCAGATTGAATGTGTTAGTGCAAGTGAGGTATACGTAATTACAAACACTTGATACGATCTAGAAACTGTTGCTCGAAATTGATGATCAGAGTAAACAAATACGAATATCTGGTAATACAATATGCTACGTGGTGTGCATTCCGAAAAAGAAACTAAGTTAATAAACATTATAAATTTAAGAAATTGAAATACTATGTTTAAGAATATGTCAGCATTTAAGAGTGAGTGAAAAGTAAATGTGGCAATCTGCAAATATGATAATAACAATTTCTTCTAGTCATGTTTATCGGGTTTTTTCAATAAAAATGTTGTGTTGTCGTATCCCGGATTATTTAGTATTTCCAATTGTCTTTATAGGCATTATACAGGGCGTGTCAAAAAAGCGGACAAAAATAAATATAAATAAATCCCATGTTTTTTATTCTTTTCTAAAGAATAAACTGTAGGTAAGCCCTATTAGTCCTCTATCATAAAACGTTAGCCTATTAAATTTCACCCACTAACTCCCGAGAACAATTCAGTAACAAGAGTGCGAATCCCACTTTGGCCACTTTTAAACAGGAATTGGATATACAACTCAGGAAAAAACTGCATTTGAGGTTCCAATGGTGATTTATAGGATACGTCAATGTATTGTCTAGTATTCAAATATTCTGTGGTTTGTCATGAATAATATGGATGAAAATATGTTTTTCTGCACAAATTTAACAATCAAGATGTAATAGGTAGATTAATATTTTATTGTATTGATTATGTTCAATCGCACACTGAATGACGACTCCAATAAAAGAGTTCTCTCTGCACATGTAAAGTGGCCAAAAGCTGAATTTGGATTTCATATGGGACACTTTTTTGACACGCCATGTACACGATCATTAAAGTGACCTATACCGTGTCTATAAAACATGTATGTTGACTTCCTCAGTATCAATTTATAGTTAGTTCAACCTAATCTGACATATAATGTATAAAATCTCACAAAGTGATATTATAGAGTTCATACCCTAAAGATAAAATGTTACCAGTTAATGCTATCTTCCCCTTTTTTGTTCAGTCTGTTATAACAATACACGAATTTTTTTTGGTTCTTGAAATTGTAAAAAGAGTATTAAATCTGACCTATTTCGACGATTATCTGGGTCAGTGATATGTGACTAGTTTAACACTACTGTAATCGCTAGACACTTTGAAATCAGTAACACCATTATTACAAGGAAAAATAAGTCAAGATTGTGTATAACACCGAGTTATTATTGGAGTGCTGTGCCTGTATACAGAAATAGAATTAACGGAGAAATTTGGCGGGGAAAAAATGCTCTACTGAGCAAATTAATTGTATTGCGATATTTATATGTGCCACTAAACGATATACTGAATAATCTTTCTCCTCGGTAAATATAGATAACCTAGTTATGTGATATTCCGAGATGAAATATTGCAGGGATAAATTTGATTAGATTACCAGAGGAGAGCTGCATGCATAAATGGTCGTCTGCTTAAATTGTGGACTATCGATGAAATACTGCTTTTACATATGAATAGAACCGATCGATATAGTAATCCGATTAGTTTGCTTCATGCGCGCGCGTCGATATATTAGAGACATCGGGTTATTTCATATTGCTACTTTTGTATTTCGCCAATTACTTAATTTATTGCTAGCTGTCGATTTAAGTTGTGTTCGGGTATTATTTGCTCGCACAGTAGAGGGATCGACTACAGAGTGTGCTTTTAGTTTTTACGCAATGTTCACAATAGTTCCCTATCACGGATAGCTTTATCCACAACTGGTCAGAGCAAGCTTCAAAATGGACATGTTGGAGGCCCAAGTCAATTCATAGTTATCGGTATGACTTGAAAGAGTACATTTTAAGCTTTGAAATGATACCATGTTGAAGGTAATTTGACTTTGTAATCACAAGATATGAATTGAAAAAGTACAATTGTTTCTATTATTTTCTTTATATTTCACCATCTATATTGGCCCCTATTTTAAAACTGTGTTTGCAGACAACATGGCCTTTTTGACGTGAATGGTCACATATGTGAAATGTTAATCCGATTCGGTTGACTGAATCCCTCATAATAATAATAATAATAATGGTGATCACGACTATGTCCGTGATTTGACACTTTTAAGAGAAGTGATATATAGATTCAGGAATAGTATGCTTTGTGATTATTTGTATATAATTTTATTTTTGATGATTTAATGATTTATTTGGATTTAAGTGGACGAGGGGATTTTGTTTTTTATGATTTAATTGACTTTCAACTATTTACAGAAATACAGATTTTTGCATTTTTATTGGAAATCGTGTATTTATCCAACGCCAACGAAAGGAAAACGGGAACTCCATCCGCGAGCTCAGCTCGGCACGACACTTTACCTTTTACGTTTGTACTATTCAACTTACTCGGTAAATGTCTAATTTTTGTCCTTACACTAAAAACATCTTTATCGCTGACATCAAACCTGACTGGTCAAGAAGCTGTGCTGATTAACGCTATATGACCTGTAATCAGTCGCTACCATCATGATCATGCAGGCAGTTTCATTGAGTGACCGATGTTTTATTAAAAATATGTATGATAACATTAATCAATTGACCGGTCGATTAGTTTAACAACTAATGGAAGTATTGTATGACAACTTTAAGTTAGCAATATGTCTCTAATGAAAAGAAGAAATGATGTACAGGGTGGTATGGAAGTAAACCTATTCCTCTGAAGATATTTTTGATAGTACAGAATGTTGCTGATTACTAATTTGATAAGTTGGCAATAGCATCTCGCTGACAGCTTAACTATAATTAACTTAAGAATAATATGAAGGTTATTGCAAAAATGTTGACACTCTTTTCTGAGCCAGATTTCTAATTACCTGCATGAAAATCTATAAATTCCAGCGGTGTACGATCATACTGTTAGCCATAATTCTCCCCATATACCATAATAGTAACCACTCGTGTTTCCCTTATTAGAGAAAATGTTCATGACTATGCGCTGGCTTATTTTAAACCACCTTGTATAAATTTGAAAACATGATATAAACTCTCCGCAAAATTGAATTAGTTGGCATTACCCCAAAATCTTTTGAAAGTTTTGCACCTACTCGAATTTTGTCAAAATTATATTGAACACGTCATCGTTCCTAACACGCAAAACACGTAGATATATAGTTGTTCAGGATTTGGATTTTCAATTACGTGGAATGAATATTTCCCTGCTTAAAATTTACTTATATTATCATAAAATATATATTCAATATATATTTCGTATACTCGAATACTAATTCATATTATTATCATCAGTTTTCTATGTATAGGTATTTTGTAAACTCATGCGCTAATTGACATTTATCGTAAAACTGTGCGAACTTTTCTCCCCATTGATTCATTGATATTTCATGATGTGTTTGTTTAACATTACACGTGAAAGACGCTTTGATTTCATTTAAATAAACCTGCAGAATCTACCCTGCTTCTTCATCTCGTCGTCGACATAAATGATACATATAAAGCATGCATGCAGAAAGATTTACACAAATCTCATCTGAGATTGTGTCTTGCGGTATAAAGCTATAACCTGATTGAGAACTAAAACACCTGCCCGAGATGTGAACAACACTCTGTCCTTACTGCCGCCCGCGCGAATTCAGGGTACACTATGAGACGATATAATATTCCCCAAAGGCAGAATAGGCACCTTGGAAGATTGTTACATAAGGCGCTCTGCTGTTCTGTTTAGAGATCGGACACCCCGTAAAAACCTAGGCTGATTCTGTTTCAATTTCTGGTAATAGAATGTAGATGTTATAGCTGGATTTTAGTATTTGACTATAATGTATAGAAAGTATGTATTTCACTTTGAAAAACTGATTATAAATTCCAAATGTAGGTCTTGTAGGGAGCTGCAGGTCTGGGAAACTTACATTATATACAGCCACGTATCAGCTCTTAGGGGGAAATGTATATTGTCTTGCATGGTGCTACGGGTTATAGGAAACCTACACTAGTCATATCAGAATAACGTATCGAATATCTGTAATGCAAAGTTGAATATTCTTATTGGGTGTTATTAATCTGAATGATACTGATATTAACTTATTGTTGTTGGCAAATAAGTGATACCATCTGATTAAGATATCCTGTTAAACTAGGTAACGAATGAATGGTATCCTTCTATCAAACGGGTCAAGAATGGCTGGCATTAGTTAGCGCTATATAGCTGGTAAAGTTTGACTGCTTTATACTCAATAGAAAACATCGTTATGCTCTCCAACACATGAGTCAAATAAACTGTCACTGATTTATACGTATGGCCTGTAATTAGTTGCAATCAAGTGAATTTGACTGACGGCTGATACATTTATTAACATTTTAAAAAAATGATTCCAAAACTTGTTAATTAGTGTAGTACTATTAATGCAAGCATTTTGTATTGACAACCTAAAGAAAAGCTAGCAATGTGTTTGTTACAATTCAGTGGATTTCGTGACCAACTTTGAGGGTAAATGTTGTCGTATACAAATTTAAATTGATAAGTTTATTTTTACCTAAACCGCTCCTACTATTGTTTTGATTCAGGTACAGATAATTCAGTAGAACAAGTAGTATGCTTATGTTTGGTTCATCAGACGCGCTTGAATGTAATGCACTTGTGGTGGTTCGAGTGAGATCACCCACCTTTTCAAAGATTATATGGTAATAGGGCCAATAATTATAATTGTTATCCTGTTTTGAACCCTGATTTTCTATACAATTACGAAGACTGCGTAAATGACTTACTTTTTAACCAATTTAATATATTGATTGTACATGAACAATAGTACAATAAGTAAAATGTGACTCATCGTCTTTTTTTAATTTTAGAAGTAGTATTAGATTTATGTACAGAGCGGAGTAAAAGTATCGCTTGGATCAAGATTTATCATCTCAGCCTAGGGTGTATGAACAGAGCATTGAACAGCCTAATAGATGAGCAAGGAGACTATTAGGTTCCTTTAGGGTTATTGTTTGAGAGAATATATCAGTTTCAATGGAATAAAACACTTAAATAACTAACGTCTTTATCAAACCCAAACACAGATTAAAGTTCATATGCAGGTTATCTAGTTTTGTGCGTAATCAAATCTGCCAAAGTGTATTGATATCACAATCCCTGGTGTACACAGTTATTACTTGTTACTATTTCAAACAAAAAATGAAGAATTCATATTTTTGAAATAAAAATGTACACACATGAATGTTCTTAGCTTCCAGTTCCAGTTATCGCAGTTTCAGTTGGGCGCGAGACTTAAAAATGCTGCGTCGAGGCGACGAAACCTCCCTGTTCTACGGGCATACGAACCTTTCGTATAGGGTCGGTCGGTCGTTTTCCCAAACACTTCGGGAAACGTGACGCCGAGTCAGACAAATTTGAGAGCTGGAGGGGTTGCCGCCGAGTCACATAAATTGAGAGCGGGAATGGCATCCCTAAACACACACGCGCAAAAATAATCAAGCTCGATGAAAATTGACCAAATAACAGCGTCGGGAAATTAGTTTTGATAATTTTCAGGAATTTTTTTATAATATTACAAAAATTGTAATATAGTTTATCGTTTTAAAATAGTTTTACAAAATTTAAACAATTTAAAAAAAATTGCATAACCACGATCGGGCCCGTAGAACAGGTTCTTTTGGTTGCTCTCTTCGGTAGAATAACGATGACTTCATATTTGTACTTGAATTGGAACTGATTTAACCTCCACTTGCGGGGGTTTGAGATTTGGTTTAAGGCGTCACATCACCAATTAATTCCCCTATACGCTCGTATTTTACATGCTAAAGATGTCAAATTAAAGTATGATTTTGTCAGCTATCGAGCGACTGGTTTGTTCAAATCTTGGTTTTCTTTGAATATACTGATGTCTGCTATCAAACAAACACCCATGGGGGGGGGGGGGGGGGGGGGGGGGGGTTGACCATAATTTTTCCCCCGCAACAGGACGTCGAATACTAGTCTACTCTCAAATCGCTCTCTGCTAGCTATATTCGGTGCATTTAGAAGTGAAAGAGAAAAGTTGTGTCAAATCGTACTATTACAGAAAACACCAGGGTTATTTGGATACATATTAAGTTTGTAGTCTACAAATCACAAATAACACAAATTTCTTTCATATTAAGCGCACTGTATACCTTTTCTGTACATGTAAATAATGGTGAAAGCTGGGGTCAATCTTGAATTAAAAACACTGACTACTGTTGGGCGCTAGCATTTCTTTGGTGGTGTGGAATCTTAAGATTACTAGTGAAATGTGTATAAACTCCTGCCCTGAACGAATGATGCAGATACACTGTTTAGACTGATAATACAAAAAAGAATCTGTTAATGGGAGATGACTACTGACTACAAAACGTATTTTTTACATTCAGGCTCTATGCCAGTGGGAATATTTCGGTTATGAAGATCAATGATACTCATATTATGGCGTTTAGTTGTCTGGAAGTCAAATCGATAAATCGATCGAAGATATCGTTGCTGCCGTAAGCAGATATTATTTTCCATTTCGATGAATCTTTCATACATATCTCTGCAAATATAGTTTTAATTAATAATTTTTCCGGAGCAGACGACAACTATTGTTAACAGTGATTTATGTATAATGAAAGACAACCAGTCTGGCACGAGACAAAAAGAAGACGATTAAAGCGGGTCAGTGCAAAATGACGTCAGTAATAACTGATATTGTATCGATTGACGGTGACTGAACCAACGGGAATAATTGATGGCGGATTTACGCACATAGGCGTATAAGAACAGGCTCAAGGGGATCACCGAGCGATGGTTACAGATAACGTAATTGGTTTTAAGTAGCGGGCTGTGTCCGTCTGTGTTTTGGCGGCACATAATAGTACCGTGTTCAGTACAGACAGCCGTCGTCTATTGAATAACGTGAGATTTGGATTCAACACTGCCAGACGGTTATAAAGTAAATCTGCTTAAATGTTGGTGTTAAAGCCAAGGGAAAGTTTTACGTGACCAACCAACTATTGTCATTTTTAGAATTCGAGAATAAATTATTTAATATTTTCTACAGATTTTCACAATTTTGAAGGAAAAAAAAGTAAAAATAATTGTTGGTAATTTTTAATATCAACCTTTTTAATATGAAAAGGGTTTGCATTGTTGTAATTTGTTTAACAACACCATTGTTCATACATTTCACTTTGAAGACGACTTCAATCTAATCACTAAAAACAAAACCCAACACCAGAAAATAATTAACGAGCTCCACAAAAAAGCATCCAGTATGGGTTTCACCCTAAAGCCAAGCAAATGCCGCTCGCTCTCCCTATGCAGCGGGAAACCAACTGTAATTGACTTTAATATTGGGGAAAACATTGTAAAAACTGTTGATCAGGACCCTCAACGTTTCCTTGGCTCGCTGATAACATTCAATGGTAAAGAAAAAGATGTGTATGACATGATTGTGGGACAACTAAACAATAAATTGTACAATATTGAGCAATCGCTGGTTCGCAATGAGTTCAAATTGGCTATATACATCCGTTATTGTCTTCCTTCCTTAAGATTCTGCCTCACTGTTCACGATCTCACTAAAACCAGCCTCCAATATCTCGACCGTAAGGCTGAGCAATACTTGAAACGCTGGCTGGGGATCCCCAAACATGGGGCTAATACAGCTCTTCTGCATATGCATAGAGGTCTTAACATACAACGCATTTCGGATGTATATAGCCAAGCCCATTGCGCCTCATTTAGTAGATCCAGATGTAAAGCTGACAGCGTAACAAATATGGCCTTAGACCTTAAGCTTCAAAGAGAATCTGCCTGGCACCGAAAAATATCCATCACCAAACAATGTGACCGTATTCATGGGCTTGCCACTGAGAACATGGATAACAACACATGGGGAGCCGTCAAACCCAGGATCCGGAGAGCCCTCAATGCGGAATCTGTTACATATTGGAAATCCGTTGTCGAGCCTCTCCTGAGCCAGGGTGAGACCGCCAAGTTGCTCGAAAAGTGCGAGTCAGATTTGACATGGAGATCACTGATATACAATCTGCCTAAAGGGATTCTTAAATTTGCCATCAATGCTTTAATTGATTCTCTACCGTCTTTCACCAACTTGAAACGATGGGGCAAACGACTTACGGACAGCTGTCCTCTCTGTCAGAGCAAAGGTACCCTGTTTCACATCCTCAACCATTGTCCACGAATGCTCAATAGATACTTATGGAGGCACAACAATGTCCTTCACATATTACTCGCTGCCTTCAAAGACAGTGAAACATACAGGAACGGCGATCTAAGTATCTTTGCTGACATTGAGAACTGCACTATAGGTGGTGGAACCGTGCCTCCGTATGTCATTGCCACATCGCAAAAGCCGGACATCGTTCTGGTTTGGTCTACTGAGAAAAAAGTCATCCTCTTCGAATTGACCGTGCCATTCGAACCCAACATTATTAATGCCCATCAAACAAAGATCGACCGATACTCAACCCTGGTCTCTAACATAGCTGACACAGGCTTTGATTGCTCATTAATCGCCATTGAGATCGGCTCAAGGGGTTTGATTGACACGGACAATAAGAAGAGGATGACTAGTATCTTCAGGCAACTGAAAAGTTCCACAAAATATTCTGAACTCAAAAACAAAATTTCAAAATCTGTTCTTACCTCTTCATATTCCATCTACAATGCCAGACATGAGCCGGAGTGGAACATCCATGAGCTCATTTAGATTTATTTTGTGCCGCCATGATAGTTTTTCATTTTGTTGTTTTTGTTTATAAATTCCGTTGTTTTGCTTTCTTTGAGTACTGTATTAATGTGTATGTTCTTGTGTTATGTAACTCCCATGCCTGGGGTCAGCATAGGCCCTAGATGTTCTTGGGTTTGTGTGTTTGCTTCTTTATATTATTATAATAAAGATGATGAAATAATAAAATATTTGTTTAACAACACCATTGTTCATACATTTCACTTTGAAATGTGCCCTCATGTTGTCATAATTGGTCTTGAAATTATGTTGATACTTTTAGAAGTGTTTGTTGTAGTAGAATGAAGTAATTTACCCCAAGGATAATCAAATAAAAATGCAATGAAACAGGTTATATGAGGAAGGTTAGATTTCTGCGAAATTAACCATTCTGTCGTTATCGCTAGACAACAATTTTAGGACTTGTAATTTGCGTATATGTGTACTAGAATCCATGAAGATATCAACGTTATGTTTTATATCCTTAAAAAGTATATATCAATGTATCAAAATGGAAGAAAAAACATACCATAAATATTAAAGGATATTTAAAAAAGATTGTTTAAAGATTAATTCACGGGTGCCGAGAGCATTGATACATTCATGACAATAAATTTTAAAAGTACGATTTGCACAATTGGAAAATTTTATTTCATTTATAATCCAAATGGTACACATTTATTACAACTCTGTTCCAAAGGTGTTGTGTCACTTACAGATAAGATTCGCAAAACAAAACACGAAAAAAGACCAGCCTGACCAAAATGCATCGCTTTGTTATAATAGACCAAATCTCAAATCAATATAAGTATGCTTGTAGAATCTTTCTTTATACCTAGACTTTACTGTGAATCTTTAGAGAATAATTTTAATAACGTGCGATAACGCAATTCCCTTATCACCTTATGCAATTTACACGGTAGTTAATCTCAATACCTATGCATGTAGAAATGGTGTAGGTACGATTTGACAAAGTTATCCCACACAACCACAGCCGAGTAATTATCATGATATTCATTATAGACACCACACACGTAATATGTAATGCAATTAACGAATAGTTGTGTGGTTATTAGGAGTATTGGTATGTTATAATTACCATGTAGTGTGTCCCAAATGTGGTATGCAATGCAGGCCTCATTAAATAGTTTAATTTACTTTGTATTTCATTACAGTCATACATAAAACGGTATATAGCTTTCATTTTTACAAACTTGTTTGCCTTGAGTCTTGATATTTTGGGGACATGGTGTACTTCAGAAAATTATTCAACATTGTAATAACCGATATGACAAGGGTAGATATTATTCCACATCATGATCAAAAGGAAGTAAACACGTTTATCGAAAAGGCTCGAAAAGAGAATGCCTGTACATAAAATTCATGGAAAGAAAAATCAGTTAAAACAATTATTTTGCCATATACATTGGAATCAAATTTCGTTAGAATTTGAACTAGTCAAATGGCACGATTTCTCCGTCGACTATATTCCAACGTGTTGTAGCACTTATAGAGAAAGTTCGTGGGTTTGGAAAACAAAATACAAGGATCAGCGTGACCAAAATGCATCACCTTGTTTTAATAAACCAACTCCCAAAATCAATATACGCTTAAGCATGATTGTAGAATCTTTCTTTACGAGCGTATTACTAGATTATCTCTAGAGGATAATTTAATAACGTGCGATAACGCAATTCCCTTATCACCTTTTGCAATTTACGTGGTAGTTAATTAGTCCAGTACCTATGCGTGTAGAAATGGTGTAAGTACGATTTGACAAAGTTATCCTATACGGGGAAACAACCACAGCCAAGTAATTAACGTGGTGTTCATTTTAGACACCAAACATTTAATATGTAATGCAATTAACGAGTAGTTGTGTGGTTATTAAGGCCCTTCACAATGAATGTTATGTTTCCTGTTGCCGCCCGCCCCGAAATGCCAAAATCCCAAAATAATTCATTATTTGAGATGAATTCATTATTTGTACTTTTACCTTAAAACACAATTTTTTCAAATGGATTTTCAGGTAGCCTTGCGCTGGTTCTCACAGAAAAATAAACAGAACTTTCTAGCGTAGCATTTATTACATCTCACCGCAGTCCTATTTCCTAAAAAATAGCAAATTCGCCATATCATCAGTTCAGAATGTATTGGTGGAGTCTAGCTACATTTAATCTTTTACGCATGCCGCAAGGTGAAAAGGCCATCGCTAACTTTTATAGCTCCACGTGCGTGACCAAAGACTAAGCTTACGAAAATCCCGGGACCAAAATAGCCCTTTCTTTGCACTTTCTTTTAAAAATAAATGAATAGTAGAAGAAAAAATTCAATTGATTTACAGTCAACACACGGCGATTCATTGTCAATTGAAATTGAATGATAGATGGTCATGCGGTGCAAAATTCGACTACTTTTCCATGTGTTGCGTGATCTTACATTGCATTGTCATGCCGATCCAACTCTCGAATTACAGTTACTCTCGGTGAACTTTGAAAACCCCTACTACTCAAACAATCATGAATGTCAGGCCTAGTTAATCTATCTCCATCTGTAAACTTTAAAAATAGGCCGCAATTAATTTATATATTTTGTATGATTTTTAAAATAAATAAATGCCAGAGGGTGCCGGACAAGCTTTTCTGTTTCTTGTTTCAGTAGAATCACAGTTACTCTTGTTGAACTTTGAAAACCCCTATCACTCAAACAATGGTTGTCGGGCCTAGTTATTCTCTCTCCATCTGTTAAAAAAGGCCTAAATTATTTTGATCTGTATGATGCGCTTGAAGTGCATGCAAACACACTAATTTTAAGAACATTTTCCACTTAAAAGAAATCAATTTTCCACATGCATTATAAAGCAGAAGAGAGATTGATTAGATGGTTGCCCATGTTTCTGTGTCATGTATGTGGGTGCTAGCACCATGTAACTACTTGTATGTGATTAAACGCATGCGAATATGGTATTAGTTGTATCGCATGTTTTGACTCTGGTAAAATAATGAATAATGAATAATGAATAGTGACCGCCCCCTATTTTTTTAAGGTGCAACAGGAAACATAACATTCATTGTGAAGGGCCTAATAGTATTGGCATGTATAATTACTAGGTAATAAACTATAGTGTGTCCCAAATATGTACACACTTATTGTTAAGTTAAAAGGCACGTGTGGGATAAGTTTGTTATGCAATGCAAGGCAAATAAACAAGCTGTTATTTACCTATCATACATCGTAGAACGCCACAGAGCTTTCATTTTCGAAGACTTTTTATGATACCTTGAGTGTACACTTTTTTGGACACTGTGTGCTTGAAAATGAACCCGACATTAATATATGATCATCTTGGTTAATCAACATATATGATAAAAAAAAAGGAATGCTCGCGTTTATCGAGAAGGCGCGTTAAGAGAATGCCTGTAGATAAATGTAATGAAGAAAACAAAAACAAAAAACATACTGCGCCATATATGCACTTGAATCCATTTAAACAAATTTCGTTAGAATTTGAATAAAATATATTTTGAAATTTAGATTTAATATTAGAGTTTTGACAAAACAAAACAAAACCCACGGCATATTTTACTTTGGTAGCTACAAGGATATATTCCTTCCTTGAAAATAAATCTAATAAGACAATTTCAGATAGAAATTCGATTTCATACAATCTAAAATATGAATAGCGCTATGGGTGTTCTGTTAAAATGTCCCATGTGCATCCATGTTTTGCCTAAGGATTTCCGTGTAAATACATCAAAATAATTTGAAACGGTTTGAATCATGAAGTGCATTTGTTTAATTTTCCTGGGCTATTTTTCATATAACAAATATATAATTCGCCCGGATAATTCGCAATCACTAAAAGCATTCGTATTTAGTTCAAATGCACTACATAGTGTCTTTCAGAGGTAGACGTTTCATAGATCATTTTAATAACGTGAGATAATTGCAATTCCCTTATCTCCCTTACAATTTACACGCTAGTCGATTCTAACACCTACGAATGTGAAAGTGGCGTAAGCGTGATTTGGTGAAGTTATCCCATGTGTGGCGAATTACCGTCATCCAGCACAATAATGGGATATCCATTATGAATACTAGCCACTATATATCATTCAATTACCTCGAATATTTATCGTAGTATTGATGCCTATAGGGTGTCATAAAATGCACTGACATTAAAAAGAGTGAAATCTCTAGTATAAAAAAACTAAGCACTTGTTTATATTCTTCGATAAAAAAAATTGAAGACTCATTTTCGCATCAAGCTTAACACTTTCCACGCGGCAGGCGACTTCAGACGACATTCCAAAATCTCACAAAATGTTTCAAAAATGTCACAATTGTTGAATATCCTTACCATATTTAGAATCACCATGAAAAATGCATTGAAATAAGTACAAGCATGCCTTGTATTGGTTCAGTAATTCTTTGGATAGAACTTTGAAATTTCGGAAAGCTTTCTGAAAATCTGTTTTGTATATGGTAAAACTAATAACCGCGTGGAAATGTTAACACCACCTGGGGTATTTTAATAATGCATCTGCCTACAAAACATACAATTCATTCCTCATATCCGTGCTTCAGTCCCAGTTTCGTTGATGTTGTGGTATAGTCCATAATCTGTCGATCTTAGTTTGATATTATTTTTCAAGAGCTTATCTGACTATGTGTGATTTCCATAAGACAATTGTGTACTACATTTTCATCGTATGCAGGTTCGAAACATAACCTCTAAGGACAACTTATCTATAGGAATCTATGAATGAAAACTATAGAAACTTTTTATAGCAGTAATCAGGTGGATAGCGGGTCATTAAGAGGTTTAAAAGAGGAAGAGAAATTCCCATTTATAATGGGATTGCCTTCTAGATTCGGGAATTAAAATATATATCGTTGCGCGATATGCATTGCTGAATATGCCTAGAAGTGTCTTCCTGTAAAATAATTCAGTTATTCATTTTACACTGTGTGCATTTACGTTGTGAATACACGATATTTTGTATTTTTATAGTATTGATTATAAAGTATAGTCGCCATTGCTCAAATCAAATTGTCCAAAAAGCATATTTACCTAGACGTCACACGCTAGGGCATGAAAATAAGAAAAATACAAATAACACAATTACTGACAGAAATTTGATTTTATTGAAAATAGAATATGAACAAATCTAGAAGTGTGCCATCATTTCCCAATGTGCGAGTGTTTTGCCGAAAGGGTTGTCGATTAACACAACAAAATATATGGACCATAGTGCGTGCATTGCTACAATTTTCTAGGCCATTTTTCAAGTACTACGGTAATAAAAGAAATCAGGATCTGTATAAATCTACATACTTTAATGTTAATATTTAGAGGTACACGTTTCTTAAATATATTTAATAACAAGATATCAAAGAAGATTTCTTGATGCACCCCAGGATGCTTCACTTTCATCACATGACCACTGATTTCTGTTACCAGTGTCTACTGGTTCCCATCGACATTACAGTGCAAGGAAATGCTTATAAAGCTGTTAAACGAGGGTCTTTAGGAAAATCCTGCTGCAAGTAATATGATTGAGGTGTCTTTAATACAGTCCTCTCTTGATTTTCTTAAAGACCCTCGTTCAGACGACCTCCAGCTGATAATTACTTAAACACATGTGTGGCCCTGTGTGTTTTGGTGATAAGCCCTGCTGGTACTGTAGGGGCTAAGCATGATGGGGTACATCAAGAAATCATCTTTGACAAGAGATAAAAGGAATTATCTTATCACCTATTTCAATTTAGGACACTTCACTTTAAAAAGTCATTAGTTTCCCTCCCCCACTTTCTAAGATACGGTCAACTTGTTGAGTTTCTATCACTGAAATGTTAATGGTTGCTAGGCCCAATTGTGTATTAATCAACTACAGTCACTTTCATGGGTTTTATAGAGCTGTAGGGGTGTAACCCTCATAAACATAACTATAAGGGCCTCATCGTTTTCCTCATAAATATTCCATGAAAACAGCCATATTTAAATGTCTATTTAGTCAAACAATAAAATAAACCACCGCCCTACTTCTTCATTTTTCGACGGCTAGTGCTACGAGAAACTAGTAAATATTAGAGGCCTTAAATGAAGTTTGAATTTTGAAGTAATTAGGAATTGTATCACCCTGTAACTCAGAATGTATTTGTGATTTATGACCAGAAATGTAAATCTGCAAGAAAATCTGCTTTCAAAAAAAAATCAAGAATAGAGGGCGTTCCATGGAAAATATCGCATAATATGCCTTTAATGAATCAAACCCCAAAGCGCCATCGTATACATTAAAGAAATACTGATCAACTAATTAAGTTACATTTCAGTTGAGGGCATTGTGGTCTTACACATATCTAAAATTAGACTATTTGATCAATAATTACAAATGAAATTGTCAAATAATATATTTCTCCCATCGACTTATAGCGAGACAACTAGAAATGCTTTTACTCGAAAATGAAAATAAATACCATGTCAAAATCACCCGTCAGAATTCGATTTTTGTAGGACAGAAAATATGAGCGTTTCTACAAATCAGCGGTGATTAGATTTTTTGATTTCACTCAGGGGTTCTTTTGGTTAAATAACATCTGGAATACTTTGGATGTGTTTCTGGACCATTTTTAAGTAGGATTAAAAGAAAATCCCAATTGACAACAGCATGATTGTAGAATCTAAGATTATTACCTGTACTTACGATGCTAATCCTCAGAGGTAAAGGTTTTACAGATGATTTTAATAACGTGAGATTGAAGCAATTCCCTTATCACCTACTGCAATTTACACGGTAGTTGCTTCCAATACTCATCGAGGTAGAATTGGTGCAAGCGCGATCATTCCGTGTGATGAGCGCTTATGAAACCCCATGTACAATGTCGAGGTATAATTCGAATAGAATTGTTGACTTTACCCGTATTCTAAAAAAACGTAAATATTAGCTATAAGTCGAGTAAAAGCATTTCTAGTTGTCTCGATATAAGTCGACGGGAGAAAACGTAAAATATCTTAATGTGTAATTAATGTGTAATTACTACTTATACTAATTTGTATTTTGCTTTGCACACTAAAAACGTCCCCAATTTCACAGGAATAAGCCCGACAATCCACTATGCTTTAAATTACTAATACCCCAATACCACATTACCATTACATTTGCCATAAAATGGCAATACGAATCCAATAACAAGTCAAGTCAATGTATTGTAAGAGACGAAGTCATTCATTCTACAGAGAGTAAAATAGGCCCATGTCAAGAGAAAAAAAATTATCCAGGTTTACGTTAACTGAGACCATTGGGAATTGCAAAAATGTCCCATACTTAAAAGTGCGTATAATTCGAGTTATACGTACCGGTTTCGCAGTGTGGCCTCAATGTTACAATGATTACGTAACAAGTACAAAAAAAGACCCTTGCATTGCATAACATTTGTTGGAAAGCTAATGCAAACTGACCAATCAAAACAACGTGGCAAATTCTCCCAAGCGATATTGGTATAAATTTGTTCAATAAGAGATAAACATAAGGGGTGAAATAAGATGTATTTTAATAATACCTAATTCATAACATTTGACAAGAACTTGCGATTTTAGACTACACATTACAAACATTCTAGTCAAACTAGATTTAAACATGAACATATAAGCCTATGTTCATTTTGAGGATAAACTCCGGGGTAGAACCCTCTTAAATCTAATCACCGAATATATTAGGTTCATGTAATATTGACACACCGAAACGTTTTAGTTTGATTGCTACAAGTGCAATGTCCTGTCGTCGATATATATATCCACGCTGCACATATAGATGGGGTTGTTATGATGAACGTTCCAATTTTATAACTTAAATCGAGCGAATTTGTGCATTTAATAGATCGCATTTAAGGAGTGTCTAGCCTCGGGTGTTTTTTACCACGTTGAATTAAATCGCACTCCACATCACATATATTGTATTGGCAAAGCGATCATGTGGGTGACAGATAAAATAGGGACAGAATGTAAATATGCTTCTCTCGACGTATCTGTCGGTTTCGACATTGAATAGAATGCTTGTATCGCTTTTTGTGTCAAGGTATATGAGGTTTATTACACGTTAGGTTTATTACGCGTCAATAATGTATTTAATGAAATGGCATTCATCATGTCCATTTCGATATTACACCTAGTGTATGTAACGTTCGGTCAATATTGACACAGACATAACAAAAGTTTGTCTCGCTTCTGTAATGCAGTAACAGGCGTAGTAATCATCATCATCATCATCACCATCATCACCATCACACTGATTTCCAGCGATATTGGTATACATTTGGGTTGAAATAAGATGTATTTCATATAATACCTAATTCATATTAACAGCAACATCATTATCATCAACAACATCATCAACAACAATATCAACATAAATATTAAAAATACCTCATCGAATTTGATGACTGCCTTGTGCTTCTTTGCAATTGTTCAAAACATTTGGGTCAAAAATGTAACTTTTTTTGGTGTGTTATTCTCAAAAAATCAACATTTTTGGTAAAAATCGATGCCAAATTTGGATTCTCTGATGCATTTCATTTCCAAAAAAGGTATACTTTTATATACATTTGAGTCATAGTTCAATACAGTTACAGCAATCACAAAATTAAAAAAGAAACTTCTTTGAGTCTCCCCTTAACACATATGTTCCTTTGAATTAAATGTCAAAAATTAAAATAAAAAACAACAACATATGTTCCTTTGAATTAAATATCTACACTTCTGATCGCACTAAACCCATCAAACTACCTATAGTGTGCAGAAACATTTATTGACTACCTTCGTCAAACAGTTCTAGCTAGGTTACCCACGCACGGATGTATAGTGAGTGACAGGGTCAACTAACAACCCAACCCTCAACTTGTAGAGTTACACCTACGTGACAATGTCACTGCCGACTTGGCACATCTATTATTACTTGCTTACTTGCTTAAGGCGTCCCGAAGGGACGGACTTCTGTGATGGCCTTCCATACTGGTCTTTCAAGCATGCAGTTTTTCATGTCCTGCCTAGTTAGTCCTGTATCCTCTGATAAAAGCTTGATGTAATTCTTTCGTGGTGGTCCTCTAGCCTTATGTCCATGCTTGGGTTGCCACAGGAGAACTTTGGAGACTGCTTCCTCTTCCCTTCTGGCACAGTGGCCGGCAAATTTTAATCTCCTCCGTCTTAGCCTCTCTGATATTGGTAGCAGGTTCCCATATAGATCTTTGTTGGTGGTGTGAGATTGCCATGATACATTAAGTGCTTTTCTTAAGAGGCGAGTGTAGCAACCATCCAGCGCTTTTCTCATTTTAGCTGTTAGTGTCCAAGTCTCGGCTCCATAGGTCAAAACAGATTCAACAGTGGTGGTAAACAGCTTTATTTTCAGGTTTCTTGGGAGTTTACTGTTCCATATTTTTGTCATGCTGTTACAGGCTTTCCAAGCTTGAGCCTTTCTTATGTTGAAATCTTGCTCACTACTAGCAATCCAGGCACCAAGGTATTTGAAGTTATTATTACTCCTTAGGTAATATTTCCACATTGTACTATTCTACACTGACCATAGATCGAATCATAGATCCTCTGACTTCAACCCCAATCCAGTGTCCGTCGGAGCCCGAGGGATCTAATAGAATACGCAGGAATTCGTATTACCCCATTGGGATATATAGAAGTGTGCGTGTACTATTATAAGATTCTATCTTTCTCTGAACTCAGTCAACTGGTCAGATAACAAAAGTAACATTATTTTGTTATGTTATTTGTTTATGAACAACAAAGAAAAAGTTTGAACACATTTAAAATTACCAATCAAATCATTCGCATGTCATGCAGTTTCATTACAACTACAAAAGCGTAATTACATCATAAAATAATAAAAACTTCAACTGCATTATCAACAAATTAATCAATATTAAAATTTCCATATTTTCCAGGTCTAAGAAACACTCGATTTGTTCTCACTATGCTTAACTATGGCCCAATATGGCATCTCAGTTAGTATCTCTGCATGTCGGCTGGTTGGTTGGTCAGAATTACCGCTGGATTTATCCACTTAGCTAGCTGGTATAAGAATTTTAACTATACCTAACACAAAAAGTTCCAAACCAGAGGTGCTTTGATGTTGGCTAATTCGAAATTAATAATCGGTACCAGAAATCTTAGATATACATTAAATGAGCAAATTTCTTCGAAATTTCTCGAATGGATTTGTGTTAGGTGTACATTACTTGTACTGTAAGCTACTATATAGAGCATGAAACTAGTGATAGTTAGATTGAGCCGCAAGAATGTATCGGACAACTTGTGATTAATTTAAAGCTGACCATGAAGCTAGCATACCTGACTGTAAACACATCTGTTTAGGATCTGTGTATGCTGTAAACATGTTGTATTAATAGTTTGCGCCGTTGATAGCTTTGATATCAGAGCTATACTGACCCCTGAGGTAAAACAGCATACCAATGCGTCGTCTCTACTGCCGATATTTGCACGTCATATATATCAAGCCTTACGGGAATCATGAGTTTAAATTAGATAGAAACGCCAAATCTATTGCATTATTATTACATTTATCTTGCCTTGTGTTGGTCACGGAGGGTATCTTAATGAAAAAAATGGTTACATTGCATTGCATTGTCATTCTGACTTGCATGGTCGTAACACAAACAGAAACTTAGGGTGATGAAGTGCAGAGTTGATGTTGATTGAAAAGACTTCTTGAAATACAAGCGCATATTGTCACCAAAATAGCTTATTATATAAGCTAAAATTAAGAAATGATCGGATAATCAATTTGTCAATATGTGTATAGATAACCCCTTAGGGGAGACGTCAAAACTCGACCGCCCGTTGACTGCCGGTTACGGGCGGTTCCGCCCGGTTCTTTCAGGTCAAATGTTTTAATGGTATATGAATATTCGCGCATGCAACACTGAACAACCGCCGGTTGACTTAATGCTGTAATCTGACCAATTTACACTATCAATCTGTTACTTTGCGGTCATAATAGCTCTCTCTATAATCGTTCTATAAAAAAAAACATTCATAGACTTTCGGTATTGATTTTAAAAAGTTAATTGAGCTATAAACAGATTGAAAAAGCCAACCCCAGCGAAAATCAATAGCTGTATTGTACTGGTTGTCAACTGAGACTTTTAAGTCTTAAAAGAGCCCATTACTTCAAGATGTTATTGCTCACGTGTGTGACGAGGCACTTTCAACCGGTCGTGTTCACCAGAGTGTTACTATTTGACCTCATTATGTGTGTATATTATAACAGACGACACGTTTTGTGAGAACCGAACGGAACCGGCCGTAACCGGCGGTTGCCGGGCGGTCGAGTTTTGACGTGATCCCTTACTAAAATCCATTTTGGTTAAGTAAAATATACCTTTCAATGGTAAAAGTAATATACCAATAGTTAAAACGAATTGCCTGTAATATGGACGTGATATTACATAAATATTTAAGAACCCTTTTTCGATATTGAAATCTGCAATATTTTCTTTCAAATGTATAGAGCATGTCACTTTGAATTACATGTCGACACTCTCATTGGTATTGACATTACTATAGAACCTGCTTCAGTATACACAATCAGTATTGACTATAATGTCGTCACTCAGTAGTACTGGCAGCATTTCTCGTAAAGTTTCCCTCCATGTATGGTGATTGACAGGGTCAACTAACAACCCAACCCTCAACATGTAGCGTTACACCTGCGAGACATATTCACTGCTGATTTGGCACATCGTTTACAATTCGTCTTTGGAGAGGGATGTTATTTCCACATTGTATTCTAAACTGACCCCTAAAGGTAAAACAGCATACCGATACGTCGTCTGCTGTCGATATTTGCACGTCATAACTACCAGGCCTTGCGGGAATCATGTGTTTAAATTAGATAAAAGCGCCAACATAGATCCTTGCATTATTATTACGTTTACCTTGCCATGTGTCGGTCACGGATGGTGTAATAATGAAATAATTGTCGAAATAACGTAAAACTGGTGGGAGATTGCTATTGATTTAAGTAAATGGTCATGGTATAATCATATGTAACTTGGAAAACTAGAGACGAGTTGGTTAATTAAAAAAAACACTTAAATTAAATTCAGTAGTTTATCTTCACAATATATGATTCTTGGACAAACTGGGTAACAACAATTACAGATTTAATGTAATCATTATAGAAACGTGATTTTTCATAGTTCCGGAATTAGCTCACTTAGAAATGTGTCTGAATAATGATATTTCAATTTCAATCTTACCTGACATTGTTTTAGATAAGCATATCTTTTTATACTAAAATAAGATACAATGTCCGTGTCAATAATAGCATTCGCAGTACCTCAACGGGTTTTTTCTTCTCATAATGAGTTCTTTCTCGAAATTGATATATGGAAAAATCAGTGACACACGCCACATTGAGTTAAATTTCATTACTTTCATTGGCATTGAAGGGTCACATAAAACCCACAACTGTACAAACTGTCAGTATTGACTACTTTCTTAATCAGTTCTCGCCAGGCTAACCACGGACTTATGTTGAATAAAAGGGTCAACTAAAGGGCTAAGCAGACTCCACAACACTCTAACGCTTAGCGCAAGCGTTGACCACCGTTGACCAATCAGGCTGCGTCATTGTGCTGTGGTGGAACTACTACGCATGTGTGAGAGCGCAAAATGTTCGAGCGGTGTGAAGTCTGCTCAGCCTTAAGAGGCCAACCCTGAACTTGTGGAGTTACACCTACAAGACAATGTCATTGCCGATTTGGCATATCTATTATAGCTTGTTTTCGATAAAGAGACTATTTCCACATTGTATTCTAAAAAGACCCCTGAGGTAAGACGGCATTCCAATGCGTCGTCTACTGTCGACATTTGCACGTCATAACTATTTGGAATCATAGATAAAAGCACCAAAATAGATCCTAGCATTACTATTGCGTTTACCTTGCCATGTGTTGGTCACGGAGGTTATTAAAAAAATTCAAAATATTGTAGAAAATGACCAAAAGGTGCTATTGCAATGAAAATTGACAATATTGTAGGTTATAGACTTAGCATTCACATGATATACTATTTGTTGACAAAAATGTTGTTTTAAGCGATATCGATCAATTTATTGAATTTGGACTTGGTCTTTCTTGCGCTCAGTTTAGAGCCATATGTTTTAAACAGGGTTTCTTTAAATGAATAGATGGCTGAGAATTATTTCAAAATCAATTATAATGCCATTTTACAATGATCTTAATGATTTTAGCAACATATATTGTTCATTGACATGAAATGATGTAATAATAAGAAAATCGTATAATTGGTGAATTTATGAATCCCTGTATAACACCCATAGCTCCAAACTAAGCGCAAGAAAGACCAAAGTCTTTGGATTACTGGTGATTACCTCACTCCGCTCCGTGTCGGGCGGTAGTAACTATTCATTCAACACCGCGGGGCCAGTAGTTTGCACTACTTTCCCGAAATTAACCGTGTGGTATGACCCATGAGGTAAGACAGTACACCGATGCGTCGTCTACTGTCGATATTTGCACGTCATAATTATCAAGCCTTACGGGAACTATGTGTTAATTATTTTTGATAAAGCTCCAAAATAGATACAAAATTGTCTATACTTGATTATTATTGCGTGTCGGTTAATGTGGAGAAATAAGTTATGATGATGATTGGTGTGAGATTGCCATTTGGTTATACTGTAATTATATACTTAGTAATGTTATGAGTTGTAGGTGATTGACAAAGGCCTCGGATGAAATACTTCCCATTATTATCACTAAAAACCTTTAATATCTAACCCTAAAACAGACAATTATTGTTTTTCTATGCCGAAATTTTCATAAATATAGAGGAATGTATAATACAGAAATAAGTAAATATAGTAACAATGGAATGCTTCAACATGACTTTTAATGAACCCGCCTTCGGTATATTGCTTTGAAAATAAATGACACATGTCATTTTGCATTAAATGTCGAAAATGTTATTGCCGGATGTACCAAACATATAATTATCTATATGAATGGAATGCTTCAACATGAATTTTAATGAACCAACCTTCCATATACATGTATTAATTGCTTTTAAAATTAATGACACATGTCATTTTGTATTAAATGTCGACACTTTCATTGGCTTTAAGAAACACTTATAAAAACCCGCTATAGTGCAAATAATCAGCATCAGCTGCGATTATCAATCGCCATGTGAATGACAGAGTCATCTAACAACCCAACCCTCAGCTTGGAAAGTTACACCTGTAAGACAATTTCACTGCCATTTATTATGCATCAATAATAACTCGTATTAGATAGGACTTTTTTCTGCATCTTTCTATACTGACCCCTGAGGTAAGACGGCATACCGATGCTTCTTCTACTGTCGATATTAGCACGTCATAACTATCTAGCCTTACGGGAATCATGTGTTTAAATTAGATAAAAGCGACAAAATAGATCCTTGTATTATTATTACGTTAAATGTTCGTGTGTGTCTCTCACGGAAGATATTTCAATGAAATGACTATGATAATGGGTAAGAATACCATTGGATCTATCTAGAGATTGTCATTTACAGAAGCGCATTGTGCTAATATAATCGTTTACCTGGTTTTAAATACACCAACATTGTTGATTCGAAATAGCCACCGACAATGTCCAGGCTTATGTCGTCAATAAATGCCTATTTGGGGGGGGGGGGGGGGGGGTGAAAATGTTAAGAGCAGCTGTAGGGTCGGATGGAAATACAAGGTTTTGACAGAACAGCGACGATATCAGGTTAAATGATAAACAAGTTTACCCTTCCAGTTGTATATGGTATGTTTAGTATCAATTAAACTTCATATAACACCATAATACGAAATATGAGTAATATATAACATAAATATTAAAATATATGTGCCGGTTTAAAATTCCCTCCGGAAGCCCGCATAACTATCTATCAGCGCAATAGAATGGAACAAACATACGGTAACTGTCCACCGCTCTGTATACATATATTTGGATCTCGTAAGGTAAATAGAGCAATTTTGTTTCCCGGAGAGTTTTCATTTTTTACTACTTGGTGAACAAGATTACATATGCAGTCAGCAAAGTGTCATAGCTTGAACAAATCCATGCTCTTTCTCTGAAAATACCATACATATTTATTCCCTTTACTTGGTTAGTAGATAGTGTAATGTTATGTCCGCTTTCATTTCTCAACGTGTTTCATTATATTTATTTTTTATCACACAACGACAACTATGCAAACACTCGGCAACATATGTCATGAGTGAAATTCGGTACTTTAGAAAATTCGTGCCCTTTCGTTAAATATACTGAATAGACGTGCGTGTGAATGAATAAGATCCATTAACTTTGCAGGCCTTGTATGATACCACATATCACTGATGGCACACACACGAGCGCTAGAGTAAAAATTCAGCGAGAATTCCGCAAACCATATATTTAAACATTTAAACGTACATTTTCCTATACCAGGTTTGCCAACTAATACAAAAACGTGTGCCCAATAGCGGTAATCAATCGTTCATATAATATGATGAACAGTTGTCGAAAAGGGCAAAACTAAGACGCGATATAAGAAATATACGCTACGTTATTTATCAATCGTAACTGCTTTTATTGTTTTGGGACGTGTAAATTATACTTGTTTTAAATCCGACAATTCAAGGGTATTGTCCTCATAGGTGTACTATAAATGTTTTATTTCCTTTTAAACGGAACCCCGTTAAGCAGAGGAGCAGACGCAAGACCCTGCATTCAGATTGATTAGACGGGAAACTATTCTTTGCTATTGGCTCTTATTCAAATAGGTATGATACGCAAGTATTATCCATACCGCTGTGTTGCCGCAAGATGCTTGCCTGACGAGTAATCCAATTGTAAGAGATATGGCGTTTCCATGATTGGTATTGCTTGAAAAATGACCCGACTAGCTCAGACGAATATCTAGAAATTATCACATATCGCTATATGAAAAGGTCACCATGTATCGAATAAACACAATTATACCAGTAAAACCTGAAGGGCTAAAATTTCGATAACTTTCTCAACGCCGCCCTCGGCAATTTTTGGCAATGTTGAGTGGTGAACGTAATCAAAACTATAATATACGTGGATGTCATTTTGACTCATAGCCATATGTTATGAGTTTTCGTTTCAAGGTAACATGTATTTCAAGAAATATAAGTGTTGCAGAGAAATGTTGAATAGTAATTATTACTCCTGTGACAAAATCCAATGGTTCTTATTTAGACAATGTAAACCTTCCTTTGTAGACCAACCTTTGCTACTGATGTCTCAACTCTTTGCAGAAGATCTTGTGCTTGGTGAAATTTCTCTGACATCAAAGCAATGTCATCGGCGAAGTCAAAGTCTGTCACTTCCTCTGGCCCTATCTGCCTACTTCTACGCCTGTCAAAATGAAAACCAAGCTCTTCTTCTCTCCCTTCTATGGCCATCCCAGGGGGCAAAATCCAGCACAATCACAAACAAATACGGGGCGAGTGTGCCTCCCTGTAGAACTCCAGCCAATATTTCGAACTGTGCAGTCTCTCCATCAGGAGAGATCACCTTAGCCATGGTATTCTCATACATTCTTCCGATGGCTTCGACGATCTGTTTTGGTATTCCATAAGCTTGTAAAATTCTCAGCATTTTGCCACGTTGGATAGTGTCAAAGGCCTTTTTAAAATCAATGTAGGTGATTACTGCTGTTAAGTTGTTGTCCTTGACTCCTCAGTGCCAGTATGTGGCCTACTGTCGTCCTTCCGACCCTGAAGCCGTTTCGGTTGGTTCTCAGATGCTGATCTACGTTTTGGCAACAATAGAACTTAGGCTGATACCTCGGTAATTGCCTCCTAGGCTAAGATTCCCTGAATTTGCAATTGGAATGATGTTGAGTACAGATCACTGGCTTGGTTTATTTCAATTAGTAATGCTTAGTTCGACACAATGTCATCAAGGTCGCATCTTTTTAAAACAGGTGGGATGTCGTCTTCACCACTGATTTTTCCTTCTACCTGTGACTTATTTGCTTTGTCATATTTCAAATCTTCTCTAGGATTTGTGTGATTTCCTCCTCCTCATTACTGATGTCTGGTGGGCTCCTTAGAAGGTTCGTGAAGTGGTTATACCAGTTTGTTACCCGATCTTTCTAAATTTCTCCCTCCAGCTGATCTTTGGTGGATGCTTCCCTACCAGTGATTTCATTGATGAGCTTCCAGCTTAGAGCATGTTTGGAATTGAAATGCTGCTTCTACTTCCTTGATCCTGCTGTTTAGGTCTTCTTCTATGACTAGATTGTAGGCTTCATCAAGTCCTTGCTTTGACTTACTGTATTCAGTTCTCTTCCCCTCAGTGACGTCCTGTTGATAGAGATTGTATGTATGTATCCTTGATTTTATCTCTTGCCGCAACTACCTTTGGATCGCTGGAGAAACGTGTTTTATGAGGTATTTTCCTGACTGGTATGATGTTCTCCGCTGCCTCATTGTTTGCTTTGATAAATCTGTCATACTTGTCAGTGCTATTTCCTCCTCATCCTCCAGGACCTTAAACCTATTGCGCACCTCAACTGCATATTTCACTTATGTAAGCTTCCATCAGTTCTAAGGGTTTCCCAGTCATGTGGCTTCTTTCCGAGTGTCGTTATACTTATCCCCAGGCTCAGCCTCATCTTAGCTGACACAATTCTGTGATCAGAGCCAACACTGGCAAATGTGTTGTAAGCTTCGGCATTCATAACACTATTCCTCCACTTAATCCTTACAAGTATATAGTCTAGCTGGTACACGCACGTACAAGCACCGAACATTAACCTAAAATATTGCAAATAGTTCCATAATAAATTCAAAATATTTGCATTGGTCTCAGTTCAATTTGTAAGGTTGCTCGACTATCGTACAAGTCTAACGTACAAGTCTAACGTACAAGTCACTTATACGTATTAGCAATACGTCCTAGTTTTGCTTCCTTAACATGTCCGTAGAATGTGTTCTAATGAAACGGTAACTAATTAGATTTTGGGTATTCATTTTATCTTAAATCAGCAGTTACAACTGTTTCAAATTTTGTAAAGAGGAACACTGCGAATTCGTTTGGTACTCAGTAAACATCAGAAGAGAAATGTCTGTTTAAAATGGAAATAATGTACACAGTTTGTATATTATATTTCCCTCGGTTGACTATTGGTTTAAGGGTTAAACCTGATCTTGAAACTAAACGGACAAATTGTACCGGATCAGCTCGGGATTTAAGTGTACATTATAGGCTAAGCCCATTGTATGTTTTGTTAATGTCATGAGCCCATACACATGTAAACAGACTCGACTACGTCATTGCTGTCGTCGTATCTGCCGTCTAAAATAGTGTTCTCCTCGGCATGCTTTGGTCATGCCAAGCGCGTATAATGCGTTAAACGTCGCTGCGAATGTAGACAATAACATCTAGCGCCGTGACGTTGACAAATCTTGAGTATTCAAAGTGTAAAGTGATTTAATATCTATGGATATACCCAGGAAATAATACATCTGTTATATCCATGTACATGTATGTAAAAGGTACACCGATATCCGAAATAGACATTATATCTTGAAAATAACGTCCGGTCTGTTTATCTTATTCCACGATTATGTAAACAATCGCTTCTGGGATTTCATTATAATGTATGATAGATCACTTCTGGTTCTGACATCGAAACCAAGACCATGGTAATATCCGAAAGACCCACTGTCCACTTATGCATCTCATCTTACCACACACTTAAGTTTTTATCTTGAAAGCTCTTGGCGAGGTTTTTTCAAGTGAGTGCTTTACCCGCGTCAACAGGCTATACAGGAGTAGTACGATATTAGATGACGCTTACCCGCCTATATACCGCCCCAAGGCGGTTCACATCTCGGATTTATTACACAATACGGAGATTATTATTAATGATACTTCGCGCCTTATTTGAAATGCAGCGAGGTATATAATGCTAAGGGCACAATGGAATACCAACTGATGGTGTGGAAATACGCACTAAATTAACACGAAAATGGCATATAGAGTCGCTTGAGCTTATAGGCTTTCTAATATAGAGCAATTTGTAGAGGCACGTTATATTATGTTCTGGTAAAGATAGACCGACCGACCTATATTCACTGATTGTTATATTTAGGTCAATCATGGGTTATATATCGACTGAGCAAAACAAACAAACAATCAAGCAAACAAATAAAAATCGAAACAAAATATGAATAAAGAATTGAAAATGAAACTGAAAAAAAAATGTAATAAACAATCGTTCAGTCATGTGACCTCTCCAAGTCGTCAACGTCTATCATCACACATGTTGAAGAAGGGTCCATCAAAATGGGACCAACAGCTCATAATTCAATGAATTGTAGATTGATGTGTGTTTTTCATGTTAATGTTGGTTGGGAATAATACACATCATGAACATTCATGAATATCAATGCTTTAAACATTGCTATTCCCCAATTACGCATTCCTCAATATGGCTTGAACCAGATGTTGTTTATAGATTGGCTGGGTTTGCTTAGGTTCCTTTAAAGCTTTTAGTCAGTCACTAACATAACATTTGTTTTCCTTAATTCCATCATTCTAAATTTGTTGAGAGTGATAGGCAAACGAGTACGATTTAAAGAAACCCGTCGGGTGATGTATTAGTCCATGTAATTAGATCACAAACCCTAGAAGCTCAGTCCTTAACAAAATATATACCATTCATTACCACGAGATGCCTCCACTTTTTTCGTACCATTATAGTAATATATTATTCTTCTGTAAAAAGAGCTTTGAATTATTTCAGTCTTAAATATGTGATCTTAGATTGATGTATGTAGATCATTTCATTATTCCATTGTATTATTATTATCAAATCAGGGGATTCTAGAGGACATAGTGGGTTGTTCCCAAAGGCAATGGCATTCATATCCCATATATACTGCATACATGTGGGGGCATTCTGATAGGGGCACGGGTCTCGGGGCATGGGGAATGGGGCATATGGCATAAGGAATGGGGTATGGGGCATGGTAATTGGGAGGTACGGTGTATAGAGTAGGGGGTATGCGTGTTATGGGTCATAGGATGCCATTGGATGCGTGACAATGGGTAATAATTATTGAACGTCACTGTTTATAAAAGTCCCCTTTCCTGCCCCTTTTTCCTCTTTCCTCTTTGGCCTTAGGGTGGTGTTAATTGGACCTACATGGATCTATGAACTATGTGACGATACAGAGTTAACATCACTCACCTTGACATCTAAATGTATATAGCATGGCAATATTAATCAAGTTCCCCGTGTCAAAACAGCACAAAAACATCCATTCATATCGCATAGTCCAATTGCGTTTGACGTATGTATTGCGTAAAATGATTAGCTTTTGTATAGGGTGGCGCAAATAGACATTTTGGTTAAACTAGCTAATCAAGCTATGTAAACTTCGATTTCTGATTACGATATACCCTGTCTGTCAAAACCCCTCACAAACTAGCCTTGCTGATTGAAATCAGGTACCACACCCTGACCAGATACCTGTTTTCTTGTGCTAATCTTTAAATCTGTATGACCCGATGTTTTCATTTCATGTTGTCTATGCTACATGAAGGTAAAAACAAATAAGGGACCGTTCATTATTTATGCTGGAGGGGGGGTTGGGTAAAATATAGGGGGGGTCATGTGACTTTCATATGTTGAAATAGGGGGGGCTGTGTAACTTTTTATTCTTAAACAGGGGGGGTTGTGTAACTTTTAAAAGATGGTGGTGATTGGGGACGGTGATTTTAGAGGCTATTTTGGAGTGTAAATGCCATTTTTTTCTGCGCTTCGCGCACATTTTCGTACGACTGATCAACTTCAAAACATGTACTTATGATGAGACGACTTTCGGACAGCAAATCTTTTTTGTGCACGCCCTGCTCGGACGATCTTTTGAAAAATCACCTTTATAATCATCAACGGTTGAACATTTAGAGCCATATGGGGTACAAAAACATGTTAATTAGCCTATGTTCCAAAATTCAACAATTATATGATTACAAACGGTAATTTCTTGCATGCTTTTCACCTCGTCTCACTCTCAGCTCTGCACCTAAGCTCAAAAAAGTAGAATGTTTCATACGTTTTTGTCAGGATGTTCTAACTTTTTTTCGGGTTGTAAAGACTCACAAAACCACCCAAAATGTATAAATATATGACAAATTTTCCACCTCGCTATGCTCGCAATGTAGTTAGTATAAATTTCACACAATCAAAAGATCAAGAGAGTGTATCATTAAATTATTGGCCGTTCAGAGAGCACAAACAGAACTTACCAACGAATCCATGGACAAAATAAAAAGACAGCTCCTAAGATGTGACAAGTTGATTTTTTTTGGTGGGGGGGGGGTTGTGTAAAAAGCTACTGGTTAGCAGGGGGGGTCATGTAATTTTCAGTTTCAGCTGTAGGGGGGGTTAGGTAATTTTGACATACGAGTCTCGAATTTGTCCCAACCCCCCCCCCCCCCCCCCCCCCCCCCCCTCCACCATAAATAATGAACGGTCCCTAAACACAATCTTATTGCAAAATGTAAGTAAAATTACTCCAAATGTTCCCTTGATAGAAGCGACAATTCAATGCGAATTTGTCCATAGATCAGTACACAAAATTCTGAAGGGACTAGTTCGCTTATAACATCTTGGACTATGCGTATCTTGTGATATTAATTATGATGGGAAAAACTATACAGTGTTCAGGTCACCAACCTTTAACATTCATCACGTTATAGGATGGAAAAAGGTTATTTATTTGATTACTGAAACAATACTAGTCATGTTTGTACTTATATTAATGCATTTCTCATGGTGATTCTAAATATGGTAATGAAATTCAATAATTTTGACATATTTAAAACATTTTGTGACATTTTGGAATGTCGTCTGCAGCTGCCTGCCGCGTGGAAAATGTTAACAAAGTTTCACGGCTCAGCTTCCAAAAAGGTCCATGGTTTGGAAGTTTCATGACCAAGAAGTCAAAGACATACCCTCTGCGGTGTCAATCAACACTTTCTTGTAATTCATGTCTATATATGGTCTCCATTAGAATAGGTTCACAGAATAAATGGCACCATTGAGAGAATGTTAACACTTTCTATGCGGCAGAAGACATTCCTAAATGTCCCAAAATTGTTTCAAAAATGTCAAAATAATTCAATGTCATTAACATATTTGGAATCATCGTGAGGAGTACATTCGATTAAGTACAAACATTCCTAGTGTTGGTTCAGTAATTCCTGAGATAGGCTTTAAAAGTTGGTAAAGTTTTCTACCAAATCTGTTGAAATGGTAAATCTAATAGCCGCATGGAAAGTGTTAATATGTCTGTCTGTAACTTAAGGGCTCAGCAGACTTCACAACGCTCCAACGCTGATCGCAAGCGTTAACCACCGTTAACCAACCAGGCTGCGTCATTGTGTTGTAGTGGAGCTACTACGCATGTGTGAGAGCGCAAATAGTTCGAGCGTTGTTAAGTCTGCTCAGCCCTTTAGGTGTCAGAACACACCAAACGTGTGAACTTCTTAATTATTGTTACATTCACATTTGAGAAATCCATTTGTGCTAATTCAATACTTTCAGATTCAAAACACAACTCGTGACGTGGAATTAATATGAAACCACCACGATATGCAATAAAAAAAAATCAATACTCTTACATATATTTCTAGGCTGTGACAACATTAGGGAGCACATCAAAACTCGACCGCCCGGCAACCGCCGGTTCCGTGGGGTTCCGTGCGGTTGCAGCCGGTTTCTATTGTTCTAAACAATGATATGCGGTCCAACCGGGCGGAACTGGCGGTTGCCGCGTGGTCGAGTTTTGATGTGCTCCCTATACAAAATGTCTGCAATAATATTAAAATCAAATTATTTTGTTCACTCACCCTGTATACGTTATATTTGATTGACTTATTTCTGTTAAGCAACTATTTTAATCTTTATGTCATTATATATATATCTAAATTTAATATATATAGCTTAAAGATAGATTGGTTAAGAGGTTGGCATGACGCAAATATGACTTGAATAGCGATATTTGACCTTGAGTACGATGGGACGAAGGTTTTTTATATCTTTCTACCACCATGCCTCATTTGTGTCACGTGACACTTTTTTTATTCTTCAATATCCGCTGTAGATCACACAGAAATTACATTATAGCGAAAGGTTTCGTACAACGTTGTCGAGTGTATTTAAGAAAAAAACAGCTGCAGGAAGTCTAATTAAGATGATATAGTCTTTTGTTTGGTTTCTGGTACTTAACACTTTCCACGCGGCTTTTAGTTTTACCATATACAAAACAGATTTCTCAGAATCCTTTCCCAATTTTCGAAGACTATCTCAAGGATTACTGAACCAATGCTAGTCATGTTTGTACTTATTGTAATGCATTCCTCATACTGATTCCAAATATGGTACTGAAATTCAATAATTTTGACATTTTTGAAACATTTTGTGAAATTTTGGAACGTCGTCTGCAGATGCCTGCCGCGTGGAAAGCATTACAGACTTTGTATCTTGTGGGATCTTCTGAGATTTGGCAGGGTCCGCATTGTCAATGTTGCTGAATGTGATGAAACTATACTACAGTGTATATATAATATACTATTTTTTATACAAGCACTATCAGACAAATCAAGTTACTTTATGCTGAGTTATTCGGCAACATAATATTAACGATTAAATATAGTAAAACATTTTATAGAATGTTACTATGGCTAGGTCAACATAGGCTTTCATTAGAAAACACATACTGACGTGTAAAGACTCCAGTAGACTTTCAGCAAGTCAACTGACATACTCCGGCAGGTAATGTCAGTGGTCAGTGGTCAGTTGTCAGTGGTCGCCCATGGGATTAAATTGATCTGCGCGTTAAATGTATAATTCCCTCAAACTGATTGCTCTACCCTTTTTGTATCTTACGCATAAGGTATACTGATAAAAATTAACGGGCACAGGTATATGTTCTGTGTGAAGCTATTGCTATTACCTGTGTTTTTATTACCGGTTAATTAAGATCTGTAAGTACTATCGTTAATTACCTGTCTGTATTCACAGATAATCACAATGCACTGTCTTTGCAGATAATTACAGTCTGGTAATAACTTTGATTCACTTTCGGTTTAATTAACGGCCGCAGGACTATTAGTCATTTTGTAGCTACCTTCGATCGTTTCATGGATAAATCCCTTTTGTGATAATAAGAGAGTTAAGTATTTCACTTATAATAAGTACATGGGTTTGTGCAAAGGTTAACTGTCACAGTGAGTAATATACATGTTTTGTACCTATAATGTACCATAACATTATGAACATAAATGCACCACTTAGCCCGGGAGTGTTTAATAAAAGTTGACTTGTAAAAGCTAATGACGACCTACGCTTGAGAAGAAAAATATTACAAATATGATAGATATTCAGATAACCTCTGGTTGGCTGCTTTTAAAACTTCATTCTGAAATGTTGACTTAGACATAAAGATGCCTCTCTGCAGGCTGAGTAATTTTATGCAGTGTATCAACAATCGTGCATCTGTCCTAGATGTTAATACTAATAGAAGCTTTACTAGATTTACTAATAGCAAGGCTGTCCATGTCATTTGTGTTAAGTTTGTTGCTAGCGAGATAAAGATGTCACGTATGGAGATTAAGTAGTCACAGTTAAATGTAATCCCTGCGGCGTGACCAACTTTACGTTTACGTTTTGTTTACATCGATGTGCAATCAAAAAGACGTGGCCCACGGAGTTACAGATGTTTTGCCTTTTCCTGCCCCTTTATGCATCGAGATTCATACGTGAAAAAGCTTTCAACACTTCACAACCTTGAGCTCTTACGTGGGATTGCATTACAGTGTGTTTGAACCTGAATTCAAGTGGAAAGGGATTATTACATTACATTGAATGCATAATGCTGTATATAATGACTCTAAAAGTAGGAAAACGAACATGGCGATATGTTTCTGCAGATATTAGTGCAGCTATACCAACTACAAGGTTACCTGTGCTAATTACCGGTCATGATGTAGATCTTTGAGTACTGTCTTGATTCACATCAATCTGTTAGATAATGTGCTATGAATGCAAATAATAATTACAAAGTCTGGTGATGAGTTTTTATCGATGTAATTTACAGATTAATAGACGATTGTCTGGAAAGACGCGATTACACAAGGATCAGGCATTCGTTATACTTTTGACGAATGCGTAGTAGAAAAAGAAAGTGCTATTTATACCAAAAGGTATGAACAATAATTCATTACATTACCCTGGCAGATAAAAGTTTACTTATGATAGCTAATATTGACCCATGCTTATTATAAGAAATAGTATTGCAACTATTAAAATATGTTCAACTAACTTTTGTTTGACTACTTTTAGAATTACACTTTGATACGTCTACCAGCAAAAAAGAGGTCCTCCCTCACTTCAGGATGTTAAACCTAATACAGTGTATCAATAATCTTCCATCTGTTCTAGAAAAAAACTTATATAGGTTTTACTAAATTAGTTAAAAGCGAAACTGTCCATGCCATTTATGTGAAGTATGTTGCAACCGAGATATAGATATCACGTATATAAATTAAGTAGTCACAGTTTAAGGCAATCCCCTGGCTGTGACCAACTTCACACTTAGCATCCAGACTTTCTTGTTTTTGTTTATATCGATGTGCAATCAAAAAGACGCAGCCTAAGGTGTTACAGATGTTCTGCCTTTTCCCGCCTCTCTGTGCATCAAGATTCTTGCGAGAAAAAGCTTTTAACACTTCACAACCTTGAGCTCTAACGTAGGATTGCATTTCATTGTGTTTGAACCTGAAGTCAAGTAGTAGGTATTAAATGTATAAAGTTGTATATGATGACTCTACTTCATACACTCTTAGTAGTTTGGAACCAATCAGAAAGCAGGAAGCTGAAATACGTTGAGTGCATTGAAAATGTAAAATTGCACTCCGCGTGTGCGCCGTGCAGTAGTACACGCACCACGCGCTTTGTTTTGATTCGTTGTCCAGGACGGGTACAGCACGGGTTAGCCGATGTTTAATGCGGGTGTTAGCAAACTTATAAGCATGTTTTTATAAATCATTAAAAAGATAACAAATAATGCACACAATTGTGAATTTTGATTTGTGTATGAATTAGGTAAAAACATGCGTATGTTTGTTTCTCGGAAATTAGAAAGTTCAATGCACTTGCACAAAATGTTGATAGATTTACAATAGTACTCCCTCTGCGGGTTCGTGCCATATTCACAAACAAATTTAAGGGGTCTCCCAAGAAATTGAGGGGTCCTGAAGCTTGGGTATTTGAAAATTTTACTTTTTACGGACAGTTTTTAATGAGTTTATATTGTGAGCAAAGGATGGATATGTAATTTACAGAATTTCTTAAGGTGTCCATTTCCATACATCGTCAAATGTAAGGGGTACCCGCAAGTCTTTCCAATTTGAAACCTGACGCGTCAAACAGAAAAGTGAGAGGTCCAGGACGCGCAGACGCGTCAGAATGCGACCCCATCACTTAGACAGGCAGATGAAAGTATACTTGGAATAGCAAATTATGACCCACGCTATATGATAACATAAAAATTGCAAATATTGAAAGATGTTTAGCTAATCTCTGTTTGACTACTTTTAGAGTTTTTTTTAGAACATTTGGAGTTTGTTAGAACTTTACTTTGAAATGTTGACTTGCAAATGAATAGTCTTCCCACACTCTAGGCTGCTAAATGTAAAGCGGTGTATCTTCAATCTCGATCTGCCGTAGATAGATGTAACTAATAGCCATGATAGCGGGTCTTTTACATTAACAAATAGCAAAGCCGTCCATGTCATTTGTGTGAAATTTGTTGCAATCGAGATAAAGATGTCACGTATATTAAGTAGTCACCTTTTAATGTAACCCCCTGGTTGTGGCCACCTTCACATTTTAGCGTATGACCTCTCCAACTTATATAGGTTTGACTAAATTACTTAAAGGCAAAACCGTCCATGCCATTTATGTGAAGTATGTTGCAACCGAGATATAGATGTCACGTTTAGAAATTAAGTAGTCACAGTTTAATGCGATCCCCTGGCTGTGACCAACTTCACACTTAGCACCCAGACTTTCTTGTTGTTTTTTGAGTACATATATGTGCATCAGAAAGCCTTGGCCTAAGGTGTTACAGATGGTTTGCCTTGTCCTGCCTCTCTGTGCATCAAGATTCTTGCGAGAAAAAGCTTTTAACACTTCACAACCTTGAGCTCTAACGCAGTATTGCATTACAGTGTATTTGCATCTGAAGTCAAGTAGTCAGAGATTACTATTATGTACAATGTGGTATTTGATTACTATAAAGTGTTTTTTAAATGAACACTGACTTTATTACATACATTTTCAGATGTGATTTGCTTAGGAAATCTTGAATTTATAAATTTCGCAAACTTTTTAGGCCATTGATAGTGGAAACTAGTATGTGGCTGTTGTTGACCACAACAGTAAAAGAAGGGTCCAGATATATTTTTATTTTTATTCAGTACATAAATAACGCTGCATTTAGGGTAGGTCAAATACGTGTGCGGGAAGAATTTTTAAAAAAATCAATATTGATACTTTTTCAACTGGTGTTATTAAGTATTCAAAACACACCCCAAAAAGGTTGATCATCAACGGTTCTTTTGAATATTGTTAACGTGTGGCGATGAAAAGGCATGATTCGTATTTGACTGCTATTACTATTAGCAAGCACATATTTTGTGAATTAATTACATAGAGATAAAATATATCTGAAGCTTCAGTTTGTTTGAAATGTTACCATGGTTATAGTAGATACCTATTTTGTTGTAATTTAACATGTGTACTAAATCTAGGCCTATGTCACTACATCGTAATAGAGGCAAGTTAAGCTTTATAAGAACCAAATATTAACCGTCCGTGCCATTTGTGTCAATTATGTTACCGTCGGGATTAAGAAGGCGCATGGTGATTAAGTAGACATAGTTATATGTAATCCCCGGGGTGTGAACAACTTCACACTTAGCAGAGACCGTCTTATTTTTTTGTTTACTTCTATGTTCAATCATGAAATCGAAGCTTAAGGCGTTACAGATGTTTTGCCTTTTCCCGCCTCCAACTGTATCACATAAATTTACGATCTGGAAAAGTTCACACATAATGTTTATAGGTTAATTAATTTTGGTGTGTTAATATCTAACTGATTTTGTCGTGGTGGTCTTTTCCACATATATTGTGCCGTCGTATCGCCGTTGTGCACTAAAACCTCCGTTATTATGTATTGACCTTCAAATATGGTTAACAGATACCAAAGGTTTTGCTTAACTATGTTCAAGTGACAGTGGAGCAGGAAAGATTTTGCCACCAAATGTTGAGATGATAAATGTATACTAATGGTTTGGTCGCTAGCAGTGATGAACCACATGGGCGAAATTTATTTTTATTTGCCGCAGATATATCTATAACATTAAATCGGCCCATCCTCTTTTTCACCTGTGTATTGGGAAGGGTTTTTTAAATATTAGATTATCGGCTGTCGAAGTCATCTACATCGTGGTACATTAAAGCTAATGAAATTAAAGAACCTGGGGGATAGTACATCGTCTCGTTCATTACCGGACAGTGCGTAAACCACAAAACCTAATTAAAGATACACATTTTCTGGTATAAACGTACGTATACGGTACAGATTACTGTACTTATGCACATCGAAAATTGAAAACGTGAATCATTTAATTTAATATTACTATTAAGCGACAAGCGATACATTTAAAAAAAAGTAGAACACAAAAGTAAACATTGTTAAAAAGAGCAGAAGATACGTGGATATGGCTTCCTTTAATTAATTTCTGTCAAGTAACACATCTTGAAATAATATATCACCTATGTAGAAAGTATCAATCTAGTGACACGTTTCTAGCTTAAATATGGTCTATTATATCAATATATTGCGCGGAATATATGAAATGTAGCTATAGCCCAAGGAATACATTCCCTCCTCCATTCACGATATACTAGAGTAAATAAATGATGTCGATCCTAACGCGAAGTTGCACATTGGGTTGGATATACGTCGTGCAGTTTTCACTGCAAAATTAGAATAATATTATTGTACAGTTTTCAATTTGCAATGTCTATTTGGATAAGATAGAGTAGTGAGTCTTTCCTTTACCCAATATTTGCATTATTTGAATTACTAAGTGTGTGAAATCTGGTCTAGCCGCAAGGTAAATTACTAGCGATTCATAGATATTACAGATTTTGTGGTCGGCTTAGTGTGTTTTTATCATGACTGAAAAATGCTATAAAATGATGTAAGTCACCTATGACGAAAATGGTCCTTCAACGTTGCATGAACTATCGAGAGATTTCTGTTATAACTTCAAATTGTATCTGACATGTTTATTTTATTTTGTTCTTTGTAGGGTGCATGGGCTCAGATGATGAGCAACGACTGTTGATAAATTTGACAGAGTACTATAACCGATCGGTGAGACCAGTTATCAACGATTCCTCACCGCTCAAAGTTTTTGTCGGGCTCTCCATATCGCAGATAATTGATGTGGTGAGTATTCCATTACGAACGTCAGTGTGAACAAATACAAGATATTCGCATAATTTAATTCGAGCTACATCGACACCAAGGACACAGCCATAATTGACTTTTGTGTACGATGGAAAGATTCTAGAATACTAAAAATCAAACGGTTGATTTTTCAACTACAGGGTGTCCCAAAAAAATGTTAACACTCCGGGCACATAAGATATCTTAAAAGGACTGGAACACACGGGTCTAATCTCGATGTATTATGAAAGCTGAGTAACTAAGCTTTCATTTGCATTTTATTGCGTTCCAATTGGTTATTTAGAACGGGAGATATGCTTCAGCAAACATGAGGAAGCCAAATCGGCTTGGTCCAAAGTATGAAAGTAAAGCTTTTAAAATGCACGAAGCAAGAAGCAACATGATTAAGTCACACACACATCAGTTAATCTCTTCTTTGTTCTTTTCAACGCATTCTTTCGATTCTTTTCAAGCTTAAAAGACATAAATAAATATATTCCACATAAATTATATAAGTATTTTGTCATGAGTTCAAGTTCTATACTCTTTTTCCATGTACAATGGGTAGCTGTCAGTAAAGCAGTCTTTAAAATTGAAATTGAAACATTTCATGTTCTTTGTTGAAATGGTCCATCCAATTAAATAAATTAACTAATATTGCACTGAAATAAAACTAGTATTGCTCTGAAATTAACCATAAATCAATTTAAGCTTGAAAAGAATCGAAAGAATGCGTTGAAAAGAACAAAGAAGAGATTAACTGATGTGTGTGTGCGACTTAATCATGTTGCTTCTTGCTTAGTGCATTTAAAAAGCTTTACCTTCATACTGAGAGGATTGGACCAAGCCGATTTTGCTTCCTCAAATTTGCTGAAGCATATCTCCCGTTCTAAATAACCAATTGGAACGCAATAAAATGCAAATGAAAGTTTATTTACTCAGCTCTCATAATACATCAAGATTAGACCCGTGTGTTCGGGTCCTTTTAAGATATCTTATGTGCCCGGAGTGTTAACATTTTTGAAAGGAATAATTGTGAAGTTATGCACAAATACCACAATGATATCGTTGACAACCGTGATATTTATAATGTCTATCGCTTACCTACCCTACCCTGCTCTGCAGAAATGCATAACAGTATTGAAAATGATCAAGCAATTGATCAATGTAGTTTATCACAAATGTGCTTTCTCTCATTCGTTTTTGTGTCACTCTCCAAACTACTAACCATACTTTCTTGTAGTGATATCTAAGATATTTAAAACGACTTTCGTTCCGAATGTTTTTTTCTTAAATCGCAGCAAGATATATAGACACCCATTTTCAGTTTCGCTTGTCAAAAATAGACAACGGTGAATTCGCATGTATTCGTATCATATTTACCCAGAGGTTTCCCCCCGAGTGAAGCTATCAACATGATCAACACAGAAACAGTGTTATGAATTGTTCAGTCGTACGGGCTTAGGTGAAACATGACATATTTCAAAAAAAATAAGCGGTATATACACTAGATTCATTCATAAATTGGTCACGTAAATGATATGTATTTATGTGTATTACTCGTAGAATACAAAGATACACCTAACACAAAAAGTCCCCGACCAGGTGCTTTGATGTTGGCTAATCCAAAATCAATAATCGGTACCAAAATTCTGAGATATACATTTAATAAGCAAATCTCTTCTCCGAAGTTTGATACCTCATTCATAAAAATGAAGTGGATAGTTTTGAAGTTATGTTTCCTATGGGATATCATTGATTTGTATTGTCCACTGTGTGCTATCTAAATCAACCAGTCAGGTATCTGGATGAATGGGTAACAGGTATTATAGTGCAACAATTTTGGTGGTAGTTATGGTCATTGAAACAATCATAACTTCAAAACTATGCACTCGATTTTTATGAATGAGGTACCAAACTACGGAGAAGGAATTATTTTATTAAATGTATATCTCAGATTTTTCGTACCGATTATTGATTTTGGATCAGCCAACATCAAAGCACCTGGTCGGGGACTTTTTGTGTTAGGTGTATACCAGTAATGCAAAAATACATAATTGACACACGTATCATTGACTGCTGGTTCACAATGTTATTGTTAAACCAATGCGTGCATTTGTCGTTATAGATACAATTTATTCTGAAAACATTTCAGATGACAATGAGGGTATGTAAAATATATATCATTGAAACCAGAATGGTATTATGAGTTTCTATCCTTTTCTATTATTCAGAGCAACTCATGGTAACACTTGCCACGCGGCCATTTGTTTTACCATATACAAAACATATGTTTCATAAACTTTTCCAAATTTTCAAGTTCTATTTCAAGGATTACTGAACCAATCAGTTTATGTTTATACTTATTTCAATGGATTTCCCATTCTGAATCCAAATATGGTAATGACATTCAATAGTTTTTACATTTTTGAAACATGTTGTGAAATTTGTGAGAGTCGCCTGCTGCGTGGAAAGTGTTTAAACACTTTCCATGCGGCTATTGGTTTTACCATATACGAAACAGAGTTTTCAGAAATCTTTCCCAACTTTCAAAGTCTATCTCAAGGATTATTGAACCAGTACTAGGAATGTTTGTTCTTATGCATTTCTCATGGTGATTCCAAATATGGTAACGAAATTCAATATTTTTGACATTTTTAAAACATTTAGACATTTTGTAATGTCGTCTGCAGACGCCTGCCGCGTGCAAAGTGATAAAAAGGGCATTGCCGAGAGATTGCCGAGAAGGGGAAAACAATTTTAAAAAAGAAATTGTTTCAATAGATAGAGTACGTAGGAAAGGAACCCTGTAGCATAATAATGTATGGGAAAATGGTTGAATGATGGCGCTAGATATAAATTTGGTTGAAGCAATTCATGTGGCGATGGTGCTGATAATTTCGATGTGATCTACATCGAGACTACTAAATCATGAAATTTTACACGATAGACGGCAAATTAAGGTAAACGGTTTCACATCATAGTTGGTATTATGATAAGTATTAGTAGGTGCAAAAAGCCCAGATTTCCAGGAAGATGGAGGGCGCACTCTTATATGTATCTCTCAGTGCCCCTTATAATGAAAGGAAAGATATGTGTTGAACTAATCCTTTCAGAATAACATATCAGTGATCAGAATACAAAGAAAACATAAGAGCGACAGATATGTTAATATTTGTATACTGATATTTTTTTCTTTGCGTACTGAGCCATGATATGTTTGTTTTTTCTATAGTGACTCATCCAACAATTATATCATATCATGATATGCTCTGAATAGGAAAACATATCATTCTCGTTTTCAGTGATATGCTTTACTTTAATGGTAAAACCAATAGCCGCGTGGAAAGTGTTAAAAAACCTATTCCTCTTCACTATTCAATAACCGGCCCAGTTCCTGGAATAACTAAATTATAGATATTCTTGGATTGTCAAATGTTTTTCACGTGTCTGATAAAGTTTCCATGAATTTGATACTTCCTCTTCTTCCTTTTCTTCCTTTTAACCGTCATATAATATATTCGAAAAATCGCAGCGACGAAGAATTTTTCACATAGAAAATCTGGATCCTAGTTGTTGTTATCGATACTTGGCGCGTCACATCATTAACTATTTAACACGGATGTGACACTCCATACGATATGTGCAAAACATATTCATTTAAATGCAATAGTATACTCCTCCTGAAAATCCACGTTTCTGATATTTGCAACAACGAAAGTGATCTTCGTGTATGTCTATGTATTTGTTACCAGTTACCAGCTCATAAGCACTGACAGCTAAAGTAAACATGACATTTGAAGTCTTTGGTTTAGTACAACAATTCCCTGTGTGCAATAGCTACCGTTTGTCAATTTTCGCATTTTGCAAAGTTGTATCGTATTAAAAGCAACAGTCACTTGTAACTCGTGGCAGCTATTGTATATATGGCTTTTAACGTAACATGATATATAAATGCAAAAAAGTCCTATCTGTCAGAGCTGCCATTTTAGTTTATATCAGGGTTCATAGCTTAGAGTAGATATTTAACTGTATGGCAGCTATTGCAAATACGACCTTGTGGTGCAAAATACGTCGAAATGTTACTTTCATCTAATGAATGTTGACGGACATTTCGCGCCATAAATGAGCGACACAATTGTCAAGGACGACAATTGACAAGTTGGTAATATCAACTGTATACCACGGTATATTAACACTTTCCACGCGGCAGGCGGCTGCAGACGACATTCCAATATTTCACAAATGTTTCAAAAATGTCAAAATTATTGAATTTCATCACCATATTTGGAATCACCTTGAGAAATGCATTAAAATAAGTACAAACATTCCTAGTATTGGTTCCGTAATCCTTGAGGTAGACCTTGAAAGTTGGGAAAGGTTTCTGAAAAATCTGTTTTGTGTATGGTAAAAATAATAGCCGCGTGGAAAGTGCTAATGTAGAGCATGACCTCATTGTGTTGTTATGATTTAATTAATTTCGTTCTACTTTCCGCGTCAATTCAGGAAGCGTAACAATCAATGCCCTACGTCAGACAAATAGTCCTATGGTTTTGGAATGCGCTTTGTCTCTTTCCAAATGCCACTTCTTTTGGTTCATCAAGAGCAAATGACATATTTTTGTCATGATGGTTATGCGTTACTTTAGATTAAATATTGCAAATATCACTAATAAGAGTGATAGGTTCACTTTATAACTGAATTGACTTAAGTATTCGTAGAATTCAGTCATATTTGTCATATTTGTAACAACGCGCTCCAGCGCGTACGATCAAATATCATTTGAATAAGGAATCCAAAAATACTGCAATACATTGTCTACATTATTTACACATTCATGAAAGCGGTGAAATGAATGTTTAAAATCTGATGTGCAACCCATATTATTGTGATGAAACATATGCCAGCGTGTACTGATTCGCCTTGGTTCTTTGCTCGTACGTTTTTAAAATCTTTTAAGAAAATACGCCTTAGAGGTTATGCAAATCAAGTTATTTAATCAAGGAATTATGTTCTCTAGTGCGAAAATGTATGTGTAAACAAAAAACCTGGCCCGTGACAGAACTGAAATATCGAATAGTGTGATAATAGTCTCATAATCGCCTTTATGTTCGCTATCGTATATTACGATCAGCCAAATGTCAAACCGAATGTGGTATTATTTCTTTGATTTCAATTTTGAAACTTGATATACAGCACAGAAGTAGGCTACAGCGTGAACCAATGATTGATATGACCCATTCAATTATCCAAGTGATTTGGTTTGGGGAATGTTTATAGCGATAGACACTTCTCTGGCGTAACCGTTAAGGCCGCAGTGGAAAACCAGTACGTAGGCTCATACGTATAAGTGACTTGTACGCAATACTTATACGATTATACGATTATACTCTGTTTGGCCATCTCGAGACAGTGACGTAACTGAACAGGCGCAGCTTTTACGCGCGCGTGTGTATCTTCCGCCTTTCAACGCTCGTGTTTGTACGCCAGCGCCGCGAGTATGCGCGCGCGTTAAGTGATGCAATTAGTAGAATACGCGGTTACGTCACTGTCTCGAGATGGCCAAACAGAGTATAGTACCAAGTGATATTTTCCATCACCATACGTACAAACATGAACTTGATATTAGACCAATGCAAATATGTCTATACAAGCATTATTATGGGCAGATTTACATTGGTCACTGTTCACGATGTCCAAATTGTTTCAAACTTCATGAATATCCAGAATCTCTGATGCTGTACTTCATATAATTCAAAAACTGCTTGAACCAAATCCGAAATACTTCCGGCTCTTAGAGTAATATTCCACGCAAAATATGGTCTAAAGCAGCACAGGGATAAATTTGTATTGATACTGAAACTATTGATTTTAGAATTTTAATGTTTAAAGGTATTATGAAATTGGGAACGTTTTAAAGAATATAGTGCCATTCTGATTAAGTACCTTACAACCAAGAATATCTGGCAGTTTCAGGAACCAAGCATAAGATTGGTAGTGGTGACATGCCTGACCACGCGGTACTACGCGTGAGTTAAAATAAATTCCGATATAGCGATAAGCCGATATTACACGCCTCTCTAATTCCACCCGCAACGGGTCAAGTCTTATAGGCTATAATAGGTTACGTGATACGGATTACCATTATGCTCCAATGGACCAGAAAACCTCATCAATAATATCAAAATCACAATTACTTACAATACTGTGGAGAAATAATTAAACAATACTGCTTTTATTTTACTTAAAGGTGTTGTTGATTTCTGTTGAAGTGTATTCATTGTCTAACCAAAATTAATAATAATCAGTGATCAAATATGCCCATGGATATTTTTGTTGGTTTGGTGATTTCGTTCTAAAATGGGTCATACCCATACTCGTGGTTTTGCGTCGACGGTGGATGAATTGAGCACATCAATATGATCATTGCCTTGGGTTGTGGTGTTTAAAGTGCTGGAAAATAACTTCAATGCTCACCTGACTCGTAACACTTTCCACGCGGTTATTAATTTTACCATATACAAAACAGATTTTTCAGAAGTCTTATCTCAGAAATTACTGAACTAATACTAAGCATGTTTGTACTAAATTTAAAGCATTTATCACGGCGATTCCAAATATGGAGATGATTGTCAATAATGTCGACAATTTTTTTAACATTTTGAGAAATTTGGGAACTGTCGCCTCGTGGAAAGGGTTTAAAAGTCCTTGTGAAGTAATCACTGATTCATGTTAATGAAAAATGTCTTATTTGGACCTAAAATTGAAAGTTTTTGAATCTGATTAACTGTTCTTAGAATCATCATCATCATTGGTCGTCCGTGGACCAAACGGAGGAAGCAATCGCAACGTGCTGGGCCCAGACTTTCCTGTCATTCATGAGTTGGCGGATCTCTGGAGGATCTAAACCCATATCATTCTTGACGGTATCAGGATACTGAAGGTGTCTTCTGCCTCTGTTAGCTTTCCCACCAGGAGGGGTCCAGAAAATTAGACGGGAGATAGGCTGGTTGGTTGTTCGCATGCAGTGGCCAGCGAAACATAAACGGCGCTGCCTGATTATTGATGTTATATGGGGGGATATCGCCATATACGACGCTGTTTGGGATGTGATCCCTCCAACTGATGTGATCCCTCCAACTGATATTCTTAGAATAACGGAAGGATAACACAATCGTAAGATAACTTTCATTGCGCGCCCACACCGAGATGTAGATTTAGTCAAAACGTCCTCTCTGTTATATATTTATAGAGTGCAGTGAGCAAACAGTACACGATAAAAACATGTTACAGAATCTCAATTTGTGATTTTGAACTCATGGGTGAAAAGGGTGAGAAATTATCTGATTTTAATCAAATTAATCATCAAATTCTTCGTGTGGTTTCATACGACCTGCTATTTGCATCAATTTTATCTTTTACGTAATTAGTTTTTACGTAATTAGTGTATGACGTCATTTCTCTTTGACGAAACATATTCATTTCATAATTTTCAAGCTAGTATAGTAGACAACTCCCAGTTGATTTGAATGTTAATAACATAGCAAAATGAAATACTGTAGAGTTTACAAAAATGGTCATTAAGTGCTCTTCCGCTTTGATGACGCGCTGCCATTAATCATATTTACCTACTTGGTCATAGAGAGAAAACGTTACGCAGATTTCGCCAAATTTTAAATGAGATTGTTTTGTTTATTTTAAAGACTCCATTGTTCACAATGGCTTTTTCTAATACTTGTTCTTGATTGTATTTATCAATATTTGTTTTTGTATTGCTATTTTTATTTCCATGCGCTTAGGGATCTCGATGTTAGGCGCTTCATGAATATGGTTTTATTATAATTATTATTATTATTATCTTTGACATTTTTTTTGAAAATGTTGAAAATGTGAAAAGGGTTACATATGAATGAACGTTTTCATAATTTACCCAAGTTTTCAGGCTAATTGGTAACAACATGCAAATTGGATAAAAAACACTCTAATGGTGTGGATATCTTTATCGCCTTTGTGGAGTGCTAACACAAATAATGTGTTAATTGTGTTAGCAGCTGAAATGATAACGATAGTTATATATTATTTTGACACATGACATAGTGTCTCTATACGGTTTCAAATCTTCTTACAAACGTTAAGTGAATCATCAAAAAAATGCAGGTAATTGATTTAACTGCTTCATAGGTAGTCCATTTCAAGTACATGCCAATGTTTTAATCACGACGAGTCATTTGATATATACTCAACAGCATACGTGGGGTATTTCAAGTCCGGTAATTCGAACCGTTAACATTTTCTCAATGAGCGCATACTTGGAGTATAATGTGCTCCTAATCGAACCAGTAAACCGTATAGCGAATGTAAATATATACAGCTGAAGTAAAGCGTTGAGTAAAGGCAGATTGGGTTCAGGAATAACACTTGTGAATAAACATGAAAAGGGGGCTTCCAATCCAGCGAACCTAACAGGTTCGTTTGGCATTTGTGGTCGCCTTGTTATATTGCTAAAGGGCTCAGCAGACTCCACAACGCTCGAACGCTTTGCGCTCTCACACATGCGTAGTAGCTCCACCACAACACAATGACGAAGCCTGATTGGCCAACGGTGGTCAACGCTTGCGCTCAGCGTTGGAGTGTTGTGGAGTCTGCTGAGCCCTTTACTAATGAAAATGACAACAAATCGTATTTATGAGACAAAATGTATAGATCTCGGAAGTGTTAACTGTAATTAAACTAAGCTTAGTTTGTTTCTAGTGCTCATACGATATTTTGGGTCATCTTATTCTATTTCAAAAAGCAACAATTCCAGTGAGTATAATTATATTTGACTCACCTTGTGAATTACGAATCAAACGAGTGACAGACATTTATTAATATTGTGCTAGGAGTCTTTAGATTTATGTACATATAATATTTATGTTCTTATAATTATATCGACGTCGTTTACGCGCATACCCGGGATCCCCACTAATTACCTTAACCAGTAAGCAAGCACGTATCATCAATTCTCAGCTAATGATCGCCACATTCTAGGACACAGTGGCGAGCTTAGAGTGATATGAATCTCGACCACAAAATACAGGGTGTACCAATACTTTCTTCTGACCAAGATCTCAATGTTGATGAAAATAAGTGGAATGGATCGGATCCCGCCACAAGTTTATTATATAAGCACTCACAGGCTGTAAAGCGTGTTACCCACATCATACTAGTACTTTTTATCAAATAATATTTGCGTTATTCTACCTGAGCTTTGAATAATTAGAATGAAATGTTATTCCATTACCAGAGTAAGGACGATCCTAACACGTATTGTAACTTATGTGACACCCTTATAGAAGTTATTATCAGTTATTAATGTTGCTATTCCTCCCTCAACGACAGCGTATAATGCTAGCATGTAACTTTAATTAGACAAGGATTTGAAGAAATACTTCCTCAAATGAAAGACGATAAACTCCCGGCTCCAATCTAACATGCATATAGGTCAGAATATTGTGCTTCAATCCCGAGCCTCCAAATGAAACGTCTTTAGGGTGAAGCAACGGAAAGTTGCTCGGTGTGGCGGTAGACAGAAAATGTACTCGTATGAGTGTGTGCACATTGGGCGCTCTCTTTCCTGAGTACTTATCCCGCGGGCGGTGTAATAATCTTCACTGTGCGAAAGGTACGCTGGATTGGAAGCCCCTTTTTATGATTATTCAAAAGTGCTATTCCTGAACCCAGTCTGCCTTTACTCAACGCTCACTTCAACTGCCTGCCACAGCTGTATATATTTGCATTCGCTATACGGTTTACTTGTTCGATTAGGAGCACATTATACTCAAAGAATGCGCTTATTGAGAAAATGTTAACGGTTCGAATTACCGGACTTGAAATACCCCACGTATGCGGTTGAGTATATATCCACTGACTCGTTGTGATTAAAACATTAGAGCCTTTCCCTGAAATGGACTAACTATGTAGCAGTTTAATCAATTACCTGCTTTGTTAATGAACTACTAAGCGTTTGTATAAAGACGATTTGCAACCGTATAGCGACACTATGCTATATGTCACAATAATATATAACTATCGTATCATTTCAACTGCCAGCAATTGACACATTATTTGTTTAGCACTCCACAAAGGCGATAAAGATATCCACACCATTCTAGTATTTTTTATCCAATAATATTCTACCAGAGCTTGGAATGCACAAAACGAGGTTTATTCCAAGACCAGAGGTATGGCGATTCTAAAACATATTGTAACTTATGTGATACCCTATACAAATTATTGTCAGTATTAATGTCGCTCTTCATCAATGTTGGCATGGGACTTTAATTAGCCATGGGTTAGAAGAAATACTTCCTCAAATGAAAGACGATAAACTCTCGGCTCCAATCAAACATGCATATAGGTCAAAATATTGTGCTTCAATCCCAGGCCACCAAATGAAAAGTCTTTTGGGTAAAGCAACGGAATGTTGCTCTGTGAGGCGGTAGAAAAATGTACTCGTATGAGTGTGTGCACATTTAGCGCTCTCTTTTCTGAGTACTTATCCCGCGGGCGGTGTAATAATCTTCACTGTGAGAAACGTTCGCTGGATTGGAAGCCCCTTTTTCATGATTATTCAAAAGTGCTATTCCTGAACCCAGTCTGCCTTTACTCAACGCTCACTTCAGCTGCCTGCCACAGCTGTATATATTTGCATTCGCTGTACGGTTTACTTGTTCGATTAGGAGCACATTATACTCAAAGAATGCGCTTATTGAGAAAATGTTAACGGTTCGAATTACCGGACTTGAAATACCCTACGTATGCTGTTGAGTATACGGTATATCAATTGACTCGTCGTGATTAAAATATTAGAGCCGTTACTTGAAATGGACTGCTAATGTAGCAGTTAAATTAATTACCGACAGGTTTTTGTTGAACCCCCAAGCGTTCAAAATAAAAGGTGAAACTAACTTTCGTAACAACACTATGCTACGTATGTATCACACTTATATATTATTATCGTTGCCATTTCCGCTGCTAACAATTCATAAATATTATGAACCGTATTAACTATACAAATTAAATATGTAATAGATAAAATTGTGGTAAAAACAAAAACGTGCTCGCGTGCTCGATATGAAAAACGGAACTAAGACTGAAGGAGAAACAGGCTAATGCCATGGCTTACGGGTGAATCTGACGCACTTAGGAATTGCAACACTTTCCACGCGGCTATTAGTGTTACCATATATACAAAAAAGATTACTCAGAAACCTTTCCCAACTTTCAAAGTCTATCTGAAGAATTACTGAACCAATACTAGGTATGTTTGTACTTATTTTTATGCATTTTCCATGGTGATTCCAAATATGGCGATGAAATTCAATCGTTTTGACATTATTAATACTTTTTGTGAGATTTTAGAACTGTTGTCTGCATACGGTTGCTGTATGTAAAGCGTTCAAAAGCAAGTAAAGATATGCGCAAAATGAGCTCTGTAGAAACTTTCCATTGCCGGAACTGTTGTATGGTGACAACACACAATTTGTCGGAAGAAAAGAAAAGGCGAGAAAGAAAGACTCAAGTGAGTGATTGGTGGAATTTATTTAAATCAAATTAATCAACGAATGAGATTATGCCAATAACACTAGGTTAATAATTAGCATATTATTAAACCAATACAAAATATGGTAAAGATCAATGTCTTCTTACGTTGACTGAGTATCAACCGTTAATCAATATTAATCAACTATGGAATAATGATGGGTTTTGTTTGGGGGGGGCGGGGGGGTCAACTAAGGTAACTATTAACAAAGTCGTTATATTGACTAATGACTAATTTAGATTACGTGCGCGTGTTCGGAAGGAATCAGTCTCCATTTGAACGAACTCAATGGAATAATGTGAAAAAGACACATAAAACTGTGTCATATTTTGAAGGGCGTAACAAGCAGTGGTTGACCTTTGCCCCCCCCCCCCAACATCACTCAACCCCCCCCCCCCCCCCCCAGCTCAAACCCCACCCCATTTTGTCCCCAAATAATCGACATTGTAATGTCAAAATTACTTTAAATTAGCTTAATTGTTCATAATTTCAGTCAATGTTTACAATAACACCCGAAATTTACGCGCGCTTCGCAAGAATATTGTACCCCCACCCCAATTTGGGTCTTGTCCCCAGACTTTAGTGCCCCTTGTCACCCCCCCCCCCCACCCCCATTTAGATGCTGGTGCCGCCACTGGTAACAAGCATATATTCTAGTGATTACTTCATGATATCGCGCTCATAATTCAGAAGTGCCGGTATCTGTGTCCGTGGGACTAAAGAATAATGTCGGTCTTATTACTTCTATGACGAAATTACGCATTGACATCACCTCTCTATTAACGTTGACACGGAGTATACTTTAACTTCAAAAGGAAACCTTTGGCGTCGATAAACGAAATATAACCAATATCGCTACATCCAAGCTAATGGTGATCAATCACATGTAACTGCAAGGCGCGTCACTTTTGTCAAACATTTGAGCCGTTGTTTACCTTACTGTTTCATATAGTATTCTCAACAAGAAAATGTTCCTATTATGTTTTTGAGCTTTTTCGGGATCTTACCATTGGCAAGTTCAAAGCAACCTGTAAATCTCTGATCAAGCATTCATTAATCCCCCCTCCTGCTTGGTAATTACCGTACATACATCAGGAAGTGACAAGAAGAAGCCGTCAAAAGTCACGGGGAGCTAGCCCAACTCGTGCACGCCATGTATAATAAGCATTAGTTGTAACTCTATACCAGTGCAAACCCCGATTGTGCTTAGTTACAACGATTATGGCACTTATATCGATGCATAATACATGATGAGTAAATGTCGATTTAGATTTCTGGTGCTTAAACTATCTCGAGCTGTTATATTGTTTGTTCGTATTTGCGTCGCTAAAGAGTCATCGTCAAGCTAGCCTTAAGCTACTGCAAAGTCCCACAGATTATGATGTTTTGAACGTTTGTCGTTTTAATGTTAAAATATTGAACTAAAGACTTTTATCGTCTGATCGTCAGCTGAAAAACGCATGCTTTTCATGTGCAAACGTTACTTGATGAATTCATACGCTTCAATTAATGACGTGTGACTATTTCTGATGTAATTCTTTCCTTAATTTGTGTACGGATATTTGTGACATAATAGGTGACGGAATATGAATAGACTGCATAAACTGCATATAACATGTTGCTATAGTTGCTGTACGTGTGAATGTGATAAATCCCCAAGAAGGTCAACACAGTATGGTTTGATTAGCGGAAGAAATCAAATAAGACAGATGTGATTCGTAAAACTGATATAAAAACAGTTTAGAACGCAGCAATCTAAACTTGACGTGGAACTAAGATTCAGCTCCTGTTATTTTTATTTTTTTAACATGACCAATGTATAGACATGGCAAACGAATCGGAGATGGGATATATTTGAAAAGGGTCGCGGAATTGGACACAACTTTTGCTAACACAAGAGACTATGCTTTATGCAACAAAGATGTTCTTTAATGGTCTTGGCAAGTCCTGGGATCTACCATATTCTACAGTTACATGATAATGGTGTGATGGTGTGTGTGGGGGAGGGGAGGGCGTAGCCGAAAATATAAACTGCAACTCGCGAAAGAAACTACTAGATTGCAATATGTATCGGGAATATGTGGCAAAAGAACAAGATGTTTGGTAATAAAAATTAAAGCATAGACGATTTAAGTACCCGACTCATCTTCTGTAAGCTAGATTCCTGTGGGTATACCTTGGATTCTTGAAAACAAACATCAAACTAGCGCACTTCTCTTACTCCACATCTCGTAAACCAAGTCGAGGAGGCCGTAAATACGTATTATAAGTAAGTCACTTACGACACTTTTATATACGACTTTTCGACTTCTATGACTGATTAAACGATGCTCTTATGTTATTCTCACTGGCTTAATATGTAAACAACCCGTGTTATATGAGATAACATTTCTTATTTCCGTACGTGATTTATGCGATGATGATCGTATTTTACCAAACTGGTATTTACTATTATGTACGTAAGCGTTATAGAGCGGATAACATACTGTACATGTATAGTACTAGACCGATCGCGTTCAGAAGACACTGGTTTGTCAAAATTGAATGTCCTATAGTGATCCTGGATAAACCTACGGATTTTTTTAGCGGCCCGGTCTCATCAAGATAGACTCGCTCAATTAATAGAGGATCTGAAGTGCTGTAATATAGAAATGCAGTGCGTGTCACCTGTCCAAATCGCATTCAATTGTAAACAGGTGTGCACATTATAACCATGGAGATCTATAATGCCACCTCGATTATTTGGACACATGCTATTTCTAAAAAGGTTTACTTTAAAGTGGCACTTATAGAGATACGTATGGAAGTGCGCCCTAAATTTTTCTGAAAATCAGGTTTTTTTGCTCATACGTAATACTTAGGCATAAAAATACTCACTACCATCAGACGCCGTTTACCTTAATTCGCCATCTATCATGTACAATATCACGATTTGGTAATGTTAATGTAGATCGCATTGAAATTATCACTATCACCACATAACTTGCTTCAACCAAATTTCAATCTAACGCCATTATTCAACCGTGTTCCCATAAATCATTACAATACAGGGTTCCTACGTACCTTATCTATTGAAGCAATTCCTTTTTTTCGAATTTCATATTTCTCGGCAATCTCTCAAGGCCCCTTTAAAGAGAGTATATATAATCCATCATAGGAGAAGTATATGAAATGCGTGCGGGGATTATGAAGAGGCGTCAATTCCAAATTCATCGCTACAAACGGTTCCATACAAATTACTCAATTAAGTTCAATACTATATATTATTTTGATATTAATTTCGGGTTTACAATATATGCGCGGTCTTGCCTATAATATCATGTATACTCTGTAGATTTCACATCGGTAAATAGGGTCCCTGTGCTTTTACTTTACGTGTTAACCATAACCATTCCACCTCCCCCCCCCCCCCCCCCCCCACCCCCGACCCCCAAGTCAACTTCTTCTTTTTGGGGGGCCTTATTTCGAGGATTTAGAGTGACAAGAACCCATCTCCAATAGCTGCCAGTCGTTATATTCTGTTACTTATGCACTGCCTAGTTCGATTATTGATTTACACTTAAAGGGGTACTAAAAGATGTGTTGAAGTCTACGCCCAATTAGGATAAAAACCGGGATCTCTACATTTTTACAATTGTATTACATACACAAACTTACAGCTGTATGGATTAAGAAAAATCAGCCGTTTTTGTGCAATAAAACGTCGTTACAAAATATTCCATCCCCGGCTCGGACAGCATTTTATGGTTACGCGTTACAGCGTTACGCAATTTTTCTTTTCGATTCAAATAGCATACGATATTACATAGAGGGCGTTAACAAAATAAGTTTAAATAAATGATATTTCAACATATTTCAAAATTGTTTTAATAAGGGGTTGCTGTTTTTTGTGAGTAGAAACAACAATAATGGCCAATTGTAATGATTATCTTTAATATTAATTAAATTTTGTAAAAAAAGAAATCTTAAACATCTCTTAGTACATCTTTAACAGTGAATTTAACTTAGAGAGCAGCTATTGAAGTTACTACATTCTTATTGCACTTGCACCTCATTAAAGGTTTTATCTGCTATAGCTGCCACGTGTTAAATACACCTCTGCTCTACTATAAACCCGCGTAAAAATGCAATATAGCAAAGGGCACAGCCATTACACATAGGACCTTCTGGCTGTAAACATTCGATTTGTTACACGAGAAATCTGAAGCAGGTGATATATAGGTTAGAAGGCACAGCTAATAGCAAAGATAAACGTATTGTATACAGTATTAGTCTAGTAATCCACTCATTCAGTCTGATGTAAAGAAAGGTCATTGAATAGGTTTTACGGGGGGAAATGTATACGAAATCTCGATCAAGACAGCTGAATGTGTTGAAAGCACATTCTGTTTGTAATTTGATAATGAAATGAATATAACTCTAAAATGTAGCTTCTTTATGTCTTGCAGATTTTATATTTGTGTATTTCATAGATGTTTTTCATACTAAATGCAAGCAAAAGAACAGAAATAAATATACGGAATAAAAGCTTTCAAGAGAGAGAGGTCAAATAATCACCCCTGTCAAACACACACACATTGTTTTGAGCTTTATAGACATTATTCTTAAAGGAGGTGTCCCGCAAGCATAAAAGTGTACATTATATGTTAGAAACATAACTATTGAGCCCAACTTTTGTAATTATATAGAACAAAACACAACACTCATGACAAAAACAAATAAAAAACGCTATATCTCAACATGCACTTTTTAAAATTCGCGGCGATCAAAAGTCCCAGTGTCGATGATGTCATAGTTATACAATGCACATGCGCAAATTTGAGCACCGATACCCATGACGTCATCGACACCGGGACTTTCGATCGCCGCGAATTTTAAAAATTGCATGTTGAGTGATGGTAGTTTTTATTCATTTTTGTGACTAGTATGGTGTTTTGTTCTATATAATTACGTAATTTCGGCTTGATAATTATTTTTCTAACAAATAATGCTCAATGTTGTGCATGCGGGACCCTTCCTGCGCAATTACGTCGAAGAGGTTTATGTGAACTGAAAACGAGGCTAGCGATTTAGCCAAGACGAGAATGCTGTAGTTCTTCAACAATCATAACAAAATCTTCATACTTCTGAGCTGTTCAATTTGACCTTATTACATTCGTGAAATAAACTTGAACGTATAAACTATTCATTTCCACTAGTTTGAAATGAAATGTTTGCTGGTAACCAACACTATCTAGGAAAATATAGAAGTCCACAGTTCATTACATTGCAGTAAAATTACGAGATTGTAATGTTTATCGGAGCACTAATTGCATGTTCAGTTGGATTACACTCCCTCTTTTGACGTAAATGCGCCAATTAAGAATAACGTCTATATGCGAGCCAATTGAACTAATTTCACAAGGCTTGTTAAATGTTATCCTCTATTCGTGTCGTTATTTGTGTATTCTGATCATTAAAGGTTGATGTTATGATTACTTTTTGGGGGCTATGATTTCTTTTTTCACATCAAGATATTTTGATATCAGAAAAATGCCCATATTTTTCTCGTTTGCCTGTAAAATCTTGGGGCCAGAAATGTTCCATTTAGAAATTATAGGCTAAAATGTGGTGAATTACTGAGCCAAAGGTAGTTAACCACCAACCAGTTTGTATATTACTCAATGGGCAGATTTCTTGTGATCTTGTGCTTTTAAAATAAGAACCATCGGAGTTATGCAACTCAAATTTTGTGAAATGAGACAATTTTAAGGAGGACCTTTTATGTCAAATAGAAAACATCAAGTTGAAAATCGGGCCAGCAATCAGAACATCTACCTTTAAATACCTTCCCCGTCCGTGTCCTTTAATAGCTTATGTACATTAATGATTGTCCTCTCTTCTTTATAAAGGTATGTTTTGATAAAGAAATACATTTTTTTTCTTCCAATAATTATCCTATCCTAAATGATCGTCTTGTCCCAATTTACTCACCAGTTGTCTATTAGGCATATAATATTTGCTGGATTCAATCTTAATACATTTTTCATATGACTAGTTTTACGTCTTTTTGTCTTTCTAAATCATTTAAAAACACTGACGATGACTTGCACAAAGTCCGGATTGATTGCTATTGGTCGATTGAACCTAAAGGCACAGCAGTTGACTTCAATTCAAATCACTGCTCGTTCTAAAGTGTCGGTAGTTGTCAGTGATTTGTCTTTCATATATCACTGAGTTGTCAAGAGCAGCATTTAAATGGCTTTTCAATTATTAAAGGCTGTCATAAATGAACTTTTTAGTGCTCTTCATCGATCAAAATTGCTGAAAAACAAGTAAATGATGACACGTTTAAAAGCTCACTCTGTGTCATATCTATGATATTATAAAAACGCTTATTAATTCGATTTATCCGAACATCTGCCAAATTAACCGAACTGACAGATGTTTCAATAATTTGGTGACATTGTTAAGAGAATGTATCATATGTCGACAGTTGTTACTACTAATTCTGTCATTAGTTATTGGTTATATAAAATAATTTAAACTTGAAGTCGAAAAAATCACTAGGAAGGCATTGATCAACCAAGATTAACTTTATATTAATACCTAATTCCACGTGTTTCTGGTTTTTTTTATTGAAACGATTCGGCTGTCACATATGTTAAGATTAAGTTATTTACAGGCATATTGGAAAAAGTGGACAAAATCTTAAAGATCAATATTAACACGTTCCACGCGGCAGTCGTCTGCAGACGGCTGTTCCAAATTTTCACAAAATACCTAAAAACATTTAAAATTATTGACCATCATCACCATATTTGGAATCACCATGATAAATGCGTACATGCCAAGTATTGATTCAGTAATCCTTGAGGTAGACTTTGAAAGTTTGAGAAGGTTTCTGAAAAAAGAATCTGTTTTGTATATGGTAAAATTAATAGCCGCGTGGAAATTATTTAGAAATCGTTTGTATCTCAGTGACAAGAACGTCAATTTTATTCAGGTTTAAAACCTGAACGTGGCATTGTTAATCGTATTCAACATATTCAAATAACGCTGAGAAATGTCGCCACATCAGTCATTTTATTTCCCTTGAACATATTGAAATATTCTTTAAACAACATTTTCTATGTGAAATATGTTTCAGACAGTCACCTGTCAGGCATAGCTATGGTATTAATCGTGACATAGCAATAACGAACAAAATGAACCTTCATAAACCAATGACATCGACTCACTCTAACAGCCACGCTTTAGACTTATTTGTACAGCTGCTAAAATCACCAGAGTAAACCAAAAATAATCGACTTCACACGGCAGACATCGAGTCATGCAGTCTTTTTACAGGCCAGGCAACCCACTTAAAAACATTTTATTTCGTTCAACTCGACTATTACACATACTTCAAATCTTGGCAAGCAATCTCGTCTTACGTACTACAGGGAAAAGGAACGGGTTTTTTCCTCTGATGGTGGCGTAATTTATCAGCTGTCCATTTGTGGAGAATATTTAACGATCTATTCATGCTTGAATTGAATTTAATCATTTATAATAATAATTAATGTCAACCTTTGCTATGACAATGACATTGAACGGGTCAACATCGATTTCTTGATTTTGTCAATACCCTGTTGAAACCAAAGAAACTATGAAATATATTTGACCATTTTAAAGTAAACTTCATGAACAAGCAGTGTATCCTACCAACTAATCCTGGTTGGCTCTCATTACGCTACAAGGCCCGCTTAGCAGCGCTATAAATTGTTGCCCTAAAAACCGGCAACAAATTGTAATATTCGCCTCCATCAAAGCTGGTTGCTATAAATGACATAATTCTCGTGTGCAACCAACCGGCTGTATTGCAATGCCCATTGAGTAGTTTAAACGCTTGAGCATGGCTGTAATTTGCAACATAATGGAAACTCACCCATGCAGTTAGCAAGAAGTACTGCTCGAATTTAAATATATAACCAGGTAATCCTCTCGTAGTAATTGATAACAATAGGTTTACTAGACCGAATTAATAGCGCTCCTAAGCGGGCAATTTATGTCATGTTCAGATTTCGATGAAATCTTTAGTAATATGAAGACAAATCTGTACCAGTGAAAAAGGTTATATATATATTGCAATAAACCTGCGATCTTGATTGGGAAGTTGTGGCTCTCTCGATGGTAAGATTCTGGAAACGTGATGTGTCACTATTAGTTCTGGTGATGATCATATGGGTGATACTTAACTTCCTTACGGTCTGTGACAGGTCGAATAAGATGTAAGATACTACCCTCTTTGAAACAAGGAGAATTGGTTGTTACATATGGTTAATGTGGGTTGAGCTACTTCGTACACCGTCAAGTTCCAATGTAGACTATCCTCAGGGCTTTACCCGTAAAAACTTGAGATCTATTCCATATATCTTGCTACAATATGTATCATTCAAACTGGTCAACACATCTGTTTGCGTCTGAAAGTGTGGTATTACCTGCTGTAGAAAGCGGGTCAAAAGCGATGATAGATTGAATACAGTAGCATTAATGTTTTGACCACGAGTTCTTATTTGGTCTACGGAAAGAAGTCAGATTTAATGTTTAAAAAGTCATCTGCCAAATTTGAAGTACTTTGTTAGAAATTAAGTTAAATACGGATTGTCCTTGGTGGTCCCCGTCTAATTGTCATCCCTTCGAGATTAAGCGAAATTATCAAGAATATTATAACCATATGTTATGTTGAAGAAAATACTATGATCCTAGTATGTTTGTCACCCCAACCCCTCCCAAAGAAAATCCCAGGACCTTAAGCATTCGTTAAACGTAATGATGTTACAGTTTACTGAGGCAAGTAAAGTCCATGAACAAAATACTACACTACGTTAGAGTAGTGTAGGATTTAGTATTTCTTTGAATATAAATTAATTGGATTGCTAGATACGCTTAATAACAGCGCTGCAACTCGCAGGATACCGATATAATCGGTCACTGGAAGCTCCCGTTCTAGATATATGCGTCGTCATATATTGGAAATGTTGTCTAATAGAATACTGATGGTAACCCAAATCTGCCTGCAATCGATTGAAGGGAATCTTAGCCGCACCGATTTTAAATCATATTAAATTGAGACCGACAGGTCGAATTTCTTGATCATCGCGTAAATGTGTGAATTATCGAGAGAAGGCGAGAGAGAGAGATGGAGGGAGAAAGTGGTACCTCTTCTCGGCGGATGTTCCTTATTTCCCTCTTCTACTTCGATCGTCTCGATGGGGAGAGGATTGCACTGTCATGGGATGGAGCGGCATGCGGCAATGTTTCGGTAGAGCTCTGTGTAATGAACATTGGCATTGAAGCAAATACTGACGTGTGTGCGGTATGATCAAAATGTATACAGAGCCATGGAATAATCGATATTGTGGTTAGGAGGACGTATATGGGTAACGACAGTGTAACACACATGGAATGTGAATGCAGCTGTTATTTCGCTGCCGGTATTGGCTAATATTTCCTGCAGGTGAAACGTGCCTTGAGGGTTGGGCGGTACTCAAAATCAAAATTAATTATTTTGGTAGGGTTGTGCCGCTGGCAAAAATTAAATCGGCAAGAATACTTGGTGGGTTTGAAAAAAGACCAACATGAATACCTATTAGATTGTAAATATATAATACAAATTGGAGGAAAGTTAAAAATGTGTTTAAAGACACAATGATTGACCATTCATTCACGCAATGGCATCGTCCTACTTTCTCATAGCGCCTGTTATTCATTGCTGAGATCATTGGAGAGAAGAAAGATTGCACCGCCCTATCTAGGCGACTGTTGATATTACCCTATCCACCCATGAAACCAGTCACTGAATTTTGTTGGCACTTACAGGACGGCTAAGAACATTAACCTTCGTCATAAAACACAGGGGTTACTACAGCGATAAGACTTACAAACGACGTCCTTGCGTCTGTTTATGGGGAAGCCGGGATAAGAAAGACTACTATTAGAGTATTTCAATACAAATACATATGTGGGAACGAACGACTATCAATTACACTATAAATACTATACGACGATGCCCAATGAATATCGCTTTATAGGGCTATCTGGGACAGGAAAAACGACTTTATCAGCGTGTTCCAAAACACAAAATCACATCGTGTTTAGTTTCAGTTATCGAATTGTTTCTTAAGGCATACATTCGAATTGTACAGGGTGTCCAATTAAAGGGGTTATCAAAATAAGTCCAGTTTGGTATCAAATTAATTGATGGGTCAAAAATAAATGTCTTTTTCTCACAATCGAAACTTTTAGATTGGAAATACCTCATACTAATGAAGTATTTGTTCCGTTACGTTAAAGGTGTGATAATAAGATGTAACCTGAAATATAAGCGTGCACACATTTGAACGATACTCTATCCTTTTCTTACAGAATTATTCCATTCTTGCTGTCAAACATAAACCCTCAGCATTAACAGCAGATACCAATTCATTAGTTGTGATGTTTTCACGATAAATTGCATTAGTCGTGTTAGTCTGTGCCAAATCTATCTTCAGAATGTTTGTTTATCAGTGAAGAAGCTATTAGCTGAACTATCACCTGATTGTTTTATTTTGTTTTAAGATTACCGAGGCATTTCCATTGACAGATGATGTTTTCAAATTAGATAACCCACCTCATCACTCAAATGTATCCGACTAAATTACTTCCTAATATGTTTTATTTTCTCAAGTAAATGCTTGTATAATATATCATATTTTATTTACAAGGAAACTGTCACATCAGAATGTCTGCTCGGTTATAAGCTAAGTATGTCGGTTCTGTCAAGATTGTATTGGATAAGAATCGGTGAAATATGCACACACGGCACTGAATGATTCGCCCAATCTATCATACAAACCGTTTAAGATATATGGGCAGTCACGCGTCTAACTATATGACACTGCCACTGTTCGGCATGAATGACCAGACAAGCTGGTTAAAACATATAAAGTTGTGTCGCCAACATTTTTAAACAATAAGAAACTAATACCACACATTATCCCATGTCAGTATTCCCCCATATATTGGCTTGCACAATGACCAAGCCGTTTCTAAAAAAAACTTTTTTTCGTTTATGAATAGCTTACAGAAGTAGCAACATTATGCAATTTAAATTTATCAGAGCTGCTTATAGTATTATATAGGATAATATTACACCGATATAAAGTAATGATGAGTTCTGGTGATGTTCAAACTAACCAAAACATTTTGTAATGCAGTCTTAATGAGGATTGAAATCTACTATGTCATGACATCTGTACATGTTATTAGGGAGAGCCGGAACAGGAAAAACAACGTTGGCAAAGTGTTCCAATTCTCATAAATACCTAATTAACTAACGACTTCCCCGGACAACATCATTGTATTTAAAATAACCGATACAATGTAATCGTCATAGAAGGATTTATGTGTTGGGCCTTTAAGCCATTGTTGGCTAGCTATTAACGGGTAGATAACATAATGTAAAAAAATCGCTTTGGGACAGCCGGAACTGGAAAGACGACATTGTGAGAGTGTGCAAAGACTCACATTGTGTTCGGTTAGCAAAATATATCATTCATGCATTGATTAGATTTGTAACATTGTTGTTGTTGTTGTTGTTGTTGTTGTTGTTGTTGTTGTTGTTGTTGTTGTTGTTGTTGTTGTTGTTGTTGTTGTTGTTGTTGTTGTTGTTGTTGTTGTTGTTGTTGTTGTTGTTGTTGTTGTTGTTGTTGTTGTTGTTGTTGTTGTTGTTGTTGTTGTTGTTGTTGTTGTTGTTGTTGTTGTTGTTGTTGTTGTTGTTGTTGTTGTTGTTGTTGTTTGTTGGTGTTTTTGGGAGGTTCTCATATTCCTTTTCGTCAGGCAATTACGTATGATATGACTCAAGCCAGCCGCAATTTTATTATATTTTTCATTATCATTCAATTTTAACAATTACCTTGTCATTTAATATGTGTTGAAGTGTTGCAAAACCTATCGTCTGATAGTTATATTGGTCAAAGAGCTATTAGTTGACAAACACAGATAAGAAGAGATAACAGAACAATTATATCGACGGATAATGTTTTCAAATTTGATAACTCACCTTACGACGCAAAAGCATCCGACCACATTACATCCTATTATGCTTTATTTTCTCAAGTTAGTGCTAGCATAATGTATCATATTTGTATTTACAAGGACACTGACACATCAGAATGTCTGCTCAGTATAATTTAAGCGTGCCAGGTCTGTCATGATCTTTGTCAGATAAGAATCGGTGACATATGCACACACGGTATCCTGAATGAATATCGGTATCAATCATACTAACCATGAAAGTTGCATGGGCAGTCACGCGTCTAACGACATGACACCGCGAGTGACTCTTAAGGATTGTTCAGCATGAATGACCAGACAAGCTGGTGGAATATGATTAAGATTTTTTTTTTAAATAAGTCACCAATATTTTGTACAGAAAATAACAATAATATGACAGAGAAAGATGTCCCATATGTTAGTTTTCATTAAGACCAGACGGTTTCTAAGAAACATCAAATTGTACGGGTTTATCACCAGATAAGATTATCTTGTAGGAGATACAAAGAGTTACATCGTAAAGCGTCTCTGTGGATATACTATTATTTAGTAAAGAATTATGACGCTGTCCAAGCTGTATCAATGTCCTGTCGTCTGCAGACGAGTTCCAAAATTTCACAAAACGTTTCAAAAATGTCAAAAGCATTCAATTTCATCAGCATATTGGAATTCACCATGAGAAATGCATTAGAATAAGTACAAACATGCCTAGTATTGAATGGTTCACTAATTCTAGAGATAGACCTTGAAAATTAGGACAGTTTTCTGAAAAACATGTTTTGTATATGGTACAATAATTATAGCCGCCGCGTGGGAAGTGTTAATGTGGGAAGCTATAAATGATTCAAAGATTACTTCGAGGCATATTTTCTCTTTATAGGAATGACACAATGACTCGAATCGAGTCAGATTGATCTCAAAATGAAATAAAATGATCGACCCGGACGAGTCGGGTTTATGGTTTTGCTGCATGTTGTGTCGCGATGATTATGCAAGTAAACAAGCTATTTAAAGAACAAACATCTCTCACTAGATTAGTTTCAGATGTTGATCAGAAAAGGGCAGCAAATACATTTGCAATTATTAGTGTCAGTGATTAAGAACATTTGTATGCATATTGCACATGTCAAAGCAATTGGATTATTGTGCCAGCATTCAAGTACCTTAAAATGAATACTGTAATGCAATACAGTTGTGTTAATATTTGTCAAATCAAAGCCTTTAAAAACATTTTAGTAAGTTTTTTTTTCTCGTTTGACGCCAATATTTTTATTTTAAACCTTTTTCTCCGGTGGTTACTATATCTCACTCACAGATCTATTACTCTGCTATATAAAGAGGATACCATCAGGACTTGTGGTCAATGAATTATTTAGACGTGATACCCGTTTCACTTCCCAATTTAATCGTCCCATTTCCAGTGTGTGTGACCTATACAACGTTTGTGGCGTGTTCTCGCATTCATTGCTAGCGTCATCTTACCGGAGGGATGTGCAACATATCCCTGTACGTCCTACTTAAACAAAAGCGTATCTACATTTTCACCATGGGCGAATCCTGTTTGACTTGTATATATCACACCAGAACCTGTGAGACAGGCAGGCAACCGGCAATGCGGTGATATATTCTTGGCGGAATTCGGGTTTTTTAACATGGCCCGTGATGCATTGCGGTCTAGGATTTAGAATGTTTCCAATTATATACAATAACTCCGAAACATACACATGGCATCGCTTTTTGTGTGCCCTAACCACAATGCAATAGTGTGATATTAAAGGTTTGTGTAAGAATCTGTAACTTTACTGCGCATGTGCGATTTTCATGGCGACTGTTCAAAGTTCGTGGATTTGGAAGGGATTCATTTAGAGGCTTAGCGAGTTAGAAATCCCTCTTAGATCACTTAGTAAAAGGCATGCAAAATATTTATGAAAATTGGAATTTTAACGTCTTAAACAATCAAGCCCTGAACATCATTTTTTGAAGATTAAAGTTCCATTTTAATCCGCGCAAAGTATTATAGGATATGTCAAATGCCCTAAAATTATCTCTGTACATTTACTGTCTATCGAGGAAAGATAGAGAGAGAGAAAAAGAAATGTTTTATCACGTGCTGCATGGGACAAACTCAAACGAACCTATGATAATGTCTTTTTATTAAGTGTGCATCAATGTGTTTATTGTACTGCCTTCGTGGCTTCCGCCTGCATCCAACAATCTAAATCATGAGTTAAACAGAGCGAAATGATAGTTTTATGTTGTGTACTCTTGCGACAGATTCAGTGAACTGTTCAATGGAAAAACTTTTTCGAGTGTAGGGTTTATGTATAATGTCATTATGTGTGTAATATTATCGAGTATTTAAATCGAAAAATTTATATTCTCGTTTCGTCTGCAAAATATGGTTTAGTTTGTTCTTACCTTAAAAAGTATAAATTATGAACCGTTGTACTTTACTGTTATGTGATTCAATACTGTTTTACTCATTGATGGGTTTACTTTGTGGGTTTATTGATTGTTGGTTAGTCACTCACTTGGGACGCATTGCAAAACCAGTACGTATGGCTCTTACGTATAACGGTATAAGTGACTTGTACGTAAGACTTATACGATAGGTACGAAAGTAATATTTTGCATCACTATAGGTCAAAGCATGCATAAAAATGAGAATATATTTGCATGGGGCCAAATTCAATTTTCATGGGTATTTCTATAAAGTGACTACCGTTTCAGTCGTACGTAAAATTCAAATATACGTATTAGACATACGTACTAGTTTTGCAGTGTAGTCTTGGTATTCCTTGCTGAACGAAGCATCTTTTAAAAGACAAATTACCGAACAATAAGATTTCTTAGATTCATACAGAGTAACAGGCGACGAAAAAAAAATGAAATGAAATTAGAATTTGGCGATTAAATATTGTATAACTCTAAACAGAATTTGTATCCGCAAAGGTAGTAGTACATTAATCCTGAATGGGGAGTAGTAATTACAATATAAACTAAATGACATAGATGGATGGATGTAATGATTGCGTATTACTAAGGGGAGGTTATTGGCATAGTCAACTGTAATGTTAGAATCAAAACAAATCCCAGATTTCTACCGACTCTTGTTTATTACTAGGGTTAATTAGTATGGTGATAGTGCGGTTCTTCTGGACTTTTCTAGTAGGTTGGTAATGGCATTTCCATTCTGTAATTATAAAAGACTACGTTGTAACCCAATTCTTCAATCTTTAAAATATATCGAAATCAGTCTGTTCAATTCTGATTCTGATTCAGAATCATTCTGATTCAGAATCTAGATAAGTTAATCCCATAATCTAAAGCATAGTGGTATTAAAGTCTGCTTGATTTCATTACAGCATGGCTTTTGGTGGAAACACTGTCGACTCACCATTTCAGATCAAATGTAGAGCTACTAAAGTATTGAAGAGATGTACAGTTTTGATATTATCTTTCTTATCCTTTGACTATTCTTATATATGTAATAAGGTGAAAGTAATATCTAGTAGCACACCAAGTTCTGTCAATTTATTGCACGGTCAGTTTGTAGTTGAAAAGAGTTATAACATGCATCTATTTTTGTTTATCTTAAAACTGTCACAATTAGTTCCAAGCAACGTAAATGACTAATTTTAAATAAAACTCATTTTAATATCTTAACTTTATAAGCTCTAAAATGATATCAATAGGTATTCCACATTTATGACATTGAGGGGTGCATTTCAATTTGATACCAAGAATCAAATACTCAACTCTGTTAAGTCTGCTGATTTCATTGTAAAAGAGGTTAGGTAAAGAAATCTTTCCAACTTTTTAACACCCGATTCTGATTTGAAATCCAGATAAAAATTATGAACTGAAATTATAATTTGGCAATTGAATATTGTACAATTCTAAATAAAATTTGTATCTGCAAAAGTAGTAGTTCATTTATCCTGAATGGGGAGTAGTAAGTACAATATAATCTAAATGTCACATAGATGGATGGGTGCAATGTTTGTGTACTACTAAGGGGAGGTTATTGGTATAAGTCAACTGTATGTAATGTTAGAATCAAAGCAAATCCTACCGACTCTTGTTTTATCTGTTGATTTAATAAAGAATTTCCTATCTTTAGATCAACAGCTGGCTTGGTTTTGAGGCGGTTACTAGGAGAAACCTCAAGTATCCTCATCATTCAATGTCAGTGTTAATACTACAACTCGCGCTCTTCTTGCAAGATTCCATTTCTTTAATACAATATGTCAGTTTGAACAAGACTTGTGTTTTTGTGTAATGGACGGTTACTTGGAGCATTATTATTATACATGTACAGATAGCATTGACATATTTGATAGTGGTATAAATAAGATTATTACTAGCATGTAGTCACTTTACTGCAGGTGGACCAAACATTGATCCTTGTGGAACACACAACTAACTTTAATTAAACTCGACTGAAATGTGGCTCTAACTTAAATGAATCCTCACTTTTTATAATTTCCTCGTGGAATACAATGGCATCTTTACTTCAAAATATTATATATTCCAGATTCATATTTAATGGATGATATAACAAGCCGATAGAGGAGACACGAGATGCCATAGAAAAAACTCCCATTTAACCGTACACATGACATATGTAGGCCGAGGTGGAACAGATTTGCATTAATATTAAATACACAGATATATAATACATACCCACTTCTTAAATATCATTTGAACACCTGTCAAAAATAATATTTCGAGTAAAAATAATATGCAGGGCGCGCACTAGATGCTTACTTTGCAAAAGTATCCCCATTGAGCACATTAGTGTGTACAAAAAAACCTGTCTATGGCTGTCACAGAATAGGTGAGTCTCTGCTTCCTCTGCTATCAAATCAAATTCTACTAATAAGTGATTGTGTTTCATGTGTCAAATACTATTCCTATGTTCAGCGGTTGACAAATGGACGCTGATGTTTCGTTTCGTTTTTTAAGTTGCCAGCCTATTAGTGAAACACATAGACGCTTGATATGAAAACGGACAGGTACCAAATGGATAGCGTTAAGTGCATTTAACTTTCAATTTGCCGCTTCACGCATAATGTTTAGCAGTTGATTTTAGCTGACTGATTTGATGTAAACAAGCGCACTTAACATTTCAGGCAGGTATGACTTGTTTTTTGCTAAGTGAGCTTTAAACTCGTTACTATAGACTGATACATGAGAGAGATCATTTTGAGTTAGCAGTATGAACATGTATGCTAGATGCTCTTGGTATGATTTATCTGTGACAGTATTCCGCTGGTTTTTTATTTTGTTGTACTGACTGACACATACACCTTGTGTAATGTTTCCTGGCATCAGCATAATTAAGCAATGTTAAAACATCTATATTGTTCATTTCTCGATTATAAGATTTAGACGTCAGAGATTTGAAGTAATCCAAGTAGAGTTCGTATAATTTGACGGTTGATTTAACTCACTATGCTATTTCTATTTCACTGAAGTACTAAAAGTTTCTTCGGATTGGTGCCTTAATGACACACCCGCTACTCACAATATTACGGACCCGGTGAATTAAGCTGTATAATCATAAACTCTTAGTAGTTACAAACCAATCAGAAAGCAGGAAACTAAAAATACGCAGAATGCATTGAAGCGACTAATTACACTCCGCGTGCGCGCCGTAGTTTTGATTCATTGTTCAACCAACACGTGATTGCCGATGTTCACTGCGGGTGATATAAATCTTGTTAACATGTGTTATTCATTGTTGAAGAGATTAAAAATAAGCACATGATTGTTAATTCATCGTGCCATTATTCACACATCAACATCAGCGCGCGTGCATTGATTTTCCCATTTTTTTCTTCTCGAAACAACCCATACGCCTTTATTGACCTATAATTAAGTTGGCCGCGTGTTGATATGATAGTCGGCACTAATTTAACTTCACTACAAGTTAGCTACTCCTGGTCGTCTACGTCTTTTCCCTTAATCATCTTTTCTTTCAAAATCCGTGATTCGTTGCTGGACAGACAGTTTTTAAGTATCAAATAATGCATTTAATAATTTAAATAAAAAAGTGTGTGTTTATGGTGCCGACAATGTGTTTCCCAAATATTAGCTGTAATGTCTGTACCCGTAGAACGAAACACGAGACACAGTCGAACGATCTTTATTACTACCTATTACTAATCACAATCGTGTTTAAAGGAAGCGAACAATTTTGTTTAAATAATGGGACATCATAGTCTATTTCTCTTCATCGAGACAGTGACGTCATTGTGTCATCTCTTACTCACATTACTTAATCACGCGCGCGTATTCAAAACCATGGCATATGCACACATGTGTATAAAAAACATATGTTTTGAAAGTTAGCTCACTATCGCGAGGAAGCGAAATGGACTATAGTTACCAGGGGGAAATAATGAAATCCGAAACCACTAGTGTTGGTTAACGATGAACACATCAAGCAGATATGAAAGACAACAATCAGGTGGCAGTATCGAATGACCATTCAGCCTGCATACAAGAAGGAAACGGTAAAGATTGGGATGCTATGGAAGAGTGAGTATCGAAACAGCTTCTTTCTTTTTGGTAAAGGTTCCTCGGAATCGAGCAAGAAAATAACACAATCGGAATCTATTATAATAAGAGTGTTGACATACTGATCCACCATATAAAGGGGTACCTCACTATAGTCCATTTCGTTTTCTCGAGACGGTGATGTAATATTACAAAATGCGTAATTGTTGCAACCGCGGATATATACACGTGTCGTCTGTAAACGCTAGCGCTTCGATGACGCGAGCGCCATTTTGTATTGTCAACAATGGACTGCAGTGACATTGTCTCGATGACGTCAAATGAACTATAATGAATCAGTTACAATTGTTTTTCATCTAGTGAGTACTACTTTATAGAATAGATAGATCAAAAAGTATTTAGTGTAGTTAAATTTCCGTAGGCCTAGTAGCCTAGCATCCAAAATAAGTTTGTGTTTTTTTGGTTTCAAATTGTTGAACATGTCATTTGTGTCTAAAGTATATTACTAACAGTTAGACTAAAAGGTATACCCATCGAAATCCTATGATGATATACGAAGAAGAAAAAAAAATCATTCAATCCGTTGTATTGCAATAAATGTTGGTTCTGTCCAAATGTATTGTCCCTATAATTGTAATAATTGATATTCGGTATCAATAGGAGGTTGATCTGAAGTAAATTCTCCATACGGCAGCTTTAAGAAGTTTTAATATTACTTTTACGGACCATTTGGATAAACAACATGATACAGTAGAACATTAGTTGTGTAACAAGATAACCAGCCTCCAGCTATTTTACTTACGTAATGCGATTTCAGGAAATGTCGATTTATATTTCTCCTTATAATAATGCGTACATATATAAATACAATGACCATCTAATTGATCTATGTTAGTTTAGATAATCCCATAACTCATTCTCATTATAAGTCCGTCGATTTGATCAGTGAAGTAATAAGATATGTAATTACTACTTAGAAAGGCAATTGCCTTTACCAAACATCCTTTTTGCCCCTGTTTTCTTTTGCCCGCAGGTAATGAAGGCGCATTCATTGGGTTGGGTTTCCGGGTACTTGGGACTCAATGTTTATTTAGGGATAGACATTGCGTGACTAGCAGTACTTTGCGCATTGCAATTTAATGACTGACTCAGCCATCTGGAATAGACATCTTTTTCGTCAACTTTTTTTAAACAGCTGGAAGGATATGTTGAAATGATGAGCGTACAAACATTTGTGAATTTCCAATCCACTTCGCTTCGTACTCTTGTCATTTTAAAATGCGCGCACTACGCCAGTCCAGCAAGTTAAACTGAGACTATAGTCTACATAAAGTGAAGATAGAATATATCTATAGTTTGATCAGTTCCAAATTTGCGAAGCTTCATTACATCAGCGAATGAATACAGAAGGACACGGGCTCACGTGAAATCAACCAACGCACTGTGCATAATATGCGTGACGCATGCGTGCGATCAAAAACGCATGCGTGTGGCAATCATCACGCGAGTACGCTTGCATTGCGTTTGCGCATGGAGAGATACAAACCAAATATATATCGCTAATTTGGAATAGATTAAACTATAACACAATTTATCATATCAACTTGTGTATGTGGGTAAGAGAAATGATCAAAAGACAATCTTAGGATTTATTTTAGTACAGTGTTTACATACAACTTACATTTGAACTGATATTGTAAGTGTTGGGCCTTGTCCATGCTGCCTGAATATACGTGTGGATGATTTACTTCTCCTGGCCAATGGGCAACCTTTTCCCAACTTGCCAATTGTAACCTGAGGAATTTGTGTAATTTGCCCCAATTTTTGTCAATCGTTACACAAAATGTGGCTATAGTCTTTTTCATGTCGTTTTATTCCCAGAAATGCATTCAAATTCAGAATAATCAATAAAGTGTCTAATCAAATCTCACATTTTACGCGGTTTTAGCGAAATACCTTAATTCGCATAAAATGCTGGCTTTAAAAGTTAAAAGTATCCATATGGCTCTATTTTCTTTGCGGTGGTGATAATATTCCACTGCGCAGATATAAAAATCAACTGCGTGGTTGAAATGTGTCTCTGGTGGCTGACATCCACAACAAAAAAAGATATTGCACTATTGGGTGGTCAAATTATTTAAATACGTAGATAGCCAAATAAGTTGGTGTAAAATATTGCATTGGGTGACCGAAATATTGTCTGGGTGTTCTATTTATCACATTATAAACCTACAAAACTGCGCGCTTTAAAAGTTGTGAAACGAGTATTGGCAAGGTTAAACGATTCCTCGCGACATCATCATCAATGTTTATGGGTGCTTCACTACCGCGGGACACGTTTTCAAACAGCTGGTTATTCTATACGCTAACAGTGTTACAAGAGCCGCTGAGGGTTTATAAGGAGTCACGGATACCTCAATGTAGGATCACAAAGATGCGTTGCCATGGCTACCGTAAGACAAGTGTAGACATTTAGCTGGAGCAGTCCTCTGGGTACTCCTGAGAATATACGCGTATGGTGTTACACACTGATGCTCATGGTTATGTTGATTGGAAATTGAAGCTGAGATTCTAATGGCTATGAAAATTGTACAAACACAAATAAATATTCATAAACATTCATACAAATGTACCTGTAGTGCGCGATCAGTTATCAAGCAAGAAAATAATTAAACAAATAGGTTGCAATGCACATTTCATATTTTGTCCAAATAGATGATATCCTTTCAAGCATTGGTGATAGTGCCGACTTAATTCCAATGAATGAACTAGTTTAAAAACTCGGTCACTATATATATTCAAATATTTGATATTTTGTATAAATAACCAGTTTCCTATAAAGTATGGTGTAGCATTAAGACATTACACTGGGTGGCCATCATATTTTACTTTACTTTTTAGCCAAAGAAATATGACAAGAATATTTCACGGTGTTTGATACTGATTGCACGTTGAATAATCATAATAATTTTCCTGGGCTAGGTTTTCTATTTTATCACGTTATATACCATCAATCTGGGCCCTTGAGTTGTGAAACGAGTGTTGACAAGGTTAAACGACTCCTCCCAACACCATCATCAATGTTTATGGGTGCTTCACTACCGAGGGACACGTTTTCAAACAGCTGGTTATTCTATACGCTACCAGTGTTACAAGAGCCGCTGAGGGTTTATAAGGAGTCACGGATACCTCAATGTAGGATCACAAAGATACGTTGCCATGGCTACCGTAAGACAAGCGTAGACGTTGAGCTGAAGCAGTCCTCCCGCCTACTGCGCGTATGATGTTACACATCGATGCTAATGGTTATCATAGTTATGTTGATTGGGAATTGGAGCTGGGAATTTAATGGCTATGAAAAAAACAAATAAATATTCATTAATATTCATTCAAAGAATTTCATCTGTCGCGAACGGTTGGCAAGAAACAATAATTTTTGGAATCGGTTACTAGGTTTATTTCATATATTTTATATTTTGTTTAACTGCTACCATACAAAGCAATGGTCAGTGTTAATGTATGCATATTAATAACGTAGTTTAAATGAGTGTGTTGCAGGATATGTGATGTTAACTTAGAGGACTTATATGATCTGCAAATTTATTGAATCCTTGAATGCACGATGTGACGTTTTTGATCAATTCGGTAGTAACTCTTCTTTTTTGCTAAAATTTGTCTTCTTACCACAAGTGAAGCCATGATGACTTTAACTTTCGTTTAATCAAAATACTGAGGATTTGATGACTTTAACTTTCGTTTAATCAAAATACTGAGGATTTGAAGGACTTGACAAAGAATATCTGTATACCTATGCAAACTTTGAAAATCATTGGCACCCCCGGGAGTTTCCATTCCGTAAGCTATTAAAGACAAGCTCTACAATATGTAGATACTGATACTCTAGTAGCTCACCACCATATCCCTTTGATACTACATGTATATCAAACTGAAGATGTCGATGGAAGAAATATGAACTGTACCCAACCTAATTAAATTTCCAAAGCTCTGCGGGTTAACTTCGGTATGTGCCGGTTTTCTTCCATCGTCGCTGTGCCCGCATTCTGTCGTCTGTCCACGCTCCTCCATAACTATTACACTGCACTGTAATTGGCTGGTTCGAGTAAACTTGTTCCAAACCCCGATGACTGATGTAACGTAAAACCCCACAGAGGTTCATGTTTATACGCAATGCCTTGCAGCTTGAAATAAATTGCACTCTGCGTTAGATACCTGGAATGTTATTAAAATGTTTCGAGCTCTATAATGAAAGATTGTTTCGCGTCGCTTATTTAAAGTAGAAGTAAATGGAGATGAAACACATTACGTCTGAATGATTGCATATTCGCGCTCTTTTTTCTTCTTCTTATGAGTGATCACATTCTTAAATAAATTGTCCAGGTCGTTCGCACGAGTTAATTCAATTGTCGAGCAAAAAAAGCGCAGTCATTGTATCTTTATGCCATCGGTAGAAAAGTATTTATTGGTTAAAATACGATGAATTTCTTAAAGAAATTTAACACTTCACTGCACACCGATATTCACTCTATGTCTAGTCATTTGATTATGAGATATCTTACAGACATGAAATAAAGTGAAATTTCGATGCGTTTCTCGAAATTTGTATTTACTGATCGGGTCAGTTCTTTGCATTGTGTTTCAGGATAAAATTGTCTTTTAATAAGGAAATAAGTGTAGTTATGCATAAGATGTATTAGAATCCAAAAGCGTTAAAGTGACATTTATATTATAAAATTAAACAACACATCAGCCAACCCACGCATATTGTAACAAACAAGATTTAGATTTGATCATGAATCAAGAGTGCAACTTTTTAGATATTTTGAGATATTTGCATAGTTTGGATCAATGTAGGGTCAAGACAAACGAAATATGATAACGCGATTAACTTCATGACATTACAAAGGTCACTGTTATCATTAATTCTTGACAAGTTTTAAAGCATTTGTCGTCTCTAACTACACCGTTCAAACGAAGAGGCGTAATCTCAGTTAGCTGTTTATTACTCGTCCAAAAATCGACCGAAAACTGTCTTAAAACCCTCGCGTTTAAACTTTCTCTCTGAAAAATGCATGACAAATCCCCTAGGAAACAGTTTCATTCGTACTCGATAACATTATCGCGACTGCATCGAGAGTCGATACGTTTTCAATTTGAAGCTCGATAAAATAGACATTGGCGCTCGATATCGGACTCTATACGAGGGCCATGCCAGAAGTCACTATTATCCTTGGGAATTTTAAGCAAATACACCAAGGATAATTTTCATTAAAATGACTATCCTATCGAGACTTATATCGAGGAATCTCATCAGCCTGGTGCTAAGCATAGATGAAAGGAACCGACAATTTGGAACCCGGTAGTATATTTTAACGGAATAAATCGTATTGGAAAACTTGAAACCAATGCTTAGCACCAGGCTGCCGGAAACGGGATTCGATTTCGAGACCGTATCGAGAACTCGATACGATAGGAAATCATTTTAAAATAAATAACCCGACGCTCTATCTACTCCCGGGTCAAACTCGCTAGTCATAAGGGTCTCTAGTCATAAGGGTCACTAGTCATAAGGGTCGCTAGTTTATAAACCCTTACCCTAACCCTAATCCTACCCTAACTCTAACCCTAACCCTAACCCTAACCCTAACACTAAACCTACCCTAACTATACCCTAAACCTAACCCTTACCCTAAGATACTTTTATGACTAGCGCACTCGTGGTATAGGAAAATACACGTTATGACTAGCGACCCTTATGACTGCACCACTTTTCCTTCGTTATATTTAGACGAAGGATGTTATGCTGCTCGATAAAATAATCCCTTGCTGCTCGATATGGGGCTCGATATTTTTGTCTCGATAAAAAAAACCTCATCGAATTTCATACAGTATCGATAGTTTTATCGAGTATAAATATCCCCTTATGTATCTACATGTAAACCTATGTGCTTTCAGGCTGAAATTTGTAATTGCATGGCAAAATCCTAAATGCTTGAAGTCAAGGTATACCATGGCTGAAATATCTATCATCGAAAATGCATGGCAAAACCCAAATGCTCCTATTAAGCTGTTTTACGCCTCAAGGCTGACCATCCCGTCGTAATGCCCTGGTCAACCAGAGGATGCACATATCAAATGAAGTTACAAATTGAAAACACACCATATCCGACCAAAGCTGATGAGGGATTGGGTTATCAACAATACGTGCAAACCAATCGGTCTTACTCATGCTTTGCATTTTTGGAAAACTGCAATCAGCCCATTCATCAGTGGTGGTATCTGACCGCCTGATGGAGCCACTGATTGTTATCATTTACCATTAGTATTCATGTGCACACGCTATTGCACACTGTTTTGTCAACGCAGCTATTTAATTTACTGATTAAGTAGCATCTGTGGAAACAAAGCGGTACCATCGGCAAATATTGTACGTGACCACTGTTTGTTTACGCTATATTTTACAGATGAACAAATATGAACACATAATACACACTTTTAACCTTAATTTTCAGCACCTGGTTTGTAAACCTTCATTGGAGAACTATTGTTTAATCAGTTCCAAATTGGCGAGAAATATTGTTTCTGCGCGCAAATGTAATCCAAGCGTACGCGCGCGATTATGGCCACACGCACACGGTATTGGCCCCACTCACGCGTCATGCGTATGATACACAGTACGCTTGTTGCCTTTATCTCAGAGCCCACTCACGACGCTTAAAAATAGAAGCCAAAGAACGGACAGCGCGCCATGATACGCGATTCCATTATTAATTAACGACCGTCGCACAAGCTGCGCTAAAAATTGACGGCGCCATAGTACGCCCCGACAATCCGTCAATATCGCCATGACGACCATGTTATTTTTAGCCTCAGCGAATTGCGTGTATTGATATGCGCAATGAGCAGTCTCTAAGTAATTATATGTACTCTATGATTCATCAGATCATGTGCGCCCGCGTTCTTCTGTATTATTCGCTGCTGTAATGAGGCTTTGCCAATTTGGAACTGATCAAACTATAACGTGTTGAGCATTTGACCGTGAGTTTTTGTTGGGATAAAAAGTGCAATCACTGATTTTGCAGTCTTCCATTTACGTATGCATGTAAGCGACACAGCGATGGAAACACACATGCTTAAATGACATTTTCGCTGAAATCATCATAATTATGACACGTTCAATTCTTTCCACTGTCGTGTTTTCACCATCACCTATTTTACGTTCAGGCATTCTTCAAACAGATGTTGTCAAAAACCGTTCCCAACTTTCAAGGTCTATCTCAAGGATTACTGAACCAATACTAGACATGTTTGTACTGATTTCAATGCATTTTTAATGGTGAATACAAACATGGTACTGAACTTCACTAATGTTGACATTTTTAAAACATGAGAAATGTTGGAATGTCGTCTGCGGATGCCTGCCGCGTGGAAAGTGTTTTGTTTCATTGCAGTACATATTCTATTCGTATTTACAAAAGAGGTGTGAATTATTAGGAAAGATATTTTCGAACAAAGTGTCATTTCAGAATTTTGATAGCATATCCATTTGTTTCAGCTTGAACAGTATCACCTTTCCAATTGTTTCTATTTTCTCCAAGATATGACAATATCTGACCACATTTCTATATATGGAAATGAAAATATTAAATGTACAGTGAAATGAGGAGGTTGAAATTAGTGAAGTAATAAAAATATTAAAAATCTGAAAATGGTTAAAAATGCATGCTGGTGAAACAACATGAGAGCGATTTTCATATGGTCGCCGACTCGCAGCTAAAATAAAATTGTTTGCTTGAGTCGTGAGTACATAAACAATTCTTCCGCGCAAACATCCCGAGGCCTCATGTCGTGACATTGCAACAACAACAAAAATTGCGGGAAGTTTAAATAATTATTGGTTTTTTCTACTGCCTTTTACCGTGCTTTTACCCTTGTCCAAACGACCCTTCTCATCCCATGCCATCTGTTTTTAAATGCTACACACCGCTGCTACTATAGCATGTTTACCATTAATACAATTCTGCTCCTTATCTCCTCCAATGCTGTTGATGTAATCTATTTTTCGCAAGGTCGAGTCTACTTTCTATTGAACAGTGTATAGGAACCGTATAAATTGCATTGACTACTGATAGTGCACATTTGTTTTGATAAACTGTTAGGTGCAACCTACCGATAAAGTTACCAATTAAGTATCAATTGTGTATACTGATCGGCCCCACGGTGTCTGTTAATAAAATCTAAATTGTTCCATTACTCAGTATCGTACTTAGTATAACCTGTCCGACTCTGCTCCAACTATTGCGAATACACCCTTGCAGTTTTATATCATTTTGATCAAATCTTTATCGCAATCAGAGAGTGCTAGAAAGTAATGATGAAATAATGCTAGAAGCTATCGCATAACGAACTTGGCGCCGGTTCTGTAGGGTGTGTATCACAATTCCGTCTCGTGATGGCGCAGACACAATAAACGTTACGGTGTTAAAGTGGATCGCTGTACATTTAATCGCGCTTACCATCGTAGATGGCGAGTGCAGAGAACTAACTTTCATGCTTTGAGAAATGAGCTTTATTAATAGTGCGCAAATCTAGGAAAACATTAAAATGGAATAGCTGCTTTCTCGTATATTTTTATTGGCCTAAAATGTCATTGCAATATCATGGGGTGTGTCGGTAAATGTTTAATACATTTAATATCACTTATAACACTGCGGCCTGCTAGTTATCGAATTAGTGGACTTCATCAGCACACTGAATTAACGTGTTCTATGCTATTTTTTCTTATTTTTTCGTATAGGATGAAAGGAACCAAATTATGACTACAAGCCTATGGTTAAAACAGGTAGGTGTAAAATCATAGTTATATATAAGGGCAAAAAAAACCCCACATAGTTGCCGAAGTTTAATCAAATTATGTAATGCTAATATAGTTCTTGCAGGATACATAGAGACCTCGTTAAAGGTTCTATATACCAGATTGTAAACACTTTAGAGTTTCTGTACTAGGTGGTCTGTGAACTATTACCAAAAGGCCAATGTATATCACCGTACATCATTACGCAATGTAAGCTATCGATTCCATTAAAACACTTTCCATGCGGCAGGCGTCAGCAGACGACATTCAAAAATGTCATAAAATGTATTTTAAAAAGGCCAACATTATTGAATATTATCATCATATTTGGAATCATCTTGAGAAATACATTAAAATAAGTACAAACATTCTTAGTATTGGTTAAATAATTCTTGAAATAGACTTTAAAAGATGGGATATGTTTCTGAAAAATCTGCTTTGTATATGGTAAAACTAATAGCCGCGTGGAAAGAGTTAAGAACCACGTTATGTACTTCGGAAGCAAATAATTACACAATGCTGAGACCTTCACCTATCTTAAGTGAAGAGATCGCTGTTTAATGGACTCTTAATGAGGCAATAAGAACTTGGCTTGATTAAGCACACCAACCTAGAAATAGATGTGAACATGTATACTCTCAACAGTAGCTAAGAAGTTTGTCGTTTTTAAGTCACCATGGATAACAATGTAATATCACGAAGAATTCCTTTGCATAAACAGCTATTCAACCGAATATGCCAGGCTTTGATTCATGTGACATTCTTGTCAATATTCAAACATTATGTTCCCATCCCTTAACACTTTTGGACCGGTGATTTTGACATTTCGCCGGTAATAAATCATCTAATATGTTGGCAACCGCTGACTATGTGACCTATTTTCAGGGTTATGAAGGTTAGTTTATACCCTTGGGGCATAATTATGTCCTTTGCAGTCTTTTAATAGTGGGAAATAGACACATTCTTAGATGATTATTTACCGGCGAAATGTCAAATCACCGGTCTATAAGTGATAAGGGAGTGGGAACATAATGCATTGTTTAGCAAAGCCCCACAATCAAAGACATAAATACACTATCAATTGATGCTCTATAGCAAATTCGAGAACAGTATGTTACGTTCTGTTCAATGTTTTATAGCCTGGCGTTTATCTGATTTTGCAAATGAAATCTATGTCTATTTTTTTGATTTTGTATATATTTTCTGTGTCAGCATTTTAGTTCTTGATTCGGTTATTTCACGGCGAAACATATATAATCTTATGAATTGGTGAATACTTTTATATTTGCGCTTTCAATATCTTTGGACTGTGATTGATTTTCTCCTGTTTCATTTTTTACAGCAATGGCACGACTATCGTTTATCATGGAATCCATCGGATTTTGGAAACATCACTTTTATTCACATACCAATAACTTCACTGTGGAAACCAGATTTAGTACTTTACAATAAGTAAGTGGCTTTTCTATGGTGAAAATCATTTTGTAACTTAAGAGGGCATTTTTTCAAAACTTTCAAAGTGCTGTTACTTCAATGACAACGGATTCATTATCAGAATCATGCGACATCATGTTGACAACTCGTTACAAAAATATCACCAATTCTATTGCTGCATTCACCTTTTAATAATAGTAGCTCCACTATTATTTTAGTATTTTGATCACACTTAACAATGCCGAGCTGAAGAATCTTAGCCTGAAACCCTATGTACGAATAACAACACGCTGCAACTTCCCAGTCTCCTACAGTAATGCATCATTTGCGTCATTGGTTGAACTTATATTAATCTACATTCATTTTCCATTTGAGGTCACAAACTGAATCACTTCATGTCTATTCTATGCTGAAAAGCGTACTGCAAACTGCAGCATATGAAAGAAAACTTTCAAAACGTTACAAGTAGTCATATACAAATTTGTCCTCGTATTGATTTCTATGAAATTTCATATTTTAGCTAATGTCCGATATATGTATTGTATTTTTCCAGTGTTGATGGCGCATATGATGTCCAGCGAACTACGATGGCACTAGCCCACTCCAACGGAACGATTCATTGGTACCCACCAGCCGTCTACAAGAGCGCATGCAAAATTGATATCCAATACTTTCCCTTCGACGAACAGAAGTGCATCCTCAAAATTGGATCCTGGACATACGACTCTAGCAAAATTGATCTGGTGTCTATTAGTAACCGTATCGAAACTGAACTGTATTGGACAAATCAAGAATGGGACATGGTCGAAACGCTGATTGAAAAGCACGCCATCAAGTACCCTTGCTGCGAGGACAACTACATTGACCTGACATTTACCTTTGTGCTGCACCGGAAGTCATTGTTTTACGCAGTGACCCTTGTGCTCCCCTGCGTGTTTATAGCATTCCTCACCATCTTCGTGTTCTACCTGCCATCTAGGTGTGGCGAGAAAATAACATTGTGTATCTCCATTCTTCTTGCACTGGTTGTGTTTCTACTGCTGATCGCGGAGAGCATTCCTACTACTTCAAAAGCAATTCCCTTAATCGTTACCTACTTACTATTCACCATGGCCATCGTGAGCTTTTCTATAGCAGTCACTGTGATCATCATCAACATCTTCTTCCGTGGAGCCGACGTTCACACAATGCCGAGTTGGGTCAAGATCATTTTCATCGACAGTAATTTGCCGAAGTATCTTTGGGTGGAAAGACCTGCCGACTATCTTAGATATAACATAACGTGTCAAGAAGAGCAGCGCATGAAATCAATGGTGGCGAAGTCCAATTCTAAAGATAATTTCTTGCCCGCACGCTCATATTCACCAGCGGTAGACGGATCATGTTTCACTCGAAATGGATTCGATGGCGTGAGACCTATGAATTACAAACCACTCTCGAAACTGGAACAATATAACCTGGCGATGAATCCAACTTTGGATGAGGGGATAATGGAGTGGCCTGAAGAAAGCGTTGCATTGACGAAGGGAAAGCACTTTGATCGAGCAGCAGATGTGGATGACAAGCATGGGTTACCCGAACCATTCAAGCAAGGCCTGAACTACCTGACATTCATAGTGGAACACACTAAAGCTGCTGACAGAGATAGAAAGGTAAATATATGTTGTCATTAAGTGCACCATACGTTACAAAACAGTGACGAAATTCAATTACCGATCCGCTATGTCAATAATTATTCAACTTACACTAACCAGGACTAATAGATCAGCTTTGTTAAGGAGTTGCAAAACGAGTTAGATTATAAGTGCATTATACCCTGTATTAGTTGTATAAAGATGACAGGAAAGTTTTGCATGTTTAGATCAATTTTTTAACGGTAATTTGGCTTCAATGGTAAAACAAAGCTTTTCAACTTTTTAAGGCAGGTTACACTTAATGATGATCGAAAGTTCATCGTTCTGAAAATACAAAAGATACACACATATTGCGTTTGCTTCTACTCAAGGGCATTGTATTATGTAAGTCTTCTTTTATTTTTACCTTCCGGAAGTTTCAGGTATACACACTATTCTATTGAAATGACCTTGGTTACAGCATTCTGATGTCTGACTTACCGTTCAAACTGTTTCTTATCAGAATCATAGGCGCATTTATAAGCATCTCAATGGGCTATGTCAGTTAAAATCCATACACAATGAGAGACATGACCTTAATCTTCCACACAGTTATTGTAGATTTCAAATGGAATCGCCCACGTAGGCTCTATTTGAAAATCACACTCGCTGGGAGGAAGGTTAAGGTAATGTCTTCCACAGGTGGGAGGGGGTTATGGATTCAAAAATGGAAAACAAAAACATTTTGTTTCTAATAGTTGATACTATTTCTATTAATGTGTACAACATTTCTTATTAATTCTACAGATAGCTGACGACTGGTCGTACGTGTCAATGATCATAGATCGTATTTTTTTCTACATCTACATACTCGCTATATCAATAGGCACAACGACTATACTCCTATCGTCTCCTCTCCTATGGGAACCTGCCGGTTTTCATCCGACACTGGAAGCTGACCCGGGAGCTGACCAAGCGATGGAGGTTTCAAGGGTTCAACCTACCGTGGCAGATACGCTTCCGGAGTGAAGAATTGTTATCAAAATATTGGCCGAAAAGAAGCTCCGTGTGTTGTGGAAAAATAGTCTATCCTCGGCTGTTCTCTATAAAACCGTTAGTTTAAATCAGACCTGAAAAACCAGCCAAATTCATAAATAGTGTGTATTAATTACTTGGCCATTATTTGGATTTGGAGATTATACTGCGAAAACCCATGCTGTATCTCTAAATAATACACAACGGGCCAAACGATGGCTGGATTTTCTTATTTGAAGTGTCAAATTTTAGCTGATTAATGTACCTGCATCTGATACTTGACCAATTATAGATAAATATGAGTAAAGAATTTCCCTTTTGTGAAATTTCTCTCCTGAACAGTGTCGTGACAAATTTATAATAGCCTCGATTGCTTTAGTGCAATGCGACCAAAAATCTGTAATAAGACCAACCCTGCTATTTGTTAGTTATTGTATGAAACCTGCATTTTACAGATTGGTGTATCATTAGGGAGTTTTGACCAAACCATAAAAAAACTATATTTTAGTAATAGCAAATGTTTATGAAATATTTGAAAGTTTCCCAAGAGGAAAAAAGTCTTTAAAAATGTTTAAAAACAAAGAAAATTGCCTTGTCATATCATAAGAATGTTCGATGTTATTGTTTGCTGTTAGTTTTGAATTGTAACAATAGGACAAATATATGCTGTTATTAATTTTAGTTTAATAATCAATTGGTATTTCGTATTAGAAGGGACATGAAGTTACTTAATGGAGAACAGTCAACTAAATGAACAAACAAACAAACTATCGGACTTCGGACCCTAGGTCTGAAATTAAAGTGGCGAATAATCAAAGATTTTCTCGCTTACCCTAAAAATCTATTTCTCATCTAATGAGTAGTCATTCCACACTGCAAAACCTGTACGAAGGTCTCATACGTATAAGTGACTTGTACGTAAGACTTATACGACAGTAACTGAAGTAATAGTTTGTATCACCATACAGGGTGAGTCAAAAAAAATGTGCTCAAAGTAAAATAATTATTACAAATAGTTCTTATCATAATATGAAGGCAACCAATGCATGCGGCAATAGATGCATTTATTCACTATCATCAGCAAACAGAATAATGACATTTCATGGTACCGTTTACCAGATATATCTATTTTGGTAAAGTTACTGCATTTTGAAACTGAACTCAATATTGAATATTTTACTCAATAATGCTTGATAGTAATGAACAAGTGGACTCATGTATGGTACACAATAGCTAACTAATAAAGACAAATCAAACATTCTCAATTAATTTTTCAAGCATTAAATGCAAAATAATGACAAAACAATGTCATGAATACACGAAATTAGCAAGCAACAACAACAAATCTGGTTTTGTGATAGACAGACTCAGTTCGGACTAGAGTGTGGACCGTTTTCAATAGTGGAATTCAATAAATCTTAAGAAGAAATATCGCAAATCTTGTTAAAAATGATAACTTTTACGCAAATGAGCATAACATATGTTTACAACAACCAATTTCAACCAACTAAAATTCTTTAGAAAGCTAATAAAATAACCTGTCTGCCTCAATAAAACAATCGTGTATTTTTGAACAGATTTTATGATATAAAATCCCAAAGTTGAGTATACTCCTTTTTGACTCACCCTGTATGGTCATGTATGCACAAGCACCATTGAAAATGAACTTAGACCAATGCAAATACTATCAGTGATTATTACTGATAATATTATTAAAATGTTTACATTTGTCTTAGTTAAATGTATACAGGGTGAATCAAAAAAATTGTGCACGCTTTGAAACGACCATTTGAACTTGATGCGTGCATTGGAACCATGTATTGTTCGTTGTTTGTATAAAGCGTTGTTAATCTAGTTTATCCTTCCAAAAAATGAAAGTAATCGATTGGAAAATAAGCAAACTGCGGCACGTTTTGTAAACTGTCCGCGTTTTTCGCCATTCCTATGGGATTTACACGCAGTAAACTGGTTTTGCTAAAATGGTCATTATAACCCCATCAATTATCAAAATGTTCCTGAAATATTAATTCTTTAACTCTTCTGATACCGAAGTGTCATTTAAATGAAAAGACAAATCTGAATAACTGCATCAGTGATTGGTGATGCTGCATCACCAGTTAACCTTCAAGAAGTGGAGGCACGTGTCAGAGCCGAAGTAATAACCCTGCGCCGCAATTGGTGCTCCATATCATCATGATGCAGTAATATCCATGTCTTAACTGTGTTAATCCCGTAGGAATGGCGAAAAACGCTTACAGTTTACAAAACGTGCCGCAGTTTGCTTATTTTTCCGTCGATTACTTTCATTTTTTGGGAGGATAAACTAGATTAACAACGCCTTATACAAATAATAACTATTTCGTGGTTCAATGTACGCGTCAAGGTCAAATGGTCGTTTCAAATCGTACACAATGTTTTTTGATTTACCCTGTATATGTGTATGGTGATGCATAATATTACTTAGGGAGCAGTTCCATTTATACGCGATAAATTTATCGCGACTGTATCGGGGCCTGATATGTTTTGGACCCGATGTTTTTCAATTTGATTCGCGATAAAATAGTCATCAGGCCCCGATAAAATAGACATCGGGGCCCGATACGAGGCCTCTGCCATACCATGGGGTATGTTTAGCAAATAGAGCGGGACATTGTTTAGCAAATACACGAGGATAATACAATTTACGTTAAACAACCATAATCAATAACATTATCTCTAAAAACATGAAATGCTGAATTTGTACCTTACAACTAGAATAAATAACCCGAAGCTCTATTTACATACCGACCACTTATCTTTCGTTATATTTAAACAAGCGGTAATACGCTACGCGATAAATAATCCTTTGCTACTCGCAACTGTTCGCGATAAAAATCTCATCGGGGCCTGATAAAAAACTCATCGGGGCCCGGAACATTCTCGCAATTTTTATCGCGTACAAATGGAACTGTTCCCTTACAGGTTTAATACTTATACGTATGCACCATACGTACTTGTGTTGCAGCGTGGCCTTGTGCAGCTTTCCAATCACAATATCATCATGAACTTATCATCTTCAAGCACTCACTGGATTCACACACATTACTTATGTAACCTTTGTTTAACCTGCTTCTTTAAGGCAAGGTGCCTTTTACATGTGCCGATTCAAAAACAAATGGGTAAATGAAAAGATGAATGCTATCTTCGGGATGGCATTTTGAGAACCCAAGTAGATCCATATTCACGTAGGATTTCGTTAAAGCAAATATCATGTTATCTTTTTTTTTAAATATTTACGGAAATTTACTAAATCTGCTTCCAACTTTTGAATGTTGTCCACATATATCTTTGTTTTCGATTCGCTACTCTAGTGTATTCACTTGCATGCAGTAATAATCGTTGCCGGAAACACTGAATTCTATATTAACGAAAGAGAAAAACACTTATGTTCATAAATATAATTTGACACCAAATAAATTACATTTAGAGGAAGAAATCAAAGATAGAGGGTGTTCCAAAAGCCTTATCGCCAATCGGGGAAAAATCCATTGATAATCCTTTTCTGATGCATTGTGGGATAGAAGAAGAGGAATATTTTGTCCCTTTTCAATCCAACAATGCAACAGAATAGGATAATCAATGGCTTTTTACCGATTCGCGATAAACCTTATGGAAGAGATCGCATAATATACTTTTTTAAAGCTGAGTTCTTCTGGAAGGTACGTTCAAGATTCGATTAAAAGCTGCATAAACCAATATGGGTCTATATAATACATGTATATTTCTATACAATTTTGATACAACTATGCAATATTTTCAAAAAATCGCATTATGTTTTACACAAATTATGATAACATATTTTCTCTACGGAAAAAAATGAAATTCACCAAAGTGCTGCATGGAGTCTGCCTCAGTAACGCATAAAGGAATGATTGTAGGAATTCATGCTCCAATAAATAATATATTTCTAGAATATTTGTACTCGATATGAAGCTTATAATGTGTGAACGCTATCAAATATGTGTTAATAGTATATAATAAATTGTGTTTAAGACGTTGTATATATTATATAATATTAATAAGATAATTGAAATGTTAACCCTCTCTATTATGTAAAGACCAAATTGAAATAAAAGAATAATGATTAACATCGTTCCGAAAATATTGGACTGAACCATTACATTTCAAGGGGATAGGTTGCAAATATTTAACAGTATTTTGTAACATAATTTTGTCACAAGAAACCCACCCCGTTACTTTAGATTGAAAAGTGCTATTTTTACATTTTTACAGAAACTGTTAAGACTTTTGATCTCACCCTTGAAATTGAATATAATGATGTGTCCGTTAACACTTTCAACGCAGTTATTAGTGTTACCATACAAAACAGATTTGTCAGATATCCTTCTCAAGAATTCCTAAACCAATACTAGGCATGTTTGTACTTATTTAATGAAAATCTCATGGTGATCCCAAATATGGAGATAAAATTCAGTAATGTTGACATTTTTTAAACATTTTGTGAAATTGTGGAACTGTCATCTGCGGACCACTGCCACGTGGAAAATGTTAAAATCTGTTGATCAACCAATATACTGCAACGGGATAGTTCAGTGCTTGACAACCGTGAACGTAACCAATAGGAGAAGAATAACCAATCACATGATGGCTCAAGATGATGGTGTCAAAGGAAAGACATATTGTAGACACACGTGTACCATGTCTCAAAGTGCCATATATCCCAGTACTTACTTTTTACTTATAAGAATTAGCAATACCAATGAATGACCTATACAAATTTATATTAACACTGTTGATAAGGACCACGGGACATATGAAATTAAACTTAATAAATACTATTTTATCATGTAATTTACTGTCAAACCTATTTTTGTACCATTAATATTGAGGAAGCATAGTATGTGTATATAGCCATGAAAAATAAATAAATGAAACCATATTTAGAAATATAGAAATATGATTATTGTTTTGACCCGGGTGTCTTTCTCTCACTTACACTTTTAAACTCCTATGTCAAGTTCAGGCAGGTTGTTTATGTAATAATAGGTGAGTTGAACAGCATTGCTGTTCAGTTCCTTTATTAAGTAGTTGTATATACATTAAATAAATGATATATTCAATTACCCCTACTGACTGAAATTTATATTTCGATCCAAAGATCAGAGAACATTCCCAAAAGTCACAATTTGGTCGGGTTTTCATCCTAAGGTCCTGCACAATAAATTAAAACCCCATTAAACATTGTTACCTTGTCCTGAACTGTATGAACCCAGGATAGTAATATTCACAGTCATTATATCCACGCGGCTGTTAGTTGTACCATTTCAAAACAGATTTTATAGAAACCTTTCCAGATTTTCAAAGCCTATCTCAAAATCACTGAACCAATACTAGGAATGTTTGTACTTATAGTAATTCATTTCTCATGGTGATTCTAAATAGGGTAATCAAAAACAATTATTTTGTAATTTTTCAAACATTTTTGGAAATGTTGGAATGCCGTCTGCAGACGCCTGCCGCGTGAAAAGTGTTAAGACATCATTTTGACGGTTTGAAAAATGTGTGCGCAATAATAGTCAAAACAATGTCTCATCTGACTAACTAGTATGAAAAATAACAAATTCGTTTTGCAGTGAATAACTTTCTTCCTACTAAGATATTTGGCAGACGACCCAACATAGAGTATAGAAACAATTCTCGTCGCCAGTGCAGTCTTCTATGATGCGTAAAAATGCGCGAAACGTGGCTGACAAACCTTATTTTGAATGCGTTCATCTTGTTCAGTAACAAAGTGAGCTGGCGAGTGATCAGCTTTCAAAGTTCTGGAGCGAAGCATAACCATATTGTCAGTCCCGGATGACCAGCTTCCACGACCGTGGCCTATGCGACGTATATATATACCGGATGACAATTCGCCATGCACGCGTTACAAAATGTAATATTTTGGTTTTATATCTGTTTGTATTTTCCAGGATAATTACCGATATTGAAATATCTTTGTGATAAAGTACTGGTTTAGAAATTCAGACATTTAGTGCTAAAATGCTTGATACATGTTGTCATATTTCTATCATCTTAAAATAGAAAATGAGAAGCATGTCAACACATTTTAGTGCAAATCAGGTTTGTATTTGAGAGATTTAGTGCGAAAATATTAGCTTATTGATTTCTAGTTTTAAATGGTCATAAGTGCGTTGGGTTGTACGTGAGATCACACATCTTGCTTTGTGTGTCTTTTATACTCTAAAGGGCTCAGCATACTCCACGAAAGCGTTGACCACCGTTTACTAATCCGACTGCGTCATTTTGTTGTGGTGGAGCCACTACGCATGTGTGAGAGCGCCAAGAGTTCAAGCGTAGTGGGTATGCTCAGCACTTTATAGCACTGCGTGCAATATGTCGTCATTTGGTATGGAGACCTCGCCCTACGCATAGTGCGTGCACTTTTAAAGAACAGACATTGCGAAGTATCTTTAATTTAAATATTTGTATCAATTTCTTCATTTTTATTGTTGCAGGACGAAAGAAATCAGGTCATGACGACTAGTCTATGGGTAAAACAGGTACGTCCGATATCAGTGGGCAATTCCATTTGATATTCACCACCCCCCCCCCTCCCCCCCCCCCCCCCCCCCCCCCCCCCCCCCCCCCCCCGCCCGCTGATAGATAGAAGATAAGACCTTAATTGTGTGGATTTTAGTCCCCCATGCAGGTAACCCCCGTTTGGAGAAGATTAAGGTATCGTCCTCCATAGGGGGGGGGGGGGGGGGGGGGGGGTGGATTTAAAATGAATAGCCTGTTAATACATCACTGGCAATGTTGCCGAATTCAGCACCCTCTCAATGTGTTTTAGAATGCTCCACACTCACTAAGCGTTATACAAACACATATGAGTATATTACTTGGAAAATATTTTGGAAGTTATTCAAATGAAATGTAAATGTACAGATGTAATAATATGATCGGAAACATTGTACACACCGAACATAATAATCTCCAACCAAAGTATCAAACATCAAATTTATGAAATCAAATTGTAGGTGTAAACCACCTTAAATATTAACTCGGAATCTACTCCATGTCACTACAGCTACATTTAAGGCTTTCCATGCGGCTATTTAGTTGTATCATATATAGATGAGGTGACCGTTGTTTACATCAGTAGTGTTTACATATTGATTAGCACCTGGTCTAAAGACATGCTAGGGGTACTAGTCCATGACTACTGCATACATCATACTATGAAAGCAAAACACACATCACTGAGCGCCAATTTTAAAAGCACATGCCCTTATGGTGCGCACGCAAACCGCCGGGCAAGCAGATTTAGTACCTGGTCTCTCATTGTGCTTAGGGATGCATACCATGAATTCTGCACTATTACACCGTAAGCATGGTAAGCACTATGAAAACTCTCTCATTGCTTGCGTGGTAGATTTCGATCGCGACAGGAGCATGCGCAGATGCGATTTTTGTGTAAGTGGTCTGTGATTTTGTCAATATTATATTTTTACTGTGATTTGTCGATCTGCATTAAATGCAAAAAGTAACAACGCCCCCGGCTGGACTCGAACCACCAACCTTTCGGTTAACAGCCGAACGCGCTAACCAATTGCGCCACGGAGGTGATTATTACTAGACTGTTTTGGTTTGTCATGTTCACCCGTACACTTCCCCGTACACTTTCTTGCAAAGTCGGGCATCGTTTTTTCTAAAATGTTGCTTGCATATTGCCTTTGCTGTCGCCTTTAATACATGTGCTGTTACTTGAACTTGGAACCAACTTTTAATTTGAACTGTCTATTTTCAATAAAAAAATACTCCAATACGGGAAAAAAATCAGAAAAGCTCACAGACAACAAATAAGAACATCATTTTACTCGACCTAGAATTTCAATCAACGGATTTCAATCATCGGCAAAACCCGATGATGTGAGTGACGTCATTTAATGAGCTCATTAGCATAATTTATGTCCGTGAAATATACAATAGGGTTTTGGTAGTGGTAAGTAATGATCAATCAAGTGTGAATTAAAGCACCGTTCCCTGTAGGTGCGCACGCAAACCGCCGGGCACTACGTCACCGGTCACACCATCTATATAAACAGATTTTTCATAAACCTTTCTGAATTTCCACTTTAGGTGAAATGGGAGAAAAGCAACGGGGTTTTTTAAAATGAGGATGTTGCACTTCTTTGATTATGCTTATTTTCTGCCCTGTAAAAGATACCATATGTAGATGCTTAAAAACTGGTTTGATTTCATTCTTTAATTTGATTTTCACTGTATTTCCTGTGTCTTTCTATATTTTCAGAAACCACTTTATAAATCTTTATTTCAAAATAAGGTGCACCTGAAAGACAATGTCAAATCACATTGAAAACAGAAAACCGAATTCAAATACCTCTTAAACTTTTTAAATTATGAATTTTTCAAGTGTTATTTCGTGAGAAAACAGTAAATCTGGAAAATTGTTCACATTTTTGAAACAATATTGTTCTTGTACAATGTTCAAAACAATAATCCTATACATCGTACGTTTTTCTTGAATGCATTTCATTAGGGAAATTCCTATGAATGTTTAACCACAATAAAAGAACCATATTTCCACCATTTTGGCTTAGAAATAGTGTAATATATTAAAATTTGCGGACATTTGTGGAAATTACCGAGGGCCATAACTTTGGACCCGAACATGCTCCAGATGTGAGTTAGCGCCTTTTGGAACTAAGCTTTTCGTATGATGAATTGTATTCTACGGTTTTAACTGACATATCCCTTAAATTATTGTTTTAATACTCTTCTATTTATAGCGATGGCACGACTATCGACTGTCCTGGGATCCAATTGATTATGGCAATCTAACCGTTATTCACATCCCAATAACGTCATTGTGGAAACCAGATCTTGTACTATACAATAAGTAAGTAAATGCATTGGCCAAGGGAAAAGGGGGGCTGTGGTTTTGAGATAATAAAGTGGAATCAAACAAATAAAAATGATTATATTTTATTATCGCAGAGTATACGCAAGTCCGGCAGTACGCCTTTATTCTAAATCAGTTGTTTTATAGCATTGAGGTGTTTCAGATATCGGGGAAACCCCGATATCATCAGATGTCAATCAAAGTTGTTATCATGTTTGGCGTAATGTGGACCAATCAGCCTACGGTTTATGTCGTAGTTACTATAGGTAGTTGTGTGACGGGCTGTGAGAATTGGCGCAGATAATAAGATTTGGGCGTAACGTACGACAAAATGCGTGAACATTTTCAGTTCATCTTGAACTCCGTGAGAGATCGGCACGTTACACCGACTTGTTAAAAATCAAGATTCAACGTTGTTTATTGTAGGCCTATAATATTGTCCACAAATGATATATATATACATGTATATATATAGTACACGAAATTGTAGCAACAAATACAAAGAAAGTGCTCGATAGTTTTGAGGCCAGAGCGTTAGTACAGGTTTGTTGGAATCAACAAATATTTGGTAGCATCACTGCTGTCTCTACTACTACGTAGTTTCGTACAACACGTCTTGTCGTGTTGCACTCGTCAGGTAGAATGGTGAATGGTGATGACACAATACAAGATCTGTTTGTCTGTTTGTTTGTTTGTCTGTTTAGTCTGTCTGTGCGCGCTTTTTCGTCGTCTTCCCGGGGTTGGGCGGCGTTCAAACTCGGTGGGTGGGTGCAGCTCGGTCCCCGCAAGAGCAAGTTTGCATTCGCTAGAGCATACGAGGTCAAAGGTCATCTAGGGGTCAACTTTTTGAAGTTGCTCGGATCGTGCTTAAACTCGGTGATCGCAATGCTCGATGCGAGGCGAGCGTGGCAAAAATAAAACGGGTTAGCGTTTGTCGGGTCTTCCGGGGTCAAAGGTCGTCTAGGGGTCGAATTTTCAAAGTTTGTCTGATCGGGCTTAAACTCAGTGACGGGAAGCCCGAATACGAGTCGAGCGTGGAAAAAATAAAACGGCTTTGCTTTTCTTGGGTCGTCCGGGGTCAAAGGTCGTCTAAGGGTCGAATTTTCAAAGTTTGACCGATCGGGCTTTATGCATGCATTCTACAAACCACCATACCCGAGAACCGACAAACCCCTGGTGACCGCCCAAACCCGAGAACCGACAAACCCCGGGTGACCGCCTAGTACAAGATATAATACGCTAAGTTATAAGTTGGTACTTAGAAATGCATGGGCAAACATGAGCACTTGACTACGCTCTGCGGAGCAAAAATCCACAACACAAAAGTGCTTAAGACGCAATGATGAATTATATATTATATATATATATATATATATATATATATATATTTAGAAGGAACTGTCTCCTGTTGATTAATTCAATATTCTCCATGTAATTTAATGCGTTAAAAGCACCGCTCGGCAACAAGAGTCAAGACTCATCATAGATTTTCTATATGTTAGATGTTACCTATTTAAGTTGTTTTGGGTGGAAATTGAATTGATCTTTAAAAAGCTAGGTTTCAAGATTGAACGTTAACACTACTAATTTTTAGTTTGAAAAAGCAACCCGTAATTTAATGAATTGGTCATTACAACCGATAGAATCGTTTTTCCTTCCTTCAAGACATCTTTCTTGACATTGAAAGATGTGTGTCAACCTAAACTTACGTTTTCAATTATATTAATATGGGCTAAAATTATTATGTTTTTCAGTGTGGACGGTGCCTATGATGTCCGAAAGACTACGGTGGCGCTAGTGTACGCCAATGGAACCGTCAACTGGAATCCACCGGCAATCTATAAAAGCGCATGCGCTATTCAAATCCAGTACTTCCCCTTCGATGAACAGAAATGCATCCTCAAGTTTGGTTCTTGGACCTACGATGCCAGTAAAATAGATCTGGAAGCTCTCAGTAACCGAGTCGAAACCGAACAATATTGGTTGAATCAGGAATGGGACATCGTTGATACGCCCATTGAAAAGCACACCATTAAATACCCTTGTTGCGACGACACCTACGTTGACCTGACATTCGCCTTTGTATTGCACCGGAAGTCGTTGTTCTACATCGTGGCCTTTGTCAGTCCGTGCGTGCTCATAACAATTCTAACCATTTTTGTGTTTTACCTTCCGTCAGAGAGTGGTGAGAAAGTGACACTATGCATCTCCATACTTCTCGCATTGATTGTGTTTTTATTGCTGATCGCAGAGAGTATTCCCACTACGGCTTCCTCAATTCCCATGATCGGTAGCTACCTATTATTCACCATGGGCATGGTCAGTGTTTCCACGGTAGTAACTGTTGTCATCATCAATATTTTCTTTCGTGGAGCTGACGTGCACTCAATGCCGAGTTGGGTCAAACATATTTTCATCGACAGTGATTTAGCTAAGTATCTATGGGTGGAAAGACCCGCGAATTACCTTAGCTTTAATATCACGTGTGCCGAGGAGCAACGCAACAAAGCTGCTACGGCCTTGATAACCTCGAAGAGTATCAACATGACCACGCACTCGTGTACCGATTCGCCATCGGTAGACCGTTCATGCTTTACCCGAAATGCTTTTGGCGGCGGAAGAACAAACACATACAGACCTCTTAAGCGAGGTACGAGGGCGCTAAATCCTACTTTAAATGAAGGCATGGAGTGGCCGGCTGAATGTGAAACCGGTGCTGAAGACATATTTGAGCCGGAAAAAGATGCAGATAATAATGAAAAACTTGGATTGCCAGCACGACTAAGACAAGGGATAAACTACATCAGTTTCATAGTGGAACGAACCAGAGATACAGACAAGGATAGAATGGTAAATTATATTAATATTGATGTAGGAGGTTTTTGTTGAGTTAGGTGGCGATCACACAGCACACTGCTGCAAATTGAAACCTGTGCCTATGGTAACGATGCTACCGCATGCCACTCGAAATAGGGAATGTGTATCGATGCTTTTAACGGAACACCGCGAATGAAGCGATGCAATTTGACTCATTCCCTTTTAACCTAATATAAAATGTGAGCGTTAAAGTATCAATTGATTCAATCCCATTACGTTTTCAATGCAGTAAGACGCTTTAGCGATACACCGCTATTAGATGCGACGACATTTGGCTTTATAAATCCCTATATAGCTTTGATTAATTAAGTGTCTTTTAATCGATAAATTGTGTGTGTACCTATAGCTGTGAAGCGCGCATGGTTTTTCGGTCCCGGTCTGCTGGCACAGGGAGTCTTATACCAAAATGTTCCTTGATGTCGGTAGTATCAAAGATTTTCTAGTACAGGGATTATGATCTCTATTGAAATGTCGAATAAGAACTGATACTATGTGTGTTTCATAGCACCTGTATGACATGGCATGTTTGAATCGAGCGGTGATTAGTATGGGCATTGGTAGTCTCTTGCGACAACAATATGGCCCTTGTAGTGGCTGTTATGACACAAAACTAACGTTAAAAACGAGATGGCTTGGTGAAAGTGTAAATACTTCTAACAATTTCAACGTATTAAATTATCACATACATTCACCGTGTCCGATTGATTTTACTATATGTGTGATAATTGTATATAACTTCTCCACCCAGTGTTGTTATAGAACTAAACTCGAACCCACGCGCACAATGGATAATGTGTGCATATTGTTCAGATCGATACTAATAGATGCAATCGTTCAGGGAACGAGAGTGAATATTTATTGATGACTTGTTGTTGAGTTATTTCATGACAGGGCTAAATATTACACGTTCTTTATCTTGGTTCGAAACACACATAGCTTCAAACGACTTGGCGCACATAAGTATCCCTGTACTAGAAATTCATTGGTAGTATACAACCTATATATCCTTGCCAACTGGGATGTCAAGTTGACCTTTGACCTCGAGTTAGGGTCAAAGTTCACATGTGTTTCAATGGTACGTCAAAACTTTAATTAGACAAAAGATTAATAGAAAAAATATATATTATTGACCACAAAAAGTATATCATATTGTTGGGCTGGCTGTTTAGAGCAAACAAGATAATCACAACTTTGATCGTCGATCAATATATTTTGACCTTTGACCTTTTGAAAATGACAAGTCATCTAAAATAGGCCATTTTGGCCATTTTTCACAAATTCGGCAAAAATTTCACTTTTTCCTTCTTTAAAAAAATATTGTAACTCATTGAGAAATGATAAACCATATTTTAAGGTTGGTATATCAATGTACTTGATATTAAATCAATGGTGTGCTGTTGCCATGGCAACATATTTAAATGGCCAAAAACGTCAACAATAGGTTAAAAAGGAGTTGCTATTGAAACTGCATTGCTAGTAGATTTTACAATTGTTTTAAAATCAAAGTAGGTCTATTAACCAGCAATATTAGATGTATTCCGATCATCCAAGGGCCAACAATATCATGTTCAAAAAGTCAAAGGTCAAAAAGTATTGATCGATAATTAAAGTTGTGATTGACTTTTTTGGTCTAAACAGTCAGCCAAACATATGATATACTTTTTATGGACAATAGATTTTTAATTTTTAATTTCCCCATGTTAAATTAAAGTTTTGACGTCCCATTGAAACACATATGAACTTTTACCCTAAATCGAGGTCAAAGGTCAACTTAACGCTTTCCATGCGGCAGGCGGCTGCAGACGACATTCCAAATTTTGACAAAATGTTTAAAAAATGTCAAAATTATTGAATTCCATTACCATATTTGGAATCACCATGAAAAATGCATTGTAATAAGTACAAACATGCCTAGCATTGGTTCAGTAATCGTTGAGGTAGACCTTGAAAGTTTGGAAAGGTTTCTGAAAAATCTGTTTTGTATATTGGTAAAGTAATAGCCGCGTGGAAAGTGTTAACATCCGAGTTGGCAAGGATGTCCACCTAGGTTGTATGCTACAGACTTCAAGGATCATTTTGGTATATGTCTCACTGGGACCAAAAAACCCTAAGAATGGGTCTCTGCTTCATTGCTAGTATGTAACCTTGTATAACCAAAGCATACAAATGAAATATTTAAAATCATATCTTTCTTTTTCGAAATTTTTTAAAAACTGTGTGTTTGTTCATCTCCTAATGTTGCCATTATTTTTACAGATAGCTGAAGATTGGACCTATGTATCGATGATCATCGATCGGATATTTCTTTACATTTATATCGTGGCAGTAACCGTTGGCACTACTTCTATACTACTCTCATCGCCTGTCCTGTGGGAACCTGCAGGTTTTCATCCGCCACAAGTTATTGATCAGGCAATTGAAGTATCAAGAGCGCCACCAATTGAAATGGAGGCTAATCCGTCCTAGAAGTTATTAAAACCCCTAGTTAACATAAATATAGATGGTCTGACCGGTGACGTCAAGTATTTACAAATGGGACACCCTCTGTTGATTCCCGCCAGGCAGAATATACAGTAAAGTTAATGAAGACAACATGAAATTTCTTTCTAATGAATTGTAAAACTCATTTTTTTTTTTTTTTTTTGTGAAATGCGATAGCTTATAGCATTTCTAAGCAAGTTTAAAGACAGTTTTGATAACAATTTGTTGTGACACCACAATCTAGTTAGAAAACCTGATCTGGCCTATGTCAACTATAGGAACTCTTGCCCGGTGTGTTTTGTCTCAAATCAACAGAGGGCGTTATAAATGTAAACAACGGTCACCTCATCTATACTGCAGATAATTATTTGGAACGATGAATCGACACTGACGGTTTTACTCTCAACTGTTTGAAATAAATTGATCTACAATAGAAAGGTATCGCTTCTTTGTATCAAACACAAAGTCACATCCTCGGGCACATCCTCTGCTGCTCAAAAATAAACAGAATTTATTCAAAGGTATACGTCAATACCCTTTACTAAGTCCAAGTCAATAATTAAGAGATTACCCAAAATCACAGAGAAGGAGAAGGCATTCAAAGTGAAATAGGTTGCAGAATCGTAAGTAACAACAATGAAAAGAGGAACAACAATTGACACACACCTGTAAACGAAACGTCATACCTGACTTAACCTGAGTGATTATGTACGGAGATGTTCTACACACTGACCATGCTGACCTTGTCAATGATTGCCAACAGTTATCCTGATGAGACATTCAATTTGCTGATGACCAAAGCCTCTCCGGAAGCCTATTAGAAGGAAGTTGTCTACAGGCCTTTTTTCGATTCAGACATTGTGGGATTTGACACGCCTGACCATGGCCTGTCACACAGACTTTGGCTAAATTATAGCCAACACGCCACAACACCTGGGGTGTTTACAAGAGTCCTTGTATAGTTACAATACATAGTTAGAGCCGATGTATTAGTGAGTATCATGTGAGCATGGTGAAGGGATCCGCAGAATGTGCTGATCAGTTTCGGGGAAAAAAGGCCTGTAGTCACCCTCTAATGGCGGCTTCAGATTGGAGCGAATGAATATACTACGTCTTGCAAATGTGTGACATTCGATTCAGCAACCTGTATCACATGTGATTAGTAACGGGTTTGAAGTATACCTTTGAGAAGAAATATCGTTCATTTTTATTCAGACAATTGCAGTTTGTGTTCTTGCACAGAAAGAAGTTATCAGTTTACGTTTATGAGTGATTACAAATTTGCAGCCATGCTGTTCCTTTTTCATTCAGTCGATAGGCTGGACCTGTTATTTAATAAAGCCTAGATCGATATCCCCTAAAATATCAATCATCTGTTCTATGCGATAACCCTTTCCCTTCTGACTCCTTAAGCCCCTGAGAACTACCGGCCGATTGGTTAAAAAGATGGATACATCATTTATTGCACCAATGAGAGACATTGTTAGAATAATTGTATCCCTGATAAAGATGGGAGTGAAACATTTTACAAGCTGCATTTGAATTGGCTGTTGATATGAGTACATCTTGTAATAAACCAATCATAACCACTGTAAGATTGACAGGTAGACCCCAGGGGTTAATCCACGTTCCTAATCGGACATGTACACACGTTCACCCATGTGGAGATTATTCACTTCATTCTGTATTATAAGCTGGAGTGAATTTTGTTCATCAAAGATGGTAACAAAGGCTGACAGTGGCAGGTTACGTGAACAACCTTTTTTTGAACATGTTCATCAAACACTTATAGGAAGCCTGTGATCCTGAGACGGTGCGGCGTGATGGTCAACACCAAACACACCCAGATGCATTATGTTTTCCACCTGAATATATAATTTATACACATAACTAAATACAATAAAATATATTATACGTATAATCACTTATATAGACCCTTCCCATGCAACAACAATGTTATCTTCGTTATATCCAGAAAGAAATAATATTATGCCTAGGACAAATTAAATTAATTGTTTGTCTCAAAGCTCCTCTCCTGTTGTAAAACTAATGCGGAATGAGGGGTTTTTTTCAAATTTTTTTTTTTTTTTTTTAAATATAAAATATTGAAATCCTTGTAAAAGTGAACTTTTGTATTTAAGATGATGTGATCAATGAAAATCTGAAAAATCAGTGAAATTTTGGGATTTTTTTTTTTTTTTTTTGAAAAAAAAAAAAAAAAAAAAAGTTTTTTTCAGATTTTTGTTTTTCTAATGCGCATCAATAAACGAACGCGCGCGGGAGCTTTGAGACAAATGATTTTTTTAATTTGGCCTTAAATTCCCACTTTCGTTATCTGCATTTTTCAATAATAAGGTGTTGTAATATAAATCATTAATTGCAAGGTTTTGTGATACTAGGGAGGCTACCATGTTTCGGTACAAAAATGGTTAAATTCATGTTTAGCAATGCTTCTAGCAGTCTCTGTTGAACCTTAGCTCTCCCTGTGACAATAACAGCTAGCCCTGACTCAATTGTCTACTTTGATACAATGAATGACTGAATTACAGTCAAATTCGGTACTACTCTTTCTAATTTGTAATTATGAAGACGAGGTTTGCTTTATATCACAAAGTTATCAGCTCTTCCGTTGTTTGGATCCAATCGTTTTTGGGGACACGCTGTAAATGAAGATATCTGGAACTGCTTGCTGTGGAAACCTGAAACCGAGGAACCAAATTTAGAATAAGGAGGACACGCTGTACATGACGATCTCTGGAACTGCTGCTGCAGCGGAAACCTGATACGGTGAAACCAAATTAAAGATTAAAACTCCTGACCTTTTTAAATCTCTTCGTGCACCAGATTCTGACAATCCGTTACAATAACTACTGTAAAAGACGGGAGTATTCTAATACAGTGTTACTTTGTCTGTGTTATAACATGGAAACATGTGTAACAGTCTGCTATAGTTATTACTGTGCCTGTATTACGGAATTATCTAATTGTAATTAAAAACACCTCTGAAACGATATTCATGAATAAGTTTATGTCAAACCCTCAGGGTTGGTGGTCAGGGAGGTAAAACTAATGATGGATCAAACTTGCACAATTAATATTGGATATCCTACATTCTTAAACTATTTTGTCAGCGTTATTGCGCTTTATTCCGTTGAGGGCGCTCTAACGGAATAAAGCCAATCTAGATTAACCGATAGGGGGGGTGGGGTACCGCGCCATTTTGTCTCGAAGTAATGGTCATGACGTCATATTTTGGTCGATTTTCTGAACTTTTGTATTGGATTTACGTGCAAAATATATGCCCTTGGCAGCATACTTTCCCGGGTGTGTGGGTGCACTTTAAATTTCAGATGTTCTAAAATGGACGGATATCTAACCAATTTGATAAAAAAACACGATCCACACACCCCAGAATTGCAAAAAAAGCATAAAATAAGTCCACTTTTTTGTGCCTTTGAACAGAGTGGTGGCCGGGATTGTAGAATTTAGTCCATGATTTAACACAGTGCATTAACCCATGACCCATGATATAAATAAATTATTTGCGTTACATTTTTTCAATTAGCACGGTTAGTGTAATGGAAAGGAAGTCGCTTGAAGAGCGAGAGGTTGTGGGTTCGAGTCCCATTAGGAGCACTTTTTGTTTTATATGCTGGATTTGCTTAGCATCATCTGTATGCCCACGCGGACACCACACTGCTGGCGTTTACCGTATCAGGGTTACGCCATTTTTTTTCTCGAAAATGTGAAAAAAAATTACCGTTCTTTTAAAAATAAGAATTATAATCAAATTACAAACACATTTTGTGCGAGAGCAACACACACATTTGGCAAAAATGGCACAATAAAAATCCGTTCGTTATAAATAAATGGACATGGTTAAATAATCAAACTATCACTATTACAGTCGTTGATCTCTGTGGCGTGCGTAGGTTGGCCATGTCGTTGGCAATCGGAAATCACGGGTTCGAAAAATCCCATTATTTTTCTATTTTTTAAACTTGATGGTATATTAATGTAACATCATTGTTATGTCAAATTTTATCAATTATAAATGCCGCCCATGCGTTTATAGTTTTCTTTTTATTTATTTATCTATCATAAATGTATCCTTGATTTATTTAAGTGACATTGTCCCTAAAAATCAAGTTTTTGTTGGCAGACATACAAATATGAATTTCCATTATACTTTGGTCATTGATAGACCTTTGGTCAATAAACACTAAAATGGAACCTTTTTTTTTTTTTGCCTTCGTTGCCATGACAACGACACATATTAGAATTTTCATGGTTTTTAACAAAATTTTCAATTTTTCAGAAATTAAAAACTGCTAATTTACACATATCATTTTGAACAAACAATACAACCAGGATTTTATTTTCATTCAAAAATATAACCATACATGTCTCAACTTTCATTCCATGCAACAAAAAAACTTGTGCAAATTGTATTATGGGATATACCATTATTTGAAAAAGGGGTGTTTTTCATAATAAATCGTGTGAAAAAAATACACCTTCGTAAATTAATCACAACTAGCAAGTGGTGTTTTTTTTGCATTCACCTTCTACAAATGAAAGCTTGAGGGATGTCTGAATAATAATATATACAAATATCCATGGGTAATTCATACCTGTTGGAACAGTGTTGCCAGAAAGTGTTGATTTTTTCCAAAAAAAAATCGGTATTACATGATATGAAAATACACGTTTAATTTCAGCAAACTATTTAATAAATCATCCTGTTATGTCTAAAATAGAGAACAACTATTTTTGGATCAGGAATAATGTTGCTCATGTTTCAAAGTGCATATTAAAAAAAAGTGTTGCCAGGTAGGTTGAGTTTTAACTTTATTCATGGCAAAACAGACTCGTATTAAATAAACAGAATTCTTCTTAAATCTGCTTTTGACAGCTACATCCATTTACTGTATCACTATAAGTGATGTTTATTTACATTCATGTGTGAATAACAAAAGGATTTTGGAAAGGTATTAACTTCTAGTTTCAGAATATGGCTGATAGCAAATTCAAAGCGGTAGCTTTATATGAGTTTTTAGCCATTTTCAAAATGGCCGCCAAAATGCCAACATAAAGCACACTAATAAACTTATGATGAATTTTGAAAACTCTGTTGGATGTAAATAACGCAGTCTTGTATGTATTAGACCACTAGACACTCATATCCAGAACCTTTGCTTTGTTAACAATCCAAGATGGCCGCCAAAATGGCCGCCAAAAATGGTAAAATTCCATATATTGGCATATATAAACCAACACGTATGATCAGAGTATAGTTCTAACAATGGGATGTATATGTTAGACTATTAGACACTCATAACTCGTATTTTTGCATTGTTAACATACTTTAAAACCAAAATGGCCGCCAAATTATTGGCCAAAAATGATCAAAAATTGTCAAAATTCCATAAAGTAGCATAATATCAACCATAATGCATGATGAAAATATAATTTTAATGATGGGATGTATGTATTGGACTACTAGTAACGCATATACAGTATTCCTGCTTTGTTAACTTAGTACAAAATCCAAAATGGCTGCCAAAATGGCCCCCAAAGTGGTTCCCGAAGTGGCTGCAAAAAATTTCAAATTCCATAAAATGGGATAATATCAACCTAAATGTATGATGAAAATATAGTTTTAATAATGGGATGTATGTATTAGACCGCCACTAACTCATATCTAGTATTTTTGCTTTGTTAACATACTTAAAAATCCAAAATGGCCCCCAAAATGGGTCCCAAAATGACTGAACAAATTGTTGGAATTCCATAAAATTGGCTCATTTCCCCCAAAATGTATGATGAAAGTATAGTTTTAACATTGGGGTGTATGTATTAGACCACTAATAACTCATATCCACTATTATTTGTATTGTAATAACATACTTTAAATCCAAGATGGCCACCAAAATGGCCGCTGTAAATGTAAAAATAGTCTATATACATGAGTGTATGATAATCCAAAATAGATATTGTGAGAGTGTATATTACATCAAATCCACCAAATAGATGTTCTAAACTGGTAAGCTATTGCTTTCAGAAATAAGGCCCACATCTGTGACAATTTTGATTCCAATCACTTTCCAAAATGGCAGCCAGAATGGTTCAGTTGATGTTGAATGACCTAAAACAATTGTTTTGTATTGTAAATGAACAAACAATTGTTTTGTATTGTAAATGAACAAACAATTGTTTTGTATTGTAAATGAACAAACAATTGTTTTGTATTGTAAATGAACAAACAATTGTTTTGTATTGTAAATGACCGGTACTATGTAATACCAATACCCCCAAATTGAATGGGACAGCATTCACTACATGTCTATGATAAAGCCTAGGGGCTGTAGATCTAGTTTTAGTATTCTAAAATATCCAAGATGGCCGCTGTAAAAGGTTAAAATAGCTGAAAAACAGTGTTAGTTTATTGTTAGTATTACATTATATATGATCACATTATTATATCTACAGCTTTTAAGCCATCCAGTTAATGTGTTTGTATATGTGACAAGGATGATTGAATTGTATAGACTCCATTTTGACAATGTCACGTTATTAAGATGGGCATTATAATGAACATTTCATTAAAATTATCTCCAAATGGCCAAAATAATTACCACGGGTGGCCACCAATTGATAATAATATATATGACCAGAATAAAATATGGAGTCTATACCATTTAATCATACTTTGTCACCTACATATACGTTTACTTGGTGGATTAAAATCTATATATATAATCTTTTGGTCATATCTAATGTAACACTAGCAATAAAACTAATACTGTTTTTCAGTTATTTTAACATTTTGCAGACATCTTGGATACTTTAAAATACTCAAACTAGATCTACAGCCCCTAAACTTGATCATAGACATATGTTAAATACTGTCTTATTAGATTTGGGGGTATTAATATTACATAAAATGGTCATTTAAACAATTGTTTTAGGTAGTTTAACATACACTTAACCATTCTGGCAGCCATTTTGGAAAGTGATACAGAATCAAAATTGTCAAAGAGATGAGCCTTATATCTAAAAGAAAAAGCTTAGCAGTTTTAGAACATACTATTTTGTGAATGTGATGTAATACGGTATACACTCTTACAATGTCTATTGTGGATTATCAGTCACTCGTGTAGACTATTTTAACATTTACAGCGGCCGTTTTGGTGGCCATCATGGATTTAATGTACATTTACAATGCAAATATACTGGATATGAGTTACGAGTGGTCTAATAAATACATCCCGATGTTAAAACTATACTTTCTTCATACATTTTGGTTGATATTATACCATTTTATGGAATTGCAACAATTTGTTCAGTTATTTTGGGATCCATTTGGTGGCCATTTTGGATTTTTAAGTATGCTAACAAAGCAAAAATACTAGATATGAGTTACTAGTGGTCTAATACATACATCCCATCATTAAAACTGTATTACATCTTACATTTAGGTTGATATTATCCCATTTTATGGAATTTGGCAATTTTTGCACCCACTTCGGGAACCATTTTTGGGCCACTTTGGCAGCCATTTTGGATTTTGAACTGTGTTAACAAAGCATGAATACTGGATATGAGTTACTAGTGGTCTATAACACATACATCCCATCGTTAAAAATATATTTTCATCATACATTTCGGTTGATATTATGCTATTTCATGGAATTCTGACCACTTTTTACCATTTTTGGCCATTCATTTGGCGGCCATTTTGGTTTTAAAGTATGTTATCAAAGCAAAATTACTAGATATGAGTTTCTAAGGGTCTAACACATACATCCCATTGTTAAACTATACTCTGATCATACATGTTGGTTTATATATGCCAATATATGGAATTTTATCATTTTTGGCGGCCATTTTGGCGGCCATTTTGGCGGCCATTTTGGCGGCCATTTTGGATTTAGATGTGTTATCAAAGCAAAATATCCGGATATAAGTGTCTATTGGTCTAATACATACAGTACTGTGTTATTTACATCCAACAGAGTTTCCAATATTCATCATAAGTTTATTAGTGTGCTTTTTGTTTGCATTTTGGCGGCCATTTTGAAAATGTGCTGATAACACACAGAAAGCTACCGCTTTGAATTTGCTATCAATCATATTCTGGTTTCATGGATCCATACCAATACAAAAATCATTATTAGCCTTACTCCCTTGACATGGTACTGACCGACCCTACGGGCTCATGGACTAATATGTTAATACTATACTCAACATGGCATAATGTTGCAATACTGCTAATTTGAGGTAAAAAAGAGAACTCTGGCAAATTTAACAAGTACAGTTCATATAATTTTATTGCAAACATTCACAAAACAAGTAATATCTTCAATATATCTCCTAATCAACGCTTATATATATGTAATTCACTGTTTAATTGTCCGTTTTTCGATAATAGGCATTTTAAGATTTTTAAAAAATACCTATCTTTCTGGAAACACTGCTGCCATGTTGAAAGATTACCCACACTTTTCTCATTGAAATTCAATTGAGCAACATTGTTACTCTCTACATGCAAAATATCTTTGAAAAAAAAGTGCCACTTTCAGGGTTAACGGTGATTAGATTTGGCTAATAATTGATAGTTTGTAAAAGGGACGAAACACCCCTATTTGGAAACATGGTATAGTCCAATTGCAAATACCAAGATTTTTTTTAAAATATGGATTAGTTTGACTGTGGACTGCCCTTTCATATATAAAAACAAGAATTTGTAAAAAGTATTTTGTATGCTACAAATGTGGGATCCAAGTTGAGCTAAAATTAGCATTTAAAACAGCAAAAAATGAGAAAAATCATCAAATTAATGGAATTGCCCGTTACCATGGTAACATACATGTGACACCAATTTTTTTTCCATATTTGTTGACTTTGACCATAGGTCCATCCATGCACAAGGTATGAAGAAAATTCATATTTTTCAGTCTGCCACATTTTTCAACATTTCCTTGATTCTTACTGAATATGGTTCTTAACTTTGTCTAAACATGGACTTATCAGACTGATAAGTCCATGGTCTAAACAATTAAAATGCGTAAACAATTATATTATTGCTCGATATAGAGTGATTTAGTTCAGTTTGATAATATGATAGCAAAACTTGTTGTAAAACCATTTTACCAGTGTGTCCAACAATTTCACACTTTGGTAATACATTCAGAGATGTCACTTTTAGCTTGTTATAGCTAGGCTCAACATAAGCAAGTTTGCGACCGGGTTTGCGACCTCTATAATTTTAGGCTGGTAACACAATCCCACAGTGCATTTCGTTAAAACAGTGTACATTATTTTTCCACGATACGTATCACGTGATAACCACGATCGATTTCGCAAAATATTGCAAAATGGCGCGGTACCCCAGCCCCCCCTAATTAACCGACATGTTTCTATGTTATAACACAGGCACAGTAATAACTTTAGTGGACTGTAACACATGTTTCCATGTTATAACACAGACACAGCAAAACTGTAGTGGAATCCTCCCGTCTTTTACAGAAGTTATTGTAACGGACTTTCATGATTGTGCTTCATAAATTTAAGTTTGAACAGTCGGAATCAATAGTTTGTTTATATTTTAAATTTTGTCAAAATGGATTAGTCGCACTGCATCCTGGGCCCCACTCTTCAAACGTATCAAATCATTGCGGTTTTATAAATGTTTTAAGTCTGGGAACATAATGCCTAGGCCCTGTTGTTAAATTGTGTTTAATTAATACCGATCATTCCTTAATATAAGTTGGGGCTCTCTACAATCGATTTCTAATGGGGCCCTCACATGTATCTGTGTGAGCTGGGCGGCCCCTTACCGTCTTATAGAAAAACAACAGAGTCCAACACGGTGAACAATCAGCAAAACATGTCAACGGCCGCATTGATTTTTATTTTGTCACCGGGTTCATACTGTTCTATACCGGGTCCTTATCGGCCTGGAACCGGGCTCATACCACCTCCTCACCAGGTCCTCACCGGCCGAAACGCTTGGGTACCGACCGAACCGCCTTGATAACGTCATCAAACTGCCCTGTATAAGCTGAGCGCTCAAGCTCGCCGCTTCGCTCACATTCCGGGAATGTCTGTAAAATACATTCGTACTCACATGTATCCGTGTGAGCTGGCCGGCCCATTACCGTGTGACAAATTGGTGCAGACGGTGGCACACGGTGATGTCACACGGTGGGCCGTTTCCCGTCCGTTGAACACGTTGCCGGGGACATTGCCGGCCATCCGCGCCCGGCAGGAAGTGTGAGCATGCTCAAAACTCCTGCCGTTTCCTGCCGGGTGAGTAAAAGCGGCGGCAAACGGTGAGAGCCAGGTTTGAGTACGGTATACAGACGGCGCACCCGTTTCGCGCCCGTTCGCAGGGCGGTAATGGTAGGCGGCCACCTTACCGTCTAATAGAAAAACAACAGAGTCCAAACAATCAGTAAAAAATGTCAACGGGCGCATTCATCTTTTGTTGTGGCTACCGGGTCCATAACGTTATATACAGGGTCTATACCGGGTCCTCACCGGTCGGGTACCGGGCTTACCGGACTCACCGTCCTCATACATTTCTAGCTTACCGTTCTTACCGGGTGCATAACACCTCCTCACCGGGTCCTCGGTCCATACCGTTCTACACCGGGTCTGTCCCGGGTTCTCACCGGCCTTGTCCTGGGATCACCGGCCTCATACAGTTCTAGCTTACCGTTCTACCGTGTCCTCACCGTGTGCATACCACCTCCATACCGGTTCCTAACCGGTCGAAACGCCTGGGTACCGGCCGAAACGTCTTGATTACATCATCAAACCGCCCTTTTCAAGCTGAGCGCTCAAGTCGCCGCTTCATTTGCATTCCGGAATTCGTACGACCAACATCTATAATACTCTTTAAATGTAAAAGAGCTAAACCTCACTCTTTCGAGAGCTTTAGGAGGGACGGCTCTTTTAAGAAGTGAAGTTCACTCTTTTCAGAGTGATTTGTCACTCTTTTAAGAGTGATTTCCACTTTTTCAGAGTGATTTTAACTCTTTTTAGAGATAAAATCGCTCTTTTAAGAATGAACTTCACTCAAAAAAAAGAGCTGTTCCTCCTAGAGCTCTCGAAAGAGTGAGTTTTAGCTCTTTTACATTTAGAGAGTTGCAACATGCCTGCTGAGAGTCCGTTCCGCGAACGGTTACTAGGCTGCATGCGGCCATTCGCAGTCCGTCGCTAAGATGGTCGACGTCCACCACCGTCCATCACCGCCCTGCGAATGGGCGCGAATGGGCGCGAAACGGGTGCGAAACGGGTGCGAACGGGTGCGCCGTCCTTATACCGTCTTCATACCGGGCTCTCATCGTTCGCCGCCGCTTTTACTCACCCGCCAGGAGTTTTGAGCATGTTCAAAACTCCGGTGGCCGGCAAAGTCCCCTGAACGTGTTCAACGGACGGGAAACGGCCCACCGTGTGTGCCGCCGTCCGCACCCATTTTTCACACGGTAAGGAGCCGCTCAGCTCACACGGATACATGTGAGGGCCCCATTATGTGCATTACCAACACACCTATAAGAAAGATATTCGTTTGTCGCAATTATATTATCATGATTATTGGCCAAGTGTTAACACTTTCCACGCGGCTATTAATATTACCATTACAAAACAGAATTTTCCGAAACCTTTTCGTAATTTTCAGAGTCTATTTAAAGGAATACTGAACCAATAATAGGCATGTTTGTACTTAATTCAATGCATTTCTCATGGTGATTCCAAATATGGTAATGAAATTAAATAATTTTGACATTTTTGAAACATTTTGTGCAATTTTGGAATGTCGTCTGCAGCCGCCTGCCGCGTGGAAAGTGTTAAGACTTATCTGGAACAAATCTGCTGAATATAACTATGCAATGTAGGCACTTATGATGTCATGTGGGAGACATCGGCCCGTACAGGGTGAGTCAGAAAGAACGGGCACTTATTTCACAAAAGCGTCACAAAAGAGGGTAGGCATGCATATTCCAAATGAATGGTAGCACTTTCAAGACCTACAATTTGGCTTTCATTCGAAAGAAGAATTTTAAAAATCTATCATTTCGTTATCATGTTGCACTTATTTGAGTAAAGTCCCAAAAATCTGAAGCAAATCCACGGAATGGTCAAATTATCAAGCCATTCCTAAAAGTATTCTAATGGGGTTTACCTCCTGAATCAGTAAATATGCCTCCTTTTACTTTTCCTTCTTGATTTCAGGCTTTTTATTACTCATAATTACACAGATCTATTTATTTCCAGTCATTTGAAAATATTGTATCCAACATTCATCATGTGCCTTTTCATTTTTTTGACGAGTTTCATTGATCACCATCTCTGAATCAGGCAACCAACAATACTATCGGTTATTGCCATTCCATGGATTGGCTTTAAAATACCGGGTTCTACTCAAATGGTTGCAACTATATGACGCAATGTTCGAATTAAAATTTAAAAAAATTGAATGAAAGCCAAACATGTGTTCTTTGTAACACTATATTTGGTTTTGAATATGCAGGCTTAATATTTCTGTGGCGCTTTCGCCAAAAAAGTGCCCGTTCTTTCTGACTCACCCTGTACAGTGACCAAAGCAATTAATGTCCAGGGTTCTATTTCATAAAACTTAACACTTTCCACGCGGCTATTGGTGTTTACCATCATACAAAACAGATTTTTCAAAAATCTTTCCCCAGTTTCAAGTTCTATCTAAAAGATTACGGAATCAATGCTTGGCATGTTTGTACTTATTTCAATGCATTTCACATGGTGATTCCAAATATGTTTATGAAATTGAACAATGTTGACATTTTTGAAACATTTTGTGACATGTTGGAATGTTGTCAACAGACGCCTGCCACGTGGAAAGTGTTAAGATTATTAAGGGGACTTCAGGGGAGTGGTTTGAACTCATCTTCAACCTTGTTCAGGACAATTTCTTAATTTCTTAAATTCTTAAGTCGAGTTGAAAACTGCAGAAGAATCACTCTTCCGAAGATAGATCGGAATGCAATAGGAAACTTGTTTGACTATTAAATAATTGATAATTATAAGTTACTCTGAAGGACTTCGTATTCTTTGTTCTGTTTGTTGTACTGCAAAAACATGAAAACAAAAATAAAAAGACTGAAACTGAGCTGATAACTTTTCCTTTTTTTGAAGGGTTTAACTACCATAATTCTGTTTTCAAAGTATTTAAATACGTTCCATCCGAAATGGTCCCGACGTTAGGCCAGGACTAAAGTGTTGGTGAATCAGGGACACAAAGCTAGCACTCGTTCAAAGAAGAGCATATAAGAATAGAATGAGAATTTGGTAAGGCGATATCGACTCATGTTATAGAAATTTGTGTCAAAAATGTCACGTTCAAATTACTACCGACCAAAATACAAAAAAAAATGGCTTATCAAAAGCAGACAACATTTTTAGAGAATTCAATATATTTTGTGTGTATTTTTCAAGAGGACATACCGTATGCGACTCGGCGATTGGCTAGTGATAAATAAATAAATAGCGTTATTTGATTTCGCATGAATGTTTGTAAATGGCCAGTTTATATAGGCGAGTTTAATGCTTTCGAGTTGACGCAAAACATAATCTCATCTTGCGTCAATAATTCAGTTCAGTGTAATACTTGTTTTATTTTAGTGTTGCAGGAAACATCATATAAATGGTGGAAATGGACACGAAATTGCGGTTGTTGAAGGTGGGTGACTCGAATTTGCAAGAAGACGAATCTTGGCGAGTTTACAACCGGAAGTAGTTTACGGATGTAGCGCGTGAATCTACGCAAATGTATCACATTTTGTAAACTCACCAAGATTCGTCTCTCTGCCCCGATTTTGGCTTAAAGTCCACGCGACAACTATTAGTTTTACCAAATACAAAACAGATTTTTCAGAAACCTTTCACTCAAGGTCTATTCAAATATTCTGTGATTTATCATGGATAATATGGATGGAAATTTGTTTTCATGCTAAAATTGAAAAGCTAACAACATTTTGTAAGGCCTAAGTAGATTATTATTGACTTTATTGATTATATTGAATTACACACTAGATTCTAATCAAAGAGAGTAGATTTGCCATTTTAAAATTTTGTAAATTTGACATTGAAGCTCCAAAATAGATCAATAGATTATTTCTTCTTTCTAAAGACACATTAAAGATGGCTGAACATGATTATCTCCATTTCATGTGCATTTTTTATATTTTTCATGACCTAAAAAAAAATCAAGGATTTAAATTAGACACTTTTGACACGCCTTGTATTTACCATGTTTACTATTCTATATGAAGATATCATGCACACAATACTAAAATGTGCGTTACATTGCTCTTGCCAGTGGGTTTACGATCGAAGCAGAAATACACTCTCATGTTTGCCCATTGAACTTACAGTACCCAAACTGTTAGGGTGGTTAACAACCAAAAGCAAATTCACAACTTTTCACATAATTATGGCATCTAACTATATCTCCGAGGCCTACTATTTTGCAAGGGTAACCAGTAACGAAACACGAACATTGAAAATGGAATTTCTTCTGATCTCAAATTTGATGGGAAAAATTATTTTGATCAGGTTATCCACCTTTAATACTTTCCACGCGGCAAGCGTCTGCAGAGTGCAGACGACATTCCAAAATTTCACAAAATGTTTAACAAATGTCAGAATTATTGAATTTCATCCCCATATCTGGAATCATCATGAGAAATCAATTGAAATAAGTACAAACATGCCTAGTATTGGTTCAGTAATCCTTGAGATAAACTTTGAAAGTTGGGAAAGGTTTCTGAAAAATCTGTTTTGTATATGGTGTCGAAAGGGTAAATACAAGGAAATCTGTTGAATGTTTCACCTCTGAAAAGTTAGGAAAAGTTACTAGAAATTGATAAGAAGAGAAAAAAATCAGAAACCGAATATCTTTGAACATCTGGTTTAAAACGGGGTTTCAAATCTATAGACAACCGGTGTATTGAGCAAGAATAGTATCTTACTGGGATAGTATCTTTGGGCGCAAAATTGTGTGAGTTTCAACCGTATACACTGTGTAATTCTTTTCTAAAGACAGCTCGTATCCAGTTTCTTGGCATCATCGCGTGTGTTGGCGTTATGAATGTGAGCGATGCGGACTTTATATTTAACCATGAATACCGTAAGTAGTACATTGTATTATCAGGGAGTTTAATAATAGTAATGGTATTGTATGGGAAGATTGGTTTCAAATTCGAATCAGACAAAGAAGATCTGACATACATAATCAACAGATCGGGCTTCAATTTGATATAGGCCCCTAATAATAATATAAATAAGCTTAGGTTTTAATTTAAAATGTGGTAACAATTTGTATGACAATTTGCAAACATTGCAAATGCAAGTCCAATGAATGCCAATACTATACTAGCCTAGTACAGGAAACCACTTGCGCAGAATTAAGGCAACCGCACATTGCGACTACTGCGAATCAAGTGTTGAGTGCGTGCATCACTAGTTGCCAAGTAAATTTGCTAAAAATAACTCAAGTCCGCCCTTGCCTTATGATACTTACTACTAGTACTAGTACATGTATTCTACCAATTGCATTACATAACGTGCACGCCTACATGTACTCCAGGCGTTGGCGTTTATAACACACAAGCGTTGAATGAAAGATGTCGGAACATGCATACTACGTGTGGGTCAAAGCTGCACCGGTTAAAGGGACATTAAGTGGGGTTGAAAATTTTAATTTTTAAAATTTAAATTCAGAATTCAAGATGAACATTAAAAATTGTATAGACCATACCCCAGCCAAACTATACTTTTTTGGAAAGGAAATTGTCCAGGGATTCCAAAATATGACACTATTTTTATGATAGGGGCAAATCCTAAAATGTTGTATTCAAAAGAAGTGAAGAATTTTGCCAAAAAAGTGTGTTGAATAAATGTTCCAGATTTTCATTCTGTTTTCTTAATACATGAAATTACATGCCAGATTCGGATTCCTCAAGCCAAGACCTTTCCAAATATGTATAGTTTTTTTGGGTTCACATCTATGCTTCATAGGGAAAAAACTGGGGTGAAAATTGACATTATCTGAAACTGCATGAGATTGGAAATGAAATTGGAACTTTGTTCAGCCATAACATTGTGAGCCCTGCCACAACCATATTATACCATTTTTGAATGCTGTGAAGAAAAAGCCTATATGTAAATGCAGTAATGGAAATACCCACATGACTGTCAACCCGAGCATGTGTGTCGCAGCTATATTTATTAATACTAAAATTGAGTATTGTATGTACTGATCATAACAGTAGTATAGCTTTATTCCGTAATAATAATAATAATAATAATAATAATACACGGCATTTATATAGCGCTTTTTACATGTATATCCATCTCAAAGCGCTTCACAATTTTATTCCTAGGATAGTCAGAACCACGGTTGCAGCCTACAGGGTGACCCAGAAAATGTTGAACCCAAAAATCACAAAATTCAATATATATTTGTACCATGAAAATAACAAAATATTGCATAACTCGTTCACCAGCTATGTGCACCATATATTTTACTTACTGAAACATTTTAGATCATAAAAATAGGTCACACGAAACTTAAAATACGTGTAATTTTGTAAGAAGTGTTGTTTTGTAGTGTAAGTGAAGTGCAAAAAAATTGTTTCATGCTACGTGAGCAGAACAATTGCTACATGAGCAGAACAAGTGCCTGTTTGAAACCATTTCTGCACAGTATCTCATCAATATTCATTTATTATGTAAATCAATATTATTATTATATAAGAGACTTTGAAAACAAAAACTGAAGTCCCCTTGACTTCTTTTGAAAATGTGAATTGGATAAATACAGATCAAAAGAAAAGATTACTTAACTCACCGTACTTAGAACAGAATTAAGTTTCATATCTGAACCAAGTTACAATTTTTTCACTTTTACAAAAGGGCGAAAACACCCCCTGTCACACAATCAAGTGTATCTTTAGTTTGGTAAGGCCAATTTACATGATCTAAAGTTCTCCAGAAAGCTGAATAAATTGTTTACATAAATAATGAAAACAGAATGCCATATTCATTTATTTTCATTTTTAATTATTTTTTTTAAGTTTGTGATTTTTGGGTTCAACATTTTCTGGGTCACCCTGTATTATGGCGCAGGGTCCTATCAGTACAACGACTGTGACTACCTTAAATGCACAAGTAACAGGCCCGGGATGATCCCCTACTCTTAACGATAAGGTCTGTGACTATTTAACGTGTTCAGGGTGAAGCGTCTGAATACACGGGACCACCGGCTTTACGTGACTTTCCGAACCACGAGACAATTGGACTAAGTACCTTGCCCAAGGATACAAACACGTTGACCGCAGTGGGGCTCGATCTCACAAACCCATGATCGTGAGACTTGCTTCTGATCCACTGGATCACACGCTTTACAATGCAGAGGTCCATGGTTCGATTCCCACTTAGGACCACTCTGTCAACTGTTTCATTTCTTTTTATAAATGTTGTGTTAGAACATAAAGGATAACCGTCGATGGTTAGAAATATTCTTAGTCCACAAATCCTAGTCAACCCCGGATGGAAAGTCATGTGGGTATTTCCACCGCTGCGTGTAAATATGTATACTTACTTATTTTAGGGTTCAATGTATACTTTTTGAATTACACAAATTTGAGTGTGCAAAGAAATATCATTTTACATTTTGGGCATGTCAGGATTGAGGTCCACATCTTACATTGCTTGGCAAAATAGTCTGTTGTTCTTTTATTTGTCTTTAATTATTAGTTTAAAAAATAATTATTCATGCTCATGATAGCACCTCCTATATGTATGTATGGCATGTTTCAAGATCATAGACTATATAATCCAGCATATTTTGAATTTGAGATGCACATTTTTAGAGTTTTCCATAGACTTTTAGACCAGTGGTATGTAGCCAGCTTTATGAAACAAGGGGCGGTGGCGTAGCTGAGTTTACAGTTTACACCTATTTTGGCACGAATGAGGTACATTTTGGCTCTAAACAAGCTTGTACCAAAGAATATTGCATTTATGGGACATACATGTATATGCGCGCGTAGTGCGCGAACAAATTTCATCCGTGTACTTTTGACCATCATAATTCCATGATTCCTCTGGTCAAATAAACCGACAGTGCCAATCTCAACTGTCGGCGATCGCCCCCTCTGGTTAAGCCACTGACAGGGGGAGGGGGCAAGGCATAGTTGTACCGACGAAAGGCATGATGTACCGACAAAAAAAAATAGTAAAGGTTTTATCCCATTTTTTCTTTCAGTCAGCTCAAAAACTTGATAAGTGGGGGAGGGGGGGAAGGGGGTATTATGTTGTGGGTATACTCAAGATTTGGTTTAGTTAGGGGTGGGGGTGCTGCTGGTGATTCAAAACCCCTACCCATTGCTAAGGGTGATTTAGGAAATAACGGTACCCATTTCTAAGGATTTTGCTTCATTAGAGACCCAACTATCTCATATTTTTTTTCTCGAAGAAAAACCCCATTTGTAACAAGTGGCCCCATTATTAGGGATTTTCCAGCACAAATCATACCCTATGTTTCGGGATTTTTTACATAAAAAGCGATCCATTATAGAGCGGAACATCCCGTATACCTAATTAGGCGAGAACCCCCCTCCCCCGGCCCTTATCGTTTTCAAAATGTCATGATTTGATTCGGAGTAGACCCAAGTTTGTGAGTACCACCAGTGGCGTACCCAGGAGGGAGGGGGAGGGGGGTCCAGTGCCCCCCTGAAATAACCCCGTCGATAAACACGACCCTCCCCCCCCCCCCCCCCCCCCCCCACTTAAAAAATTGACATCATGAAATAAGTTTTGAAAGAGCAATAAGAACATCAATTATCAGTAATGACAATTCTGTGTGCGTGGCATAATAAAAAGAGTTTTTTGTTTCATTTCAATTTTGGAATATAGCTGGCAGTATGTAGTTTTGATTGCAATTATAACTTCTTTTGACTTGTCTTTGACCAGGCATGCCAGGGATACACTTTAACCTTAAATAGCGTTGTCTCAGTTATGTAGACATGGAATTAAACATCCAAAGCAGAATCGGAATTTGAAGATACAATGGAAATCATTAGCACAAACTATGTTAAAACAATATATTCCTAATAATGCAAACAAAAATGTTGAGGTCTGAAGCTTACATTTTCCAAAATAGCTTATTGACAACACACATGTGTGTTTACTCTTTAAAGGCATATTATGCAATCATTTCCCGGGGAGACTCTCTATCCTCGATTCTTGTTTATGCCGATTTTCTTGCAGATTTACATTTTGATCATGAATATTAAATATATTCCATGATTTTGAAGTAATGGGAATCATATCGCCCCATAATTCAGAATTTATTTATGATCAGATATGTAAATCTGCAAGAAAATCTGCTTTCAGAAATAAATCAAGGATAGAGGGTGTCTCCTGAGAAGATAGCACAATAACGTAATTTGTGATGCCCCAGCAAAATTGTGAGAACAAAATTTCACTGTACCATTTTGTGGCGTCAAAATGTCTTGTGTTGCTGCATCTTCATTCTTCATGCAAATAAACAACATCTTTTCATCAAATTTGGGGTTACCATATTGTGACTGAACCCTCAACTTGCTGATTTGTTTATATTTGTAATGTGTCCTGAAGATAAAGTTATATTGGTATTCTACTCATTCCAAGGTGTTTACATAATAAAAGCAATATTCAATTATCAGTGTAAAATGTGCTCTCCATCAGGTCATTAAAGAAAACAAAACATAAAATGAATGTGTTGTTAGCTGTTTCTATCTGTGTAATATACTAGATGAATATTCATCTTTGGGCAAGAGGGAGAGGACACACTGTACTTACACGTTCTGGGCTTATAAGCCCAGAACGTTTTAGCCTTAAAAGGCTCATCCTGAATTAATACTACATGAGTAGAATGAGAATTAAGGGAAGATAAATCAAGCAAGGGTAGACTAATCCGAATGTTGTTGGCTCCAAAGCGGTGTATTTAAGAAAAAATAACTGAAACCAAACTTTGTACAGACACTAAAAAGTCTCCTCCACCTTTTTATCTATTTGGCACTTTTTGCTCATCTTTATACGTGTACCCATATTCATTTATTGCCTAAATGGGACATTGTTTTGGATATTGTACTTGAAAACTTCAAATTGTTGTAATTTGATAAACTTCAAATTGTTGTAATTTGATATAAAAACACATATCAAAACTGAACATAGGCCCAATATTGGAGAATTCCAGTACCCCTGTCCACATCCCAAGTTACGACCCACAAAATCTGGGCACTTTTTCAGACTTAAATGATTCCATATAATGAATGTATGGATTCAAATCTCCAATCTTTGTTGTATTTTCATTTAGAGTCAGTAATTCCAAATTTTCTCCATGTGGATGTTTACATCTTGGGGTCTGGCTCAGGTGCACTTCCCAATTGCAACTCTGGTCCAAGGGGACGTGGGAGTGTAGTGGGGACATACAAAAAACATGATACCCCACGTTGCAATCGATAAGTGTAAAAAGTTACAGATTAATCAACATCTGAGACAAACACTCAACACAACAGAAAAAAAAGTCCCACAAAAGGGATAAAAAATGGTCCGACTCTGAATAGGGGACATTAAAACGGCTCCAATTTGTTTATGCGCCATGCTTCGCACAAAACAATTAAGATTTGTAACACTTCGTGCGCAGTCGAACCTTTGGTGCCTGAAAGTCTATTTTGAATTTCCCATTACCCGCCCGCTTCACTTTTTTTTCACCCGTGTTTCTTTAGCAATTTCACACATATTTTTCACTTTGTAAAATATGAAACTGGGAACTATGCTCAAAAGTAGGGTGTTTTATTGTAAATGCCTTTCATTAAGCCCTCGTATCAATATGGGTAGATCAAACATTTGCATTATATCAATAATGAAATCTGATAAAATAATGAAAAAGTCCCCTCATCACTCGGCAAAAAAAAAGTAACAGGAAACTTGTAATTGACTTTCATTAGCCTTATATTGCTCAGTAACTTGGACAAGTGAATCATGAATAAGAAATTAACCCTAAAAGGGGGTCAAGAAAGCAAAAAAAGCTGTCAAGGAGATAAAAATGTCAGGCTCACACCAAAGTATTTATAAACACTGCATTAGCGGGTTGAAGAGGTGCACTGGCTTTAGGACATGTTTTTTAGCATTCACATATTTGAGCTGGTGAAAACGTAGTGATTAATACGCTATGTATGTTGGTTGAGCATTTGAGGCTCATTTTGAGCTAATGTTTAAGGTTGGGTGTAGGTTGCTTCATCAGCTGCATTTATAGTCAACCCCCTTTAAAGGCATATTATGTGATCTTTTCCAGATAGCGCCCTCTATTCACTACTTTTTTTAGAAAGTAGATTTTCCTGCAGATTTACATTTCTGATCATAAATCATACATACATTCCAAGTTACAGAGCGATACGATTCCTAATTACCTCAAAATCATGGTTTTAGAGTGAATTTAGAGTAAAAATATAAACTGTCGGAGTTATCCGACAGTTTATTTTCACTCTAAAATCATGATTTTGAAGTAATTAAGAATCGTATCGCCCTGTAACTCGGAATGTATGTACGATTTATGATCAGAAATGTAAATCTGCAAGAAAATCTACTTTTAATTTTTTTTTTCGATGTTGAGGGCGTTCCCTGGAAAGATCACATAATATACCTTTAATATTTGATCTGAAGAACATCCTTTAAAATAACCTGAAACCTCTTTCAAATATAACCTAAGTAACCTAAATTCATGTCATATTAGTGTCAAAATATCCCTTGTACTATGCGCGCAGGTTTTCTACGAACAGATAATGGGGTAAATGGTGACTTGAATTGGCATAGTGCAGGAAACCCATTATATTGGTGTTTATTGAACATGCAAAATACTTGTACTAGAATGTGCATATAGGAATGTCCAATAGCAATGTAGGCAGATTCATGCACCACACTATTGAGGGCGTGCTCTGAAATATGTATTTTGACAGACGACGGTGGACACGAACGGCTGTTATTTGTGAATTTCCGTTTGTTTTCATTTAACAATGAATTTTAATTATAGTACCCCATAAAATTCATCACACGTTGGAACTATATTGTTTCCTAAAACTGCTGGACCTTGAGTTGGATATTATAACCAACTCCAGTGTCAGTATCATTTTTTGAATTTAAACCGTTGTTAAGCGTTCGTCCCATTCACTTGATCATGTAACCTCATTCGCATATTTTAACCTGAATATTTGTGAATACGCCCGTGGCCAGCATCGTCTGTATTTTGAGTGACCACTTTGGTCTCACCACCCTCTGACATGCCAGCCAGTTCCCACTGTGTCAACGAGGGGTTCTTGAAGCGCTTTGCTTGGCGTTTTGATAATGTTTCGGCGTAATCCAAGAGGCGCGGCCTGATAGCAGCAGGATTTGAAAGGATTTTAGTGACCTTGACTATTAAAATGGACAATTTCGGACAGTTCCACTCTCTCACCGAGTGTTATATTCAGTTGTTGATACTTATTGTAGCGCAGTGCAATCGCTGGTCTGATCGCTATAAGGCCATTACTGAATTTACTTAGAAAAAGGACCGTTTCTGTATAAGCAGAATGGAAAACAATGGTATTCAACTTCCTTGTGTTAATCACGGTTCATTTATTCAACAAAATTCATTCAATGTTTAACTTTTAAAATTAAAAAAAAGGGGTTAAAATTATTATTTGTAATTAGCATATATTTCGGTACATGTCTTACTTGTACATGGTCACAATAATATATGGCTCCAAATTGTTTTTAAAATTGGGTCAGATCTGCGAAAGAAATTTTACGCAAGAATCCCCTGACCATGGGAGACCTATCATTTGAAAGGGTTGTTCAAGCTCTTTAAAATGAGATATGAATCAACATATTCTGAGCATGTCCAATTTTTCATCAAATAAGCTTAACCCATTCACATTTTGACTTTTGTCATCTCCTTTCAGCAGCAATTACTAATTAGCCTTCGGAAAAAGGTATAAATAATAAATAGCGAGAAAATAAATACAAACAACAAAAATCTCCCAGAATTTGGGAACATTTTCATCTTCTTAATGACGAATAAAGATAAAGAAGTCCGAGAAACACAGTTATTTCCCTGCTTTGTTTATATAATTAGCGGCCAATGTTTTTAAATATACACGCTCGTTTACAAACAACCTGTATGCCTAACACGAAGTGCACGACGTTTTCCCGACCAAGACTAGTATTAATTAACGGCCGCCAAATAATACTAGTTTTGCGCAACCAAAAATAGTAGTTTTGAGAAAGATACTAGTTTTGCGCAACCAAAAGTAGTATCTTTCGCAAAACTACTAGTTTTGGGTGGTATTTTTCGCCCAAAAATAGTAGTTTTGCGAAAGATACTACTTTTGCGCGCAGCACCGGGAGTCACAGGGGAATTTCACAAAACGAATCAACCAAAAGACTTGAAACGTGTCAACTGTTAAAATCTGAGTTTTTAATTTTACTTGTATTGCTGTTTTACGTTGCATTGACTGCATTATATTTTACAATTTTATTATATATTGAATATATTACAGTAGTTTACAAGAATTAAAGTTTAATTAACGTGTTTTGTAATGTTGAGTAAGAGGCTGTCATTTTCTTCGGTAGAGGGAGGAGTTTCCAAATACCCTTGGGTCATAGTTTTTTTACACCAAAAATAGGGGTGGTCATAAAATGAATTACACATTCTGTTGCTTGTGTAAGAAAGAATCTGACTGACGGCAGCTTGAAGATGAAAGAATATAATTGATTGCAGATACTTTGGAACCTGGTAGTATAATTAACGGAATAAATCATATTGAAAACTGGAAACCATCGCTGGTACCAGGCTGCCGGTAGTGAGTTTCTAAAAAAGTTGGACAATAAATCCCAAGATAGCATTGCTGACGCTCTGGGCGAACATAACTAGGGGTTAGCGAATCGCCCATCTTTGGAAAACAATGTTGGAGGATTGCGAAAGGGGAAAGAAAAAGAAAGTGGGAGAGAAAGGGGAAAATGGAGGAAAGACAGACAAAAGGAAGGGGGCGAAAAGAAGAGACGAAATGAAAAGGGAGAGATCTTACTGAAGGAATTTCAATTTTCCCCAAGAAGTTATTTACTTGACTCCTCTCAGAATCGCACAGCACATAGAAAAAATGGTTCCTGGCCCCTTTAAATTCTTTTCGGTCATTATAATAATTTGAATACGTTTCGCTCTATAACTATAAAACGTGTAATATTGCGACACGGAAGCAACCGTAACTCAAAAACAAAGAGTCGTACTGCAATGGGCTTAAGACAAGTTTGAGAGAATGACAGTAGCTACAAAAGCATAATGAGTTTTTTCTGAAGTTTTAAATTACAAGTTGTTGCGTGTTATATGACGCGTGACGCAGTGCGGCGAGTGTTGTACTTCATGTCTTGCCTATAATGACTTCCCGACAATTACATTCGTGAAATAAACTTGAACGTATAAACTATCTATTCCACTAGTTTAAATGAAATGTTTGCTGATAACCGACACTATCTAGGAAAATGTAGAAGTTCACAGTCGATTACATTGTAGTAAAAGTACGAGATTGTATGTTGATCGAGTATGTCTCCCTCTTTAGACATGAAATCGCCATTATGAACAACGTCTATACAAATATCCAAAACTTTAAAGGGCGCAAGCCCCTGGGAAGGGGGGTGCTGGGGTGCTGCAGCACCCCCATGGTATTCTTGAGATTTTTGAAAAAATATACATTGTCAGTCCAATAATAAGTTAAGGGGTGCGCAGCACCCCCTAAGATTTTAAGATTTTGGTATTTCATAATTTTAGATTTATTGTTGTTTATCGTCTTAAAATATTACGCCAATTTTAAAGGGACTCCATTGGCTCCCTGTAGCTCAGAGAATTGTTTTCAAACTATTGCTTATTGTATATAAATGTATCAACCATGTTGCCCCATCATATATTTATCTGAATTGTTATCAAACTACGGTATGTGCCAACTCGCACTCTTCGAACTGGACAAATGCAACTTCTTCAAGAAACTACATGGGACCCATACAGCGCCAAAAATGTCAACATGCTGGAAAAAGTCCAACTTAGAGCAGCACGCTTCACCACAAAAAACTACTCACGCGAAGCTAGTGTTACAGACATGCTAAACAGCCTTAACTGGACCAGCCTACAATACCGCAGAAGAGCACATAGCCTGGCTTGTCTTTACAAGATCAGGCGCGTGCCCAGGGGGGCTTTGGGGGCTCAAGCCCCCCCCCCCCCCCGGGTCCCCAGAGGGTAAAAAAAAGAGGTGAGAGGGGAGGGGAGTAGAGGAGGAGGGGAGGGGAGAAGAGGAGGAGGGGAGGAGAGGAGGAGGAGAGGAGGAGGGGAGGAAAGAGGAGGAATAGAGGGGATGAGGAGGGGAGGGAAAAGGAGAGGCCGGGAGCTTTATTAGTGTCTCTCACTTTATACCTATATGTCTCTGAACCATGTGAGTGTTTTATAACGAAAGTAAATATTGATAGCAAGGAGAGTTTTAGGTAAGTTAAAACCCAACATCTCGGCCCTCCAACGAATCACCACCAGTGGCGTAACCGGGAGAAAGCCTCCCCCCCCCCCCAACATTGGCAAAAATACAAGCGCGGAGTGCCCCCCCCCCCCCCCCCCCCCCCCCCACTCCCCCATCATTATCCCATTCCTCAAAAGTCAAAAAAAGCCTCTTTTTTTTGTTGCGCGAATTAGTTTCAATGTTTAACTGTTCAAGCTTAACAACATGGTTTCAGGAACGTTTTCTGAATCATTTTAGTGAAAAAAATAGATTTTTTTGCGCGATTCGCGCGAGTTATATTCAATGTTTCTTTATTCAAGTTATAAACAGATGGCGATAGTTGCAGAATTTAGAAACCAATTTAATATATTTTATCGATAATATATCGACATGTCGAAGTTTTCTTTTACGACAAACATATCGATGCAAAATTTTGTATCGATAACAGCACTACTTTTACGTATATATTTCTAACATAACTTCAACACTACGTTGTTTCACTTTCTGCAAATTTTCAATCATAATGAAATGGCGGCGACCGACAACTAACATGTTCATTTGGTTAGTTGAACAGTTGTAGGCCTAAGTATTATATAAAGTACAAATCTAACAAACTCATGAAAAAGAGTTCAATACTATCAAAGTGATGTGTTTTGTGTTTGGACGACTTTAATTAACAGTATTCATGCCGAATTTATATTCCCAAAATTTAAAAAAAAAAAAATCCGACCTACCGACCCTACCTTTTTCGGACCCTCTATGGACAAACAAACGTTTGGTTTTTTTTGGCCTTAGCATAATTGAAATGGTAGGCCTACATATAATTTGTTGTACCATTGCAATGAGCGATTTGCGCAATTTACTTGGCTAATATAGGCCGAGTAATAGTATGCAAATTAGCTGACAATTCTGCAGTGTTCCTGCCATAGCATAAGGGCTTGTTATAAACACCATCACTTCGGTGAAATTAATATAAACATATCATGGGTTGTGTAGGCCGGAGTTTCCATGTTCTTTACTAGGTCATTTTACGAGAGAAAAAAGAAAAAGAGGAAGTTTGGCTGTCGTATTTATCGAAACCAGACTCATTGTGTCCCAAGCTTAACGCTTATATCTGCGGTTGCGGCATAAGGCCAAGTAAATTAAATAAAGTTGTTTCTCGTCCCTCCCGCGCATCCCTTTTCAGTTCAGTCATTCTATAATGTTCTTTGTTCTCATATTTCATCTCAGCTCATTCATCCATTACTTTTATGTTAAAATATTTATGGGTATGACATTTATTGGTAATAGATTTTTATTCGAGTCCAATGACAGAGCATTTTAAAGCAGGTTTTGAATCAATCAACCCCCATGCCCAGAACCATGAAATAATAAAATAATTGTACAAAGTCCTCGTCCTCTTCAACTTCCACAACCAATCATGCAACACCATGCTGGTAATGGCGATTTTGCATTGTTTTTTATTTTTAAAAAGATGTGCCCTTATCCTCCCCTTGGTTAGGACGATGCTAGACTAGTTATTATTTTTATTTGGCTGAATACTAACCGCAATTGTTCCAAATCAAAATCCTTGAACCTCCCACGAACCTTTGTGTAATTTGTACCTGATTAATTCTTGTTTTTCATGTGTACTTTAAAAATAGATGTTCAGGATTAAAACGAGCTTTCTAAACTTAAGAATTATTTATTTTATTTATTTATTTATTCAAAAATGTCAATGATTCCACTTGCCAAATGAACCGACCGTACCTGTTTCAACCGACATGACTCAAATATTGAGAGGGGCTTTCTCCCTCTCGCCCAACCCGCTAGCTACACCACTGCTAGCTGTCCGTGTCAACGAATACCCCGGGGCAATCAGCTATCTCATATGCAGTGGTAACGGGCGTAGGCATCCCCCCCAATATTGACGTCGTGTCGGTTGAGATTTGCATTGTCGGTTCATTTGACCAAGGAATCATGGAATAACGATGGTCAAAAGTACACAGATGAAAAAAGTTCGCGCGCTACGCGCGCATATGTCTTCCCAAAATGCAATATTCATTGGTACAAGCTGGTTTAGAGCCAAAATGTAGCTCAATTTTGCATATTATAGGTGTAAGGTCGAAACCTTCACGCGATACACGCGCATTTCTTGACTCACAAAAATCTTGTCGGTTCATTTGCATTTCTCGCCCCCTCACCCCAATATGAATAACCTACAATCAAGGAAAAAAGGTTGGCACACTTTGTCCCAATTAAGGGGGAAAATATGCCCCTCTCCCCCGAGGCAATGTTGATCCGAGCCACATGTCATCAGAAGTTTTGGCAGCTCTCTCAACATTGATTGATGGGGGGTGGGGAAGGATGAGAGAGAGGGGGAGACCTCTGCGTGCTGTTAAAGAGTGCTATGTCCCAAGTCTGTTCTCTATTGTGAGCACATTGATAGTTGTATTAAATTGTATCAAGTGTGCCAACTATTATTTTCCTTGATTGTAGCTACGCCACTAATACACTTGTTCTTTTCATGGGGCCACGTCGCCACGAACCCCACTTCCGCCGCTTAAGGTGTCGAAAAACACCCTGTTCTAAGGGCAAACGGATCACAAAGGTAAAGTCGGTCGTTGAGAGTCTTGTTGGGGTTGGGTTTTTTTTCAAAATAATCGGGAAAATGTTGGTGAATTCAAAATAATCGTAAAAATGTTTGTGAACTTTCAACGATTTCCGAAACGTTCAAACAATTTAGAAAAAAAGCCCTGTACATTTTCCGATTTTTATTATTATTAATTTTTATCTATATTATTATTATTTATTTATTTTTGATAATGATCTATAGACTCATTCTCTTTGTGATAGGACACCTTTGTAATTTATAGAAGATTTCCATTTATAGCAATGCTAGAAGAAAAAAAAGGTACAATAAGGCCAAACAAAGAAGAAGGTCTGTCTCAGAAGCCCGCCCGCATTGGTATGTGAAATGAGCTACGGCGCGTAGGTCTAAGCGCTGGGGGTTAAAAAAAACTTGATTTTTTGTTGTTGTTTTTTTTAAATTTTTTTTAAAAAAAATTAAAAAGTTCTCCGTAAGCTTGGATAAGCAACAACAAAAAAATCCAAAAAAAAAAAAAAATCGCATACCTCATAGCCTATTTTCTAAAAAAAAAAGAAGAAAAAAAAGAAGCACAGCACTTAGCTTTTTTGGACAATGTTTCTGAGACAGACCTTCTTCTTTGTTTGGCCTAATGAAATAAACACAATAAATTATAAATGTCAAAAGCTATTCAAATAACATTTGATTTGGAATTTAAAACTCATCTTATCTCGATATTTTTTAAAAAAATACAAAGATACATTTTTGCTTGCAACTCCTCTGTTTTCATATTATGATAATATTGAATAATATATCATTTCTGTACCTATATACCAATATACCTATAAACAAACCAAGCGCTCACACTGTTTCTTGTAGGACTTAGTTTTTTTTCTTCTTTTTACATGACCAGGGATTGTACCAGATTGGCTGCCCATCCTTTCTCCATTATCATAATTATCTGTCTGATGGCCCTCCATATAATACATTTTATCCTCACTGGTTTATCTCACCTAGTTTAATCTACCCACTCAATTTTTTATGCATATCATTATTCTGATCTTCTCCCATTGTATTATATCAATAATCCATTATTTCAACCCACTCCTATTACTTCTCTGTATAGTGCAATCATTTTTAGTCTATGCTGGTCAGAGACAGTTGTGTTTTCTACTTATATCTATATAGGCCTACCTAGGTAAAGGATTTGTTTTATCATTCCGAAACGTCAGTGGCGTAACCAGCGGGGTTCCCAAAATGCAATATTCTATCATAGAATATTGCACAGTACAAGCTTGTTTAGAGCCGAAATGTAGCTCAATCGTGCAAAAAGTAGGTGTAAAGTCGAAAATTGACACTGGAATGGAACCCACCCATTAGGAGCCCCCCCCCCCCCCCCATTTCAAGTCACTGCCCCCTCTTGCCCCCGCCCCCCCCCCCCCCCCCCCCAAATGAAAAAGTCTAGTTACGCCACTGCGAAACGTCGATCCCCCAAGTTAGAGTGTTAATTCTTTTGCCTTTTAAATGTCCTATCCTTTGATGTTGTCATTGCACACCTGTTTAGACATTTCCATATAGACCAATAGTCAGATTATTATCATGACACAACTATTAAAGAACACTTTACCAATCTGTCCATGCGACCATGCCTTTCAAAGTTTATGTTCGTAGGCTAATGATAAGGAGGCGATCATTTTCTTCGGTACACTCTCAGAACAAAGGTTAAAATCTTTAACCATGTTGGTTAAAATTTTAACCAACGGGAGGTTACCAGGTGAACCACACAATTGGTTGGTTAAAACCGTAACCAACAGCTGTTGGTTAAACTTTAACCTGTGGTTGGTTACAAATTTTAATCATTTGTTGGTTAATATGTTTTAACCAACAGTGGTTGGTTAAACTTTAACCTGGGGTTGGTTACAATGTTTAATCATTTGTTGGTTAATAATGTTTTAACCAACAGCAGTTGGTTAAAAAATGTTGGTTAAACATTTATTTTTTTCGCTAAACTTTAACCCAGACAACATTACAATATTGATGTTTCATCGGCCCATTATTGGCTTTCATTATTGGCGGCAACCCCAGAACCAGGACCAACTTTGGCAAAGGGCAAGAGACAGGACAAGGCGAAGGACAAGGCACACATCCTAGCCATAGGCCGGTAAGCGATAACTTGTGAACACGGCCGCAATTTTAAGACCACGTCAGAATTCGTATATGAAATCAATCGTGTTATTTTTCCGCCCCTGGTCCGCGGCTGTTTGTGTGTAGAGTAGAGCTATCAGTGGTTGCCTGTGTGTAGAGCTATATCAGTCGCCGGACCGTGAAAATTGCCCACCAGTCGCGGTGGTTGTTGTTGGTAAGGTGAGGTGGAATGGGGTGTTGTTGGATGGGGGAGGGGTGGGGTGGAGTGGTGTGGTGGGGTGGGGCAGGGGAGGGGTGGGGTAGGGAGGGTGGTAGGATAGAGGTTGGGGGAGGATAGAGTCGCTTTGAACCAAGGCTAACATCGGGCATAATGTATAAGGGGCGGCCTAACACGATTGATTGCATATACAAATTCTTACGTGGTCTAAATAATGTGCGCAAAATATTTTCACGCCATTAAAATTATTTGGCGGGAATCTTGTTATGACCTATTGTTGGTTAAAATTATGATGCCTTAACCAACGTTGAATAAACTAAAAATGAATTATAATTTTACTCTTTAACCAACGCAGTATTAAAAGTAATTTTTAACCAACGCTTCATTTTTAACCAATGTAGTATACTTTTTAACCAACATTCTTTTAACCCATGTTTTTTTAATACCTGTTCTGAGAGTGTAGAGGGTCCCAATAAAGTAATTTATCGTCATCAATATTTTCATGTTTTGTAACTATAATTTTTCTTTGATCCCCCTATTACAATGGTATTAATGTCTATTTTCTGTGCAAGAACTAAGACCACCCAGATATTTGGTGATGTCATTTAAACTTGCTCAAGCATGCCTTTCAAAATGTATGTTAGTTTCGTAAGCTAATGATAATGTAATCTCTATAAATATACTCAAAATGGGAAACCGAGGGGATTTACCAATCAAAAACCCTTTGAAAGGGAAATGTTTATACAAAGGACAAAGGAAATACTGATTTTCTTTGGGAGAATTATGTTGTTGTCCATGCATAGTATTATTTTCATGCCAAAATTGTCAGAGATTGTCATGAGAATAGTGGTAGACTTAGTTAAGCAAGTACACCCCCTCCTTTTTTTTTATTAAGCCTGTATCAGCTCTTAAGACCTTTTTACTATTAGGTAACAGGAGTAAAATCCAAACACAAAGTGTGCACATTCAAATTCCAACTTAAACAAAATCCCAACCAAGTAGGTAGGGTCCAGGGGCCCGCCTTAGGGCCCCTGAAAGCTCATGGGTTTTAGGCATTTTAGGGCAAAGATTTAGCATTCTGAAGCAAGAATATTTATGGTGGTTCAAGACCCCTTATAATGTTGAAACATGTTGAAAAAATGCGCGCGCTTTCAGTTCATGAACTAAAAATAATGTTGGGATCAACAATTTGAAAATATGGTCAGATCGGAATGGGGTTATGAGATCTATATGGCAGGTCATAATACAAACTCTAGGGGTGTAGCAGTTCTGATGAACAATAATTTTGATTTTAAGGTACGAAAAATACACCGTGATAGGGTTGGTAATTGGATAGTTCTTGATATTACATTGTTATCAATGGACATCACTTTATGTTGTTTGTATGGGCCAAATGATGATCAACCGGATTTCTATAATCATCTGAAAGAAGTTGTAGAAAATGTTGGTAATCCTCACTATATTATATGCGGTGATTTTAATTTAGTTCAGGATCAAAAACTGGATACTTTCAACTATATAAATATAAATAATCCTAAATCAAAAGAAATGGTTCAAAAAATAAAAGAAGATTTGGAATTATGTGATCCATGGAGAGTTTTGAATCCAGAAATTAAACGTTTTACCTGGCGAAAAAATAATCCAATTAAACAAGCTAGGCTAGATTTTTTCTTGATTTCTTCAGAATTGCTTAATTTGACGGATTTTTCTGATATAACTCCTGGTTACAGAACTGACCACTCGTTGGTGATCATTGGTCTAAATAAGAGTGAAAATATAAAAAAAGGTCGGGGATCTTGGAAATTAAACAATGATTTGCTTATAGAAGAAAAATATGTAGATATGGTTAAAGATTCAATTACAAAGGTAAAAAAAATATATGCGGCCTCTCCATATGATAGAGAATGTATAAATGATATTAGCCCATCTGAATTAATGTTGACTATCGACGATCAGCTATTTTTTGAAGTATTATTGCTGGAAATTAGAGGTGTTACCATGGCATTTTCATCTAACAGAAAGAAAGAAATTGATAAAACTGAAGAAACACTTGATAATTTGATCAATAATTTGGAGAAATCATGTGAAGAAGCTTTGAATAAAGACCACAATTTTGAATCGGTAATGAAAGAACTTGATAATGCTAAACATGAGCTTGAAGACTTACGTGCTAAACGAATTAAAGGATGTTTTGTTCGGTCAAAAGCTAAATGGATAGAAGAAGGGGAGAAACCATCAAAATATTTTCTGAATCTTGAAAAAAGAAACTTTGTAAATAAACAAATATGTAAAATTGTTAGAAAAGATAACACAGAGGCAATCTCTCAGGAGGATATTGAAAAAGAAATAATATTATTTTATGAAAACTTGTATAAATATGAAGAGAGTAATATTAACATTAATGATCTTGTTGTACATATTAACAAATTAACACAATTGGAGTCAGCCAGTTTAGAGGGAGAAATTGATTTGGCTGAGCTTTCTTTTGCTTTGAAAAACATGAAAAATAATAAGACTCCAGGCCCGGATGGCTTTACAGCAGAATTTTATAAAATGTTTTGGGACGACATTTCCATTTTTCTTCTTCGTTCATTAAATGAAGGGTTCAGGAAAGGCTCTCTCACAAAAGAACAAAAAGCTGGCCATGTTACTCTCCTACCAAAGGGTGACAAACCTCGCCATTTTTTGAAAAATTGGAGACCAATATCACTTTTAAATGTTTCATATAAATTAGCATCTGCTTGTATTGCTAACAGAATAAAATCAGTTTTACCAGATCTAATTTCAGAGGACCAAACTGGCTTTGTTCCAAACAGATTTATTGGAGAAAATATTCGCCTTCTTTATGACTTGTTAAATTATACGGAAATCAAAAAAATACCTGGTATGCTATTACTTATAGACTTTGAAAAAGCTTTCGATACCGTATCACATGATTTTATATATAAAACTTTGAAAACCTTCAATTTTGGTACGGATATATGTAAATGGTTTCAAACTCTATATAAAAATGCTTTTTCGTCAGTGTTAATAAATGGGAATATTTCAAAACCGTTTCAAATTCAACGTAGTTGTAGGCAGGGCGACCCTCTTTCGCCTTATGTCTTTGTTTTATGTGCGGAAATTCTGGCCTCAATGATTAGAGGAAATCAAAACATAAAAGGGATCAAGATAAATGACATGAATTTTAAGATAACACAATACGCAGATGATACAACTTTAATATTAGATGGTACAGAAAGGTCACTAAAAAGCACGTTTGATACTTTGAAAATTTTCCGTGAGATGTCGGGTTTAAAAATCAATATAGATAAAACAGTAGCAGTATGGATTGGGTCATATAAAAACAGAATTGTGAAAATGTGTGAAAATGTCAAGATATCCTGGAATTTTGATGGACATTTTGATTTTTTAGGAATTTATTTTAATACTGATTTGACACAAATGGTTGAACAGAACTATGATAAGTCACTTAAATTGATGAAAAAAATGATTTTAAGTTGGAAAAAAAGGAATCTAACTGTTTTGGGTCGAGTTGTAGTGGTAAAATCTTTGGTCCTACCTAAGTTAAGTTATATTGCTCAAATGCTTCCAAACCCGAACAAAGATTTCATAAAAACGGTTAATGATATGATTTTTAAATATGTATGGGGTGGCAAGCCAGACAGAATAAAAAGATCTCAGTTTGTGCAAAATTATGAGAACGGAGGTGTAAAAATGCCAGATGTGGAATCTCATATAAATGCATTGAAAATAAATTGGATTCGAAGGGTTTTGCAAGGTAATAAAAGTTGGATAAAATTGTATAGATTATGTTTAAATGCCAAAAAAGACGATATTTGTTGTACAGGTTTTTTCCATTTTAATGCAACAAAAAATAAGATAGACAACAAGTTCTGGTATGATACTCTATTCTCTTGGTCATCTTTGATATGCATTGTTAACAACGGTGTTTTAGACTTCAATCGCATTGCAAAACAATATTTGTGGTGGAATGATAAAATAAAAATTGGAGGTAAATCGATAAACTATGCTCATTGGAAGGAAAATGGTGTCATTTTTATCAATGATTTACTGAAAGATAATGGGACATTTATGTCAAAAGACGAGTTCGAAGAAATTTATCAAGTGAAAACCAATTTCCTAGAGTATAATGGTATTATAAGAGCAATTAAGTCAAACTTCAATATCAGTCAATTAAATGG
>CM069458.1:46970939-47007797 GCA_035610835.1 Ophiura sarsii | reverse complement strand
TTAAACTTTTTAAATTATGAATTTTTCAAGTGTTATTTCGTGAGAAAACAGTAAATCTGGAAAATTGTTCACATTTTTGAAACAATATTGTTCTTGTGCAATGTTCAAAACAATAATCCTATACATCGTACGTTTTTCTTGAATGCATTTCATTAAGGAAATTCCTATGAATGTTTAACCACAATAAAAGAACCATATTTCCACCATTTTGGCTTAAAAATAGTGTAATATATTAAAATTTGCGGAAATTTGTGGAAATTACCGAGGGCCATAACTTTGGACCCGAACATGCTCCAGATGTAGAAAAAGTGAGTTAGCGCCTTTTGGAACTAAGCTTTTCGTATGATGAATTGTATTCTACGGTTTTAACTGACACATCCTTAAATTATTGTTTTAATACTCTTCTATTTATAGCGATGGCACGACTATCGACTGTCCTGGGATCCAATTGATTATGGCAATCTAACCGTTATTCACATCCCAATAACGTCATTGTGGAAACCAGATCTTGTACTATACAATAAGTAAGTAAATGCATTGGCCAAGGGAAAAGGGGGGCTGTGGTTTTGAGATAATAAAGTGGAATCAAACAAATAAAAATGATTATATTTTATTATCGCAGAGTATACGCAAGTCCGGCAGTACGCCTTTATTCTAAATCAGTTGTTTTATAGCATTGAGGTGTTTCAGATATCGGGGAAACCCCGATATCATCAGATGTCAATCAAAGTTGTTATCATGTTTGGCGTAATGTGGACCAATCAGCCTACGGTTTATGTCGTAGTTACTAGGTAGTTGTGTGACGGGCTGTGAGAATTGGCGCAGATAATAAGATTTGGGCGTAACGTACGACAAAATGCGTGAACATTTTCAGTTCATCTTGAACTCCATGAGAGATCGGCACGTTACACCGACTTGTTAAAAATCAAGATTCAACGTTGTTTATTGTAGGCCTATAATATTGTCCACAAATGATATATATATACATATATACATGTATATATATAGTACACGAAATTGTAGCAACAAATACAAAGAAAGTGCTCGATAGTTTTTATGCCAGAGCGTTATAGTACAGGTTTGTTGGAATCAACAAATATTTGGTAGCATCACTGCTGTCTCTACTACTACGTAGTTTCGTACAACACGTCTTGTCGTGTTGCACTCGTCAGGTAGAATGGTGAATGGTGATGACACAATACAAGATCTGTTTGTCTGTTTGTCTGTCTGTCTGTTTGTTTGTCTGTGCGCGCTTTTTCGTCGCCTTCCCGGGGTCGGGCGGCGTTCAAACTCGGTGGGTGGGTGCAGCTCGGTCCCCGCAAGAGCAAGTTTGCATTCGCTAGAGCATACGAGGTCAAAGGTCATCTAGGGGTCAACTTTTTGAAGTTGCTCGGATCGTGCTTAAACTCGGTGATCGCAATGCTCGATGCGAGGCGAGCGTGGCAAAAATAAAACGGGTTAGCGTTTGTCGGGTCTTCCGGGGTCAAAGGTCGTCTAGGGGTCGAATTTTCAACGTTTGTCTGATCGGGCTTAAACTCAGTGACGGGAAGCCCGAATACGAGTCGAGCGTGGAAAAAATAAAACGGCTTTGCTTTTCTTGGGTCGTCCGGGGTCAAAGGTCGTCTAAGGGTCGAATTTTCAAAGTTTGACCGATCGGGCTTTATGCATGCATTCTACAAACCACCATACCCGAGAACCGACAAACCCCTGGTGACCGCCCAAACCCGAGAACCGACAAACCCCGGGTGACCGCCTAGTACAAGATATAATACGCTAAGTTATAAGTTGGTACTTAGAAATGCATGGGCAAACATGAGCACTTGGCTACGCTCTGCGGAGCGAAAATCCACAACACAAAAAGTGCTTAAGACGCAATGATGAATTATATATTATATATATATATATATATATATATATATATATATATATATATAATCAGAAGGAACTGTCTCCTGTTGATTAATTCAATATTCTCCATGTAATTTAATGCGTTAAAAGCACCGCTCGGCAACAAGAGTCAAGACTCATCATAGATTTTCTATATGTTAGATGTTACCTATTTAAGTTGTTTTGGGTGGAAATTGAATTGATCTTTAAAAAGCTAGGTTTCAAGATTGAACGTTAACACTACTAATTTTTAGTTTGAAAAAGCAACCCGTAATTTAATGAATTGGTCATTACAACCGATAGAATCGTTTTTCCTTCCTTCAAGACATCTTTCTTGACATTGAAAGATGTGTGTCAACCTAAACTTACGTTTTCAATTATATTAATATGGGCTAAAATTATTATATTTTTCAGTGTGGACGGTGCCTATGATGTCCGAAAGACTACGGTGGCGCTAGTGTACGCCAATGGAACCGTCAACTGGAATCCACCGGCAATCTATAAAAGCGCATGCGCTATTCAAATCCAGTACTTCCCCTTCGATGAACAGAAATGCATCCTCAAGTTTGGTTCTTGGACCTACGATGCCAGTAAAATAGATCTGGAAGCTCTCAGTAACCGAGTCGAAACCGAACAATATTGGTTGAATCAGGAATGGGACATCGTTGATACGCCCATTGAAAAGCACACCATTAAATACCCTTGTTGCGACGACACCTACGTTGACCTGACATTCGCCTTTGTATTGCACCGGAAGTCGTTGTTCTACATCGTGGCCTTTGTCAGTCCGTGCGTGCTCATAACAATTCTAACCATTTTTGTGTTTTACCTTCCGTCAGAGAGTGGTGAGAAAGTGACACTATGCATCTCCATACTTCTCGCATTGATTGTGTTTTTATTGCTGATCGCAGAGAGTATTCCCACTACGGCTTCCTCAATTCCCATGATCGGTAGCTACCTATTATTCACCATGGGCATGGTCAGTGTTTCCACGGTAGTAACTGTTGTCATCATCAATATTTTCTTTCGTGGAGCTGACGTGCACTCAATGCCGAGTTGGGTCAAACATATTTTCATCGACAGTGATTTAGCTAAGTATCTATGGGTGGAAAGACCCGCGAATTACCTTAGCTTTAATATCACGTGTGCCGAGGAGCAACGCAACAAAGCTGCTACGGCCTTGATAACCTCGAAGAGTATCAACATGACCACGCACTCGTGTACCGATTCGCCATCGGTAGACCGTTCATGCTTTACCCGAAATGCTTTTGGCGGCGGAAGAACAAACACATACAGACCTCTTAAGCGAGGTACGAGGGCGCTAAATCCTACTTTAAATGAAGGCATGGAGTGGCCGGCTGAATGTGAAACCGGTGCTGAAGACATATTTGAGCCAGAAAAAGATGCAGATAATAATGAAAAACTTGGATTGCCAGCACGACTAAGACAAGGGATAAACTACATCAGTTTCATAGTGGAACGAACCAGAGATACAGACAAGGATAGAATGGTAAATTATATTAATATTGATGTAGGAGGTTTTGGAGTTAGGTGGCGATCACATAGCACACTGCTGCAAATTGAAACTTGTGCCTATGGTAACGATGCTACCGCATGCCACTCGAAATAGGGAATGTGTATCGATGCTTTTAACGGAACACCGCGAATGAAGCGATGCAATTTGACTCATTCCCTTTTAACCTAATATAAAATGTGAGCGTTAAAGTATCAATTGATTCAATCCCATTACGTTTTCAATGCAGTAAGACGCTTTAGCGATACACCGCTATTAGATGCGACGACATTTGGCTTTATAAATCCCTATATAGCTTTGATTAATTAAGTGTCTTTTAATCGATAAATTGTGTGTGTACATATAGCTGTGAAGCGCGCATGGTTTTTCGGTCCCGGTCTGCTGGCACAGGGAGTCATATACCAAAATGTTCCTTGATGTCGGTAGTATCAAAGATTTTCTAGTACAGGGATTATGATCTCTATTGAAATGTCGAATAAGAACTGATACTATGTGTGTTTCATAGCACCTGTATGACATGGCATGTTTGAATCGAGCGGTGATTAGTATGGGCATTGGTAGTCTCTTGCGACAACAATATGGCCCTTGTAGTGGCTGTTGTGACACAAAACTAACGTTAAAAACGAGATGGCATTGTGAAAGTGTAAATACTTCTAACAATTTCAACGTATTAAATTATCACATACATTCACCGTGTCCGATTGATTTTACTATATGTGTGATAATTGTATATAACTTCTCCACCCAGTGTTGTTATAGAACTAAACTCGAACCCACGCGCACAATGGATAATGTGTGCATATTGTTCAGATCGATACTAATAGATGCAATCGTTCAGGGAACGAGAGTGAATATTTATTGATGACTTGTTGTTGAGTTATTTCATGACAGGGCTAAATACTACACGTTCTTTATCTTGGTTCGAAACACACATAGCTTCAAACGACTTGGCGCACATAAGTATCCCTGTACTAGAAATTCATTGGTAGTATACAACCTATATATCCTTGCCAACTGGGATGTTAAGTTAACCTTTGACCTCGAGTTAGGGTCAAAGTTCACATGTGTTTCAATGGTACGTCAAAACTTTAATTAGACATAGGGAAAAAAATAAATAGAAAAAAAATATATTATTGACCACAAAAAGTATATCATATTGTTGGGCTGGCTGTTTAGAGCAAACAAGATAATCACAACTTTGATCGTCGATCAATACATTTTGACCTTTGACCTTTTGAAAATGACAAGTCATCTAAAATAGGCCATTTTGGCCATTTTTCACAAATTCGGCCAAAATTTCACTTTTTCCTTCTTTAAAAAAATATTGTAACTCATTGAGAAATGATAAACCATGTTTTAAGGTTGGTATATCATGTACTTGATATTAAATCAATGGTGTGCTGTTGCCATGGCAACATATTTAAATGGCCAAAAACGTCAACAATAGGTTAAAAAGGAGTTGCTATTGAAACTGCATTGCTAGTAGATTTTACAATTGTTTTAAAATCAAAGTAGGTCTATTAACCAGCAATATTAGATGTATTCCGATCATCCAAGGGCCAACAATATCATGTTCAAAAAGTCAAAGGTCAAAAAGTATTGATCGAGAATTAAAGTTGTGATTGACTTTTTTGGTCTAAACAGTCAGCCAAACATATGATATACTTTTTATGGACACTAGATTTTTAATTTTTAATTTCCCCATGTTAAATTAAAGTTTTGACGTCCCATTGAAACACATATGAACTTTTACCCTAAATCGAGGTCAAAGGTCAACTTAACATCCGAGTTGGCAAGGATGTCCACCTAGGTTGTATGCTACAGACTTCAAGGATCATTTTGGTATATGTCACACTGGGACCAAAAAACCCTAAGAATGGGTCTCTGCTTCACTGCTAGTATGTAACCTTGTATAACCAAAGCATACAAATGAAATATTTAAAATCATATCTTTCTTTTTCGAAATTTTTATTCTCTTTTCATTTAAAAACTGTGTGTTTGTTCATCTCCTAATGTTGCCATTATTTTTACAGATAGCTGAAGATTGGACCTATGTATCGATGATCATCGATCGGATATTTCTTTACATTTATATCGTGGCAGTAACCGTTGGCACTACTTCTATACTACTCTCATCGCCTGTCCTGTGGGAACCTGCAGGTTTTCATCCGCCACAAGTTATTGATCAGGCAATTGAAGTATCAAGAGCGCCACCAATTGAAATGGAGGCTAATCCGTCCTAGAAGTTATTAAAACCCCTAGTTAACATAAATATACTGCAGATAATTATTTGGAACGATGAATCGACACTGACGGTTTTACTCTCAACTGTTTGAAATAAATTGAGCTACAATAGAAAGGTATCGCTTCTTTGTATCAAACACAAAGTCACATCCTCGGGCACATCCTCTGCTGCTCAAAAATAAACAGAATTTATTCAAAGGTATACGTCAATACCCTTTACTAAGTCCAAGTCAATAATTAAGAGATTACCCAAATCACAGAGAAGGAGAAGGCATTCAAAGTGAAATAGGTTGCAGAATCGTAAGTAACAACAATGAAAAGAGGAACAACAATTGACACACACCTGTAAACGAAACGTCATACCTGACTTAACCTGAGTGATTATGTACGGAGATGTTCTACACACTGACCATGCTGACCTTGTCAATGATTGCCAACAGTTATCCTGATGAGACATTCAATTTGCTGATGACCAAAGCCTCTCCGGAAGCCTATTAGAAGGAAGTTGTCTACAGGCCTTTTTCAATTCAGACATTGTGGGATTTGACACGCCTGACCATGGCCTGTCACACAGACTTTGGCTAAATTATAGCCAACACGCCACAACACCTGGGGTGTTTACAAGAGTCCTTGTATAGTTACAATACATAGTTAGAGCCGATGTATTAGTGAGTATCATGTGAGCATGGTGAAGGGATCCGCAGAATGTGCTGATCAGTTTCGGGGAAAAAAGGCCTGTAGTCACCCTCTAATGGCGGCTTCAGATTGGAGCGAATGAATATACTACGTCTTGCAAATGTGTGACATTCGATTCAGCAACCTGTATCACATGTGATTAGTAACGGGTTTGAAGTATACCTTTGAGAAGAAATATCGTTCATTTTTATTCAGACAATTGCAGTTTGTGTTCTTGCACAGAAAGAAGTTATCAGTTTACGTTTATGAGTGATTACATATTTGCAGGCATGCTGTTCCTTTTTCATTCAGTCGATAGGCTGGACCTGTTATTTAATAAAGCCTAGATCGATATCCCCTCAAATATCAATCATCTGTTCTATGCGATAACCCTTTCCCTTCTGACTCCTTAAGCCCCTGAGAACTATACCGGCCGATTGGTTAAAAAGATGGATACATCATTTATTGCACCAATGAGAGACATTGTTAGAATAATTGTATCCCTGATAAAGATGGGAGTGAAACATTTTACAAGCTGCATTTGAATTGGCTGTTGATATGAGTACATCTTGTAATAAACCAATCATAACCACTGTAAGATAGACAGGTAGACCCCAGGGGTTAATCCACGTTCCTAATCGGACATGTACACACGTTCACCCATGTGGAGATTATTCACTTCATTCTGTATTATAAGCTGGAGTGAATTTTGTTCATCAAAGATGGTAACAAAGGCTGACAGTGGCAGGTTACGTGAACAACCTTTTTTTGAACATGTTCATCAAACACTTATAGGAAGCCTGTGATCCTGAGACGGTGCGGCGTGATGGTCAACACCAAACACACCCAGATGCATTATGTTTTCCACCTGAATATATAATTTATACACATAACTAAATACAATAAAATATATTATACGTATACTCACTTATATAGACCCTTCCCATGCAACAACAATGTTATCTTCGTTATATCCAGAAAGAAATAATATTATGCTTAAATTCCCACTTTCGTTATCGGCATTTTTCAATAATAAGGTGTTGTAATATAAATCATTAATTGCAAGGTTTTGTCATACTAGGGAGGCTACCATGTTTCGGTACAAAAATGGTTAAATTCATGTTTAGCAATGCTTCTAGCAGTCTCTGTTGAAACTTAGCTCTCCCTGTGACAATAAAAGCTAGCCCTGACTCAATTGTCTACTTTGATACAATGAATGACTGAATTACAGTCAAATTCGGTACTACTCTTTCTAATTTGTAATTATGAAGACGAGGTTTGCTTTATATCACAAAGTTATCAGCTCTTCCGTTGTTTGGATCCAATCGTTTTTGGGGACACGCTGTAAATGAAGATATCTGGAACTGCTTGCTGTGGAAACCTGAAACCGAGGAACCAAATTTAGAATAAGGAGGACACGCTGTACATGACGATCTCTGGAACTGCTGCTGCAGCGGAAACCTGATACGGTGAAACCAAATTAAAGATTAAAACTCCTGACCTTTTTAAATCTCTTCGTGCACCAGATTCTGACAATCCGTTACAATAACTACTGTAAAAGACGGGAGTATTCTAATACAGTGTTACTTTGTCTGTGTTATAACATGGAAACATGTGTAACAGTCTGCTATAGTTATTACTGTGCCTGTATTACGGAATTATCTAATTGTAATTAAAAACACCTCTGAAACGATATTCATGAATAAGTTTATGTCAAGCCCTCAGGGGTTGGTGGTCAGGGAGGTAAAACTAATGATGGATCAAACTTGCACAATTAATATTGGATATCCTACATTCTTAAACTATGTTGTCAGTGTTATTGCGCTTTATTCCGTTGAGGGCGCTCTAACGGAATAAAGCCAATCTAGATTAACCGACATGTTTCTATGTTATAACACAGGCACAGTAATAACTTTAGTGGACTGTAACACATGTTTCCATGTTATAACACAGACACAGCAAAACTGTAGTGGAATCCTCCCGTCTTTTACAGAAGTTATTGTAACGGACTTTCATGATTGTGCTTCATAAATTTAAGTTTGAACAGTCGGAATCAATAGTTTGTTTATATTTTAAATTTTGTCAAAATGGATTAGTCGCACTGCATCCTGGGCCCCACTCTTCAAACGTATCAAATCATTGCGGTTTTATAAATGTTTTAAGTCTGGGAACATAATGCCTAGGCCCTGTTGTTAAATTGTGTTTAATTAATACCGATCATTCCTTAATATAAGTTGGGGCTCTCTACAATCGATTTCTAATGGGGCCCTCACATGTATCTGTGTGAGCTGGGCGGCCCCTTACCGTCTTATAGAAAAACAACAGAGTCCAACACGGTGAACAATCAGCAAAACATGTCAACGGCCGCATTGATTTTTATTTTGTCACCGGGTTCATACTGTTCTATACCGGGTCCTTATCGGCCTGGAACCGGGCTCATACCACCTCCTCACCAGGTCCTCACCGGCCGAAACGCTTGGGTACCGACCGAACCGCCTTGATAACGTCATCAAACTGCCCTGTATAAGCTGAGCGCTCAAGCTCGCCGCTTCGCTCACATTCCGGGAATGTCTGTAAAATACATTCGTACTCACATGTATCCGTGTGAGCTGGCCGGCCCATTACCGTGTGACAAATTGGTGCAGACGGTGGCACACGGTGATGTCACACGGTGGGCCGTTTCCCGTCCGTTGAACACGTTGCCGGGGACATTGCCGGCCATCCGCGCCCGGCAGGAAGTGTGAGCATGCTCAAAACTCCTGCCGTTTCCTGCCGGGTGAGTAAAAGCGGCGGCAAACGGTGAGAGCCAGGTTTGAGTACGGTATACAGACGGCGCACCCGTTTCGCGCCCGTTCGCAGGGCGGTAATGGTAGGCGGCCACCTTACCGTCTAATAGAAAAACAAAAGAGTCCAAACAATCAGTAAAAAATGTCAACGGGCGCATTCATCTTTTGTTGTGGCTACCGGGTCCATAACGTTATATACAGGGTCTATACCGGGTCCTCACCGGTCGGGTACCGGGCTTACCGGGCTCACCGTCCTCATACATTTCTAGCTTACCGTTCTTACCGGGTGCATAACACCTCCTCACCGGGTCCTCGGTCCATACCGTTCTACACCGGGTCTGTCCCGGGTTCTCACCGGCCTTGTCCTGGGATCACCGGCCTCATACAGTTCTAGCTTACCGTTCTACCGTGTCCTCACCGTGTGCGTACCACCTCCATACCGGTTCCTAACCGGTCGAAACGCCTGGGTACCGGCCGAAACGTATTGATTACATCATCAAACCGCCCTTTTCAAGCTGAGCGCTCAAGTCGCCGCTTCATTTGCATTCCGGAATTCACAAAAGATGTAGGCATGCATATTCCAAATGAATGGTAGCACTTTCAAGACCTACAATTTGGCTTTCATTCGAAAGAAGAATTTTAAAAATCTATCATTTCGTTATCATGTTGCACTTATTTGAGTAAAGTCCCAAAAATCTGAAGCAAATCCACGGAATGGTCAAATTATCAAGCCATTCCTAAAAGTATTCTAATGGGGTTTACCTCCTGAATCAGTAAATATGCCTCCTTTTACTTTTCCTTCTTGATTTCAGGCTTTTTATTACTCATAATTACACAGATCTATTTATCTCCAGTCATTTGAAAATATTGTATCCAACATTCATCATGTGCCTTTTCATTTTTTTGACGAGTTTCATTGATCACCATCTCTGAATCAGGCAACCAACAATACTATCGGTTATTGCCATTCCATGGATTGGCTTTAAAATACCGGGTTCTACTCAAATGGTTGCAACTATATGACGCAATGTTCGAATTAAAATTTAAAAAAATTGAATGAAAGCCAAATATGTGTTCTTTGTAACACTATATTTGGTTTTGAATATGCAGGCTTAATATTTCTGTGGCGCTTTCGCCAAAAAAGTGCCCGTTCTTTCTGACTCACCCTGTACAGTGACCAAAGGCTATTGGTGTTTACCATAATACAAAACAGATTTTTCAAAAACCTTTCCCCAGTTTCAAGTTCTATCCAAAGGATTACGGAATCAATGCTTGGCATGTTTGTACTTATTTCAATGCATTTCACATGGTGATTCCAAATATGTTTATGAAATTGAACAATGTTGACATTTTTGAAACATTTTGTGACATGTTGGAATGTTGTCAGCAGACGCCTGCCACGTGGAAAGTGTTAAGATTATTAAGGGGACTTCAGGAGAGTGGTTTGAACTCATCTTCAACCTTGTTCAGGACAATTTCTTAATTTCTTAAATTCTTAAGTCGAGTTGAAAACTGCAGAAGAATCACTCTTCCGAAGATAGATCGGAATGCAATAGGAAACTTGTTTGACTATTAAATAATTGATAATTATAAGTTACTCTGAAGGACTTCGTATTCTTTGTTCTGTTTGTTGTACTGCAAAAACATGAAAACAAAAATAAAAAGACTGAAACTGAGCTGATAACTTTTCCTTTTTTTGAAGGGTTTAACTACCATAATTCTGTTTTCAAAGTGTTTAAATACGTTCCATCCGAAATGGTCCCGACGTTAGGCCAGGACTAAAGTGTTGGTGTATCAGGGACACAAAGCTTGCACTCGTTCAAAGAAGAGCATAAGAATAGAATGAGAATTAGGTAAGGCGATATCGACTCATGTTATAGAAATGTGTGTCAAAAATGTCACGTTCAAATTACTACCGACCAAAATACAAAAAAAAATGGCTTATCAAAACATTTTTAGAGAATTCAATATATTTTGTGTGTATTTTTCAAGAGGACATACCGTATGCGACTCGGCGATTGGCTAGTGATAAATAAATAAATAGCGTTATTTGATTTCGCATGAATGTTTGTAAATGGCCAGTTATAGGCGAGTATAATGCTTTCGAGTTGACGCAAAACATAATCTCATCTTGCGTCAATAATTCAGTTCAGTGTAATACTTGTTTTATTTTAGTGTTGCAGGAAACATCATATAAATGGTGGAAATGGACACGGAATTGCGGTTGTTGAAGGTGGGTGACTCGAATTTGCAAGAAGACGAATCTTGGCGAGTTTACAACCGGAAGTAGTTTACGGGGTAAAGCGCGTGAATCTACGCAAATGTATCAAATTTTGTAAACTCACCAAGATTCGTCTCTCTCTGTCCCGATTTTGGTCCAAATTCTACGCGACGACTATTGTTTTTACCAAATACAAAACAGATTTTTCAGAAACCTTTCACTCAAGGTCTATTCAAATATTCTGTGATTTATCATGGATAATAATGGATGGAAATTTGTTTTCATGCTCAAATTGAAAAGCTATCAACAATGTTATAAGCCTAAGTAGATTATTATTGATTTTACTGATTATATTCCATTACACACTAAATGACGATTCTAATCAAAGGGGGGTGGATTTGCCATAATTTAACGATATAGTTCCAAAATAGATCTATAGATTTTTCTTCTTTCTAAAGACACATTAAAGATGGCTGAACATGATTATCTCCATTTCATGTGCATTTTTTATATTTTTCATGACCTAAAAAAAAATCAATGTTTTAAATTAGACACTTTTGACACGCCTTGTATTTACCATGTTTACTATTCTATATAAAGATATCATGCACACAATACTAAAATGTGCGTTACATTGCTCTTGCCAGTGGGTTTACGATCGAAGCAGAAATACACTCTCATGTTTGCCCATTGAACTTACAGTACCCAAACTGTTAGGGTGGTTAACAACCAACTTCTAAAGCAAAATCACCACTTTTTACATACTTGTGGTATCTATATCTCCGAGACCTAAGATTTTGCAAGGGTAACGTAACACGAACAAAAAATGGAATTTCTTCTGATAACAAAATCTCAAATTTGATGGGAAAAGTGATTTTAATCAGGTTATCCACCTTTAACACTTTCCACGCGGCAGGCGTCTGCAGACGACATTCCAAAATTTCACAAAATGTTTAAAAAATGTCAAAATTATTGAATTTCATCCCCAAATTTGGAATCATCATGAGAAATCAATTGAAATAAGTACAAACTTGCCTAGTATTGGTTCAGTAATCCTTGAGATAAACTTTGACAGTTGGGAAAGGTTTCTGAAAAATCTGTTTTGTATATGGTGTCGAAAGGGTAAATACAAGGAAATCTGTTGAATGTTTCACCTCTGAAAAGTTAGGAAAAGTTACTAGAAATTGATAAGAAGAGAAAAAAGTCAGAAACCGAACATCTTTGAACATCTGGTTTAAAACGGGGTTTCAATCTATAGACAACCGGGAGTCACAAGGGAATTTCACAAAACGAATCAACCAAAAGACTTGAAACGAGTCAACAGTTAAAAATACTGAGTTTTTATTTTTAATTGTATTGCTGTTTAACGTTGCATTGACTGCATTATATTTTAGAATTTTATTATATAATTAATATGATATGATTATAATTCTGTAGTTTACAAGAATTAAAGTTTTATTAACAAGTTTTGTAATGTCGAGTAAGAGGCTGTCATTTTCTTCGGTAGAGGGGAGGAGTCCCACATACCCTTGAGTCATAGTTTTTTTACACCAAAAATAGGGGGGGGGGTCATAAAATGAATAACACATTCTATTCTGTTGCTTGTGTAAGAAAGAATCCGACTGCCGGCAGCTTGAAGATGAAAGGACATAATTGATTGCAGATACTTTGGAACCCGGTAGTATATTTTAACGGAATAAATCATATTGAAAACTGAAAACCATCGCTGGTACCAGGCTGCCGGTAATGAGTTTCTAAAAAAGTTTGACAATAAATCCCAAGATAGACTTGCTGACGCTCTGGGCGAACATGTGCCCAGTGACGTTACTAGGGGTTAGCGAATCGCCCATCTTTGGAAAACAATGTTGGAGGAATGTGAAAGGGGAAAGAAGAAAGGTGGGAGTGAAAGGGGAAAATGGAGGAAAGACAGGCAAAAGGGAGGGAGCGAAAAGAAGAGACGAAATGAAAAGGGAGATATCTTACTGAAGGAATTCCAGTTGTCCCCAAGAAGTCATTTTCTTGACTCCTGTCAGAATCGCATAGCACATAGAAAAATGGTTCCCGGACCGCAACTGAGACTTTTTACGCACAATTTGACGGTCACACGGGACACAAATAAATCATGATTTTAGTTTTTATTTTACCATTTATCTTCCGTTACTTGTACATTTTTAGTGCTGAACCATCAGCCTGTTCCCTTACCGCTGATATATCAAGGATTGTTATGTTGAATAACACTACGAGTTTCCCACGGCTAGGGATCTATTTTGCTCTCAATTCCCTACCCCAAGAGAACGCTATTACCAATACTCATGTGATGACAAATCGGTACTTACAATGAGCAGACTTATATTTTGACTGAGAGAAGATTTTGTGTTTTTGCGTTTTTCTCACATTTATACCAGCTGGAATGGTGGAACTTTCGCTTTACACTAAAGACAATTAGTTTGCAAGTACAAATCAATATATTTGGGCTCAACATTTTTTGCATAACAATATAATTGAACAAGAATTGTGTTTTTATGCCTGTCCAAAATTAGTTATACCCTATACTAGTCTTTGTAAAAGACGTCTCTCGAGTGCCGAGCGGAGCGATGCGCGAGCCGTTGCAAGCGCCGAAGGCTCGAGGCCGAGCGAAGCGTGACCGTCTTTGCGCAAATAGCTATATTATACCGTGTAAGCAGATGTGTCGATCAAACACCGTCGTCATCGTAACACACGATTAGCTCCACCTAATTCTATTGACGACAACATTTAAAGGTAGCACTTGGTACCGATGTCGTCTCGCTTCCGATATAGCATGACATCATTCAGCAAGCGCGCAATCGTCCGTAAAACAATACGAAACGTTGCACAGAGAATATCTGCTGAAAGGCTTTGTATTCCACAATTTTGATAGAAGGCGATCACACTGTTTTACCGCCACAAAGCCTTGATGAAAGGCTAACCCCATACTAAGTCCAGGATTGATGCCATTTTTTGTTATAATACACATGTTTTTGACATTCCAAACATTCTTTATGTGATATGCTTTTATATTGTTATGCAATTATTCCATGATGTGTGCATACAATGTGGATGCATTACAAATGTGTCCTATTGAATGTACAGCGAAGGATGTTATAAGACAACACTCTAGCTCTATGTCAGCATGGCGAAGAAGATCAAACAACTCAGTGATGACCAAATAACTCAGTGAGGACCTTTTTTGTGCATATTGAAACAAAAAAGGACGCAGTCGGAAGCTGAGACTAGTATACTAGATATACTTGGTATACTACAGGTCGGTGTCCCCTTGTTTGGCAAGAAAAGTATTGCGAAAGGCCAACAACAATCCACAGATCACCATCAATGCTCTCCTGAACAACCTTGGCAGTTCTTAGACCAAGATTATGAAGGTATTACCAAAATGTACATTTAAAATGGTAGTGTCCCTTTAATCATTTTGGGAATCCCCGCACGTACATGTGTGACGTAGATAATTGATGCAACGCCATTGACCAATCAGAAAAGGCCAATGCGCCCGTAAAAGGTATTCCCCGAGTTTTTAAGTGTAAACAACGTCCTTTGATCAATCAGAGGCTAGCAGTCTATAGGTGTGACGAAGACCCCTTTGAGATTAATCCACTTAAGTTAAGAGTTGGGATTAAGATAAGCCGTTACTTTCATGGCCATAGTAAAGGATCAGCATAATGGAAGCTAAGATTGATGTTTGCTTGATCGCATCCTCAAAGTTTGTCATTGTCAATTGTCCCTAGCTATGCAGTTGCGTTTGTCTATTTGTAAAGTGGCCTAAAACATGATGCCTAAAGGTTCATTGACCTCCCACAATGCATCATTCCTTTTTATCCCATAATATGTTCTTGTGTAACTTGGGCCTATCTCAGATAACCCAGTAGAGTTCCTGATATATTTGAGAGATGTGGACGTGTCATCAAGAGCCGAAGAATTGAGAATAAACAAGTAGAGTAAACTGAATAATATATAAAAGCCAAGCGAGTCGTGTTTCGTTATTTGTATCTTCTAAACCCTCTCTCAACATAGGTATGGGAACACTTTTCAAGTGTTTTGATACACAAAGATATCTACGCTGGGCGGAGATCGACGAGATCGTCGAAGGGCTTGTTTTACCTGTAATATATCTGTAATACCAACAAATATTTTAAGTATGGACTATAATATAGTCAGGGGCGTCAATCCGTTCAGACATGGGGGGGGGGGGGGGGGGGGGGGGGGGGGGGGGGGGGGGGGGGGAGGGGGGGGGGCACAAATTTGATAATGATAATTGAAATGTCAACATTGAATAGTTCGGGGGAGCCAAGGGCGTATCCAGGAGTGTTTTGATGGGGGAGGCAAAAAAAACTCAAGCCATCTTGTTAATCTTAAGCGCGCACAATTTGTGTTTTTTAAAGGTACAGTATGACGTTTAAATGTCCTCCACATAATATTTAGAATATTTGTTGTGGTTTGAGGGTCATTATAATGTTTAAACCTGCAGAAAATATGCGCGCTGAGCGCGCAACATTTTTCAGTTTTTGAACTAAAGTGGTCATGGAAAACTGTCCTGAAGCTTTCTTGTTAAGCTTAAATAATGAAACATTGAAACTAATACGCGCGAAGCGCGCAAAAATTGGCATTTCTAACACTTATGTATGACGTTTTGACGGTTTGATATTGCATACATAGTTACATACATATCAAGTCTAAATTCAAATCGTATGGTTTAAAGGCATATTATGTGATCTTTTCCAGATAGCGCCCTCTATTCACGATTTTTTTTTTTAGAAAGTAGATTTTCTTGCAGATTTACATTTCTGATCATAAATCGTACATACATACATTCCAAGTTACAGAGCGATACGATTCCTAATTACCTCAAAATCATGTATTTAGATTGAATTTAGAGTGAAAATATAAACTGTCGTGTTAACCCGACAGTTTATTTTCACTCTAAAACCATGATTTTGAAGTAATTGAGAATCGTATCGCCCTGTAACTTGGAATGTATGTACGATTTATGATCAGAAATATAAATCTGAAAGAAAATCTGCTTTCAATTTTTTTTCGATGTTGAGGGCGTTCCCTGGAAAGATCACATAATATACCTATAAGGGCAATTATAATGTTAAAACCTGTAGAAAATATGCGCGCAGAGCGCGCCAATTTTTTTCAGATTTTGAACTCAAATGGTCATTGATAACTGGTTGAAGCCTTCTGATACTATAAATGAAGCTTAAATAATGAAACATTGAAACTAATACGCGCGAAGCGCGCATCATTTTGCATTTCTTACATTTAAAGGGTCCAGTTTAACGTTTTTAACGTCCCCCAAGTTGGTTTGGTTCGAGACCATTATAATGTTGATACCTGTAGAAAGAATGCGCGCAAAGCTCAAAAATATTTTCAGTTTTTAAGCTAAAATGGTCATGGAAAACTTTCCTGAAGCCATCTTGTTCAGCTTGAATAATAAAACATTGAAACTAATATGCACGAAGCGCGCAACATTTGGCATTTTTAACACTTAAAGGGTCCAGTATGACGTTTTTAACGTCCCCCCATATAATTTGGTTTGGTTTGAGATCCATTACAATGTTGAAACCTGTAGAAAGAATGTGCGCGAAGCGCACAAAGATTTTCAGTTTTTAAACTAAAATGGTCATGGAAAACTTTCCTAAAGCCATCTTGTTTAGTTGAATAATGTTAACAAAACATGGTCAAATGTTCAATATCGGCATGATAGGCCTACAGCCTGTATGTCCGACATCGACATATAGACCTACGTGAGATATCGATTGTGCCCCTGGTGCAAAGCAAATTCTGGTCTCACGCAAATAACGACAGTTGTGCGCCGACACAAAATCTCATACAAATGGGCTCGTTCACAGTGCCTACAAATTTATATGCCTACATTGCCTTTGTTACCTTGATTTTTTCAAAAATCGAGGTACTCTATCTCTGCCGTTTCTTTCATCTGCTTCTTCTTCTTCTGGCAATATTTCTACAAAATGCTTCTTCTCCTACAGTTTACATGCTTCAATCATCAGACTTGGTCAGCAGGACCCCCTACCAGACCTTCATTACAGGACCTCACAGTTTGGGGTCAAAGGTCACAGGGGGGTCACTAGGGATCAAAACGTGATTTTCACTTAAAACGCATTTCCAATTTAGTGAAATGACCTAGGATCATCAAAATCGGTCAACATATTTCTTATGACCGTACGCATATACAATAGGTTGGTTTTTAAAATCAGAAATTATTTGGGGTCACTAGGGGTCAAAATGTTGATTTTTTAACCATATCACTTAAAATGCTTCTTGTCTCAGAGGAAATGGCTCATGAATGTCAGAATTAGTCAAAAGATTCCTTTGGTCCATGCACATACAGCGATCTCAGCGATTAAAATTGACGTGTCATGCGGGGTCACTAGAGGTCATTGACCTATACAGTGGTAAACCTTGAGATATGCTCCGATTGGGACCGGGTTTAATGCATCTTGTTTAGATTGATGAGCCAAGAAAATAAGTCAATCATGTTGACCAGGTCAAAGGTCAAGAAGGGGTCAATACGGGTCATTGAACATTACAGGGGTAAAAGTTAAGACATGAATTAGTCAAAAGATTCCTCTCATCCATGTTCATATAGGGTCCTTCTCCACTAAAAGTGACATGGCACACGGGGTCACTAGAGGTCATTGAACATTACAGGAGTAAAAGTTAAGACATGAATTAGTCAAAAGATTCCTCTCATCCATGTTCATATAGGGTCCTTCTCCACTAAAAGTGACATGGCACACGGGTCACTATAGAGGTCATTGAACTATACAGAGGAAAATCTTAAGACATGCTCCGATTTTGACGGGACTACTTTTTTCTTGTGCGCCTTGATCAGCCAAGCAAAAAAGTCAATTACAAGTTTTGGGTCAGAGGTCAAGAAAGGTCTTCTTACCTTGATTTTTTCAAAAATCGAGGTACTCTATCTCTGCCGTTTCTTTCATCATCTGCTTCTTCTTCTGGCAATATTTCTACAAAATGCTTCTTCTCCTACAGTTTACATGCTACAATCATCAGACTTGGTCAGCAGGACCCCCTACCAGACCTTCATTACAGGACCTCACAGTTTGGGGTCAAAGGTCATAGGGGGGTCACTAGGGGTCAAAATGTGATTTTCACTTAAAACGCATTTCCAATTTAGTGAAATGACCTAGGGTCAACATATTTCTTATGACCGTACGCATATACAATAGGTCGGTTTTTAAAATCAGAAATTATTTGGGGTCACTAGGGGTCAAAATGTTGATTTTTTAACCATATCACTTAAAATGCTTCTTGTCTCAGAGGAAATGGCTCATGAATGTCAGAATTGGTCAAAAGATTCCTCTCATCCATGTTCATATAGGGTCCTTCTCCACTAAAAGTGACATGTCACACGGGGTCACTAGAGGTCATTGAACTATACAGGGGAAAATCTTAAGACATGCTCCGATTTTGACGGGACTACTTTTTTCTTGTGCGCATTGATCAGCCAAGCAAAAAAGTCAATTACAAGTTTTGGGTCAGAGGTCAAAAAAAGGTCACTAGGGGTCAAAATGTAAATGTCCCTAAATCTAGAATGATTGTCGTGTCCAGCACTGGCATGTCGTGTTGATATCCGTATAATGTCATATACGGCATTCCATCAACAAATTTGTAATAGAAAGTATGAATTAATGCAAAAAAATTAATATCACAAAGCGGAAATGGAGTTAGATTTCCATTCAAACATCTTCGGACTCAGTACTACAAAAGACATAAGTAGTGACAGAATCAACAAATCATATAAAGGTTTAACAAATTATTTGAGAAAAAAGGGGATGCACATATAATCTTTTCTTATCAGCAAATCGTGCCAAACTATGGCACGCCCCAGAGGACAAAAACGTGTTGAGACTAATATATATTCGTGATCTATGATCACAGTTCATATCTCTTTCTTCAGCCATGGGACCTATAGCTCCGTAACCATTGACCCGAATTTGACCATATTTAGTCATAAGAACCCTTATGTGCACCACTACACAGGTTGTAAAGCATAAGGGGTCAAAGGTCACACAGGGGTCACTAGGGGTCAAAACGTGACCGTACGCATATATAGTAGTTCGGTTTTTACAATCAACAAATATTTGGGGTCACTAGAGGTCAAAATGTTGATTTTCTTACCATTTCACTTAAAATGGTTCTTGTCTCAGAGGAAATGGCTTATGAATGTCAGAATTGGTCAAAAGATTCCTTAGGACCATGCACATACAGCGATCTCAGCGATTAAAATTGACGTGTCACGCGGGGTCACTAGAGGTCATTGACCTATACAGTGGTAAAACGTGAGATATGCTCCGATTGGGACCGGGTTTGTTGCATCTTGTTTGGATTGATGAGCCAAGAAAATAAGTCAATCATATTGACCAGGTCAAATGTCAAGAAGGGGTCAATACGGGTCATTGAACTTTGCAGGGGTAAAAGTTAAGACATGCTCCGATTTGGACCGGGTTTGTTGCATCTTGTTTAGTTTGATGAGCTAAGAAAATAAGTTAATCATATTGACCAGGTCAAAGGTCCAGAAGGGGTCAATAGGGGTCATTGAACTTTACAGAGGTAAAAGTGAAGACATGATCCGATTTGGACCGGATTTGTTGCATCTTGTTTGGATTGATAAACCAAGAAAATAAGTCAATTATTTTAATCAGGTCAAAGGCAAGAAGGGGTCACTAGGAGTCAAAACATTGATTTTCAATCCGTTCACCTAAAATGCTTCTCGTCTCAGAGGAAATGACTGATGTGCATTAAAATTGGTCAAAATATTCCTTAGGTCCATGCCCATACCAGTATTTCAGCGATTAAAATTGACATGTCGTATGGGGTCACTAGGGGTCATTGACCTATACAGTTAAAAGTTAAAATCCGATTTGCAAGACATGCTCCGAATTAGATTGGACCTGTTTTATCTTGTTTGGTTCAATCAGGCAAGAATAAAAGTCAATCATCATAACCAGGTCACTGGTCAAGAAGAGCTCACTAGGGATCATTTTCTCATTAAAATCAAGGTGCCCTGGTCTCAGACCAGAACTAGATCTAGTTACCTTGATTTTTTCAAAAATCCAGGTACTCTATCTCTGCCGTTTCTTTCTTCTTCATCATCATCTGCTTCTGGCAATATATCTACAAAATGCTTCTTCTCCTACAGTTTACATGCTACAATCACCATATTTGGTCAGACCTTCATTACAGGACCTCACAGTTTGGGGTCAAAGGTCACAGGGGGGTCACTAGGGGTCAAAACGTGATTTTCACTTAAAACGCATTTCCAATTTAGTGAAATGACCTAGGATCGTCAAAATCGGTCAACATATTCCTTATGACCGTACGCATATATAATAGTTCGATTTTTACAATCAACAAATATTTGGGGTCACTAGGGGTCAAAATGTTGATTTTGTAACCATATCACTTAAAATGCTTCTTGTCTCAAAGGAAATGGCTCATGAATGTCAGAATTGGTCAAAAGATTCCTTGGGTCCATGCACATACAGCGATCTCAGCGATTAAAATTGACGTGTCATGCGGGGTCACTAGAGGTCATTGACCTATACAGTGGTAAAACGTGAGATATGCTCCGATTGGGACCGGGTTTGTTGCATCTTGTTTGGTTTGATGAGCCAAGAAAATAAGTCAATCATATTGACCAGGTCAAAGGTCAAGAAGGGGTCAATAGGGGTCATTGAACTTTACAGGGGTAAAAGTTAAGACATGATCCGATTTATACCGGGTTTGTTGCATCTTGTTTAGATTGATGAGCTAAGAAAATATGTTAATAATATTGACCAGGTCAAAGGTCAAGAAGGGGTCAATAGGGGTCATTGAACTTTACAGGGGTAAAAGTTAAGACATTATCCGATTTAGACCGAGTTTGTTGCATCTTGTTTGGATTGATGAGCCAAGAAAATAAGTCAATCATTTTAATCAGGTCAAAGGTCAAGAAGGGGTCACTAGGAGTCAAAATGTCGATTTTCAATCCGTTCACCTAAAATGCTTCTCGTCTCAGAGGAAATGACTGATGTGCATTAGAATTGGTCAAAATATTCCTTAGGTCCATGCCAATACCAGTATTTCAGCGATTAAAATTGACATGTCGTGTGGGGTCACTAGGGGTCATTGACCTATACAGGGGTAAAAGTTAACCTGTTTTATCTTGTTTGGTTCAATCAGGCAAGAATAAAAGTCAATCATCATAACCAGGTCAAAGGTCAAGAAGAGGTCACTAGGGATCATTTTCTCATAAAAATCAAGGTGCCCTGGTCTCAGACCAGAACTAGATCTAGTTCATTTTTGATTTGTGTTAACATAACATATATGCCGACACAACATTATCATTTACGCATACGATCGATAATTGTTATAGGGCTTTCTCCCCTTCTTTCCCTTTTCCTTTCTTTCTTTCTTTCTTTTCTTTTTCTTTTCTCTTTCTTTCTTTCTTTCTTCTTTCTCCCCTTCTTTCCTCTTTCCTTTTCCTTTCTCTCCCCTTCTTTCTTTCTTTTTTCTTCTTCTTTCTTTCCCTTTTCCTTTCTCTTTCCTTTCTTTCTTTCTCCCTTTTCTTCCTCCTTCCTTTGATTTGACCACAGCACCATGATTTTGCCGACATATTTGATGAATGGGGGGCCCCCCACCCCCCCCCCCCACCCCCCCCCCCCCCCCCCCCCCTCCTGTATCCGTCCGATAAAAGGTATTGGCTACACTGCCCTCTCTCAGAGATGGTTATCGGTTGTTGAACACATTCAACCAATCAATGAGGGCGTGGAAGCACATTTGTTTTAAACCAGACGATGGTGGACACGAACGGCCGTAAATTTTGAATTTCCGCTGGTTTCAATGTAACAATGGATTTTGAATATATGACCCAAAACAAATCATCACAAGTTGGAACTAAATTATTTTATCCTAAAACCGCTGGAGTTTGATAACCAACTCCATTGTCAGTATCAATTGTTGAATTTAATCCGTTGTTTAAGCGTTCGTCCCATTCACTTATTTTTACCTGAATATTCGTGAATACGCCCGTGTCCGGCATCGTCTGTTTTAAACCCTATGTTTTGCGGCGTGGATGGGATTATATAAGGTTTCAGGTTTTTTAAAACTTTGAAATGGTCCAGAAAAAGGTTCCTGCGCGCGATTAGTTTAAATGTTTTAGTTTACAAGCTTAACAAGATGGCCATTATTAAACATTGAACAAAATGGCTATTTTAACACTAAAAAGGTCCAGAAAACGTCCTCAATGATGGGAGTGACTATATACACTCCCGTCTTGTAGCGATTTTCTATAGACTATATACACGACGGCTTATAAATCCTCGTAAATTCTCGCGTGATTCCTGTTCAGACGGTTTGCGACTGCGGGAAAGACGGTAGGTAAGACATTGTAAGACCCCGGTAAGACCGTCGTGTACAAAATAGACTTTGGACCAGTCCTTGTGTGACTTCACTTCTTGTTGTCCGTTTCGGGAGAGCCCGAGATCGAGAGACGAGTGTGGGTGCCGGGTGGGTGGATGTATAACAACAACAAAAATCATGTCCTATATAAATAATCTAATTTATCAAAATTAATTAATTACTATTTTAGGTGCGCTGTGAAAAGCAGAATGCTGTGGCTTGAGACTTAAATACGGTAAAGGCCTAAAATACCCCCCCCCCCCCAACAATCGATTATTTTCAGTGCTAAGAGCTTTATAAGGCCACATAAAAGTAAACACGTTTAGCGTCCCCCCGCCCCCTCATATTTTTGACTAGCTTCAATTTTAATTATTTTATTTTTTATTTACTGTCATAACCTTTTAGTAACCCTTAATAGATAGGCCTGGGAAAGATCAGTGTGTGTTAGGGAGGGAGGGGGGGGGGGGGGTAAGAATAATCAACATAGGGGGTCATAAAATTAATCGCTTAAGCATTTTAAAACAAGTTCTGTTGACTGTTGACTTTTGTTGTGACCAACCTCTTTGAACCACAACATATTTAATAGAGGCCTCCTCCTAAGGATCGCCCAGGTTTATTAAAATCGCTATATAAATACTAAAAGTTTTTTGAAAGACCTCCTCCTATTTTTTAGAAAGTCCTTACGGCTACGCTTAACATGTTTTAATATTTTTATTTGCCTAATCTTAAAACACCTGCACCCACCTGTTTGTGCCTGCACACTGCCCACTTAAGCTTCGAGTTCGCTACACGACTGTCTGTCGACATGTATCACTCGATTTTGCGTCCAGGATGAAGACCGTCGTGTACATAGTCTGTGCAATTTCGCTACACGACAGTCTTTTATACTAAATTTGCATCTGCGCATGCGTTAACGACTGTCGTGTATATAGTCTGCGCAATTACGCTACACGACAGTCTTGTATATAGTTTCCCCGATTTCCTATACCTAGTGCAACTTTGCTGTTGTTATGCACGGTTATTGAAATCGGCATAACTTTAAAGGTATCGATTCGATTTTGTTGAATGAGGTATAAAAACTGCGGAGAAGAAATTTGCTCATTTCAGGGGCGCATACAGGAGTGTCACACACCGGGGTGCTGTGAAAAGACGATCCCCCCAAAATGCTATTGATCAGGCCCTTTTCTTGTTCTGTAGCCCCAATATTGCCTTTCTTTTCCGTTTCCTCTTCTTCTCTTATCTTTCCTTTTTTGTCTCCTTTCCTTTTCCCCCTTTCCTTTTTCTTTCTCCCCCTTTTTTCTTTTTTCTTCTTCATACCCCGGGGTGCTGCAGCCACCGCAGCACCCCCCCCCCCCCCCCCCCCCCCTGGATCCGCCCCTGGCTCATTTAATGTATATATATCTCAGATTCTTGGTACCGATTATCTATTTTGAATTGGCCAACCTCAAAGCACCTGGTCAGGGACTTTATGTGCTAGGTGTACACATATCATGGGTTGTGTAGGCCGGAGTTTCCATGTTCGTTTTTAGGTCATCTTACGAAAAAAAGAAAAGAGGAAGTTTGGTTGTCGTATTTATCGAAGCCAGACTCATTGTGTCCCAAGCTTAACGCTTATATCTGCGTCCGTAGGCGGTTGCGGTATATATAAGGCCAAGTAAAACAAATAAAGTAGTTTCTCGTCCCTCTCGCGCATCCCTTTTCAGTTCAGTAATTCTATGATGTTCTTTGTTTTCATAATTTATCCCAGCTCATTCTTCCATAACTTTTATGTTAAAATATTTATGGGTATAACATATTGGTAATAGATTTTATTTGAGTCCAATGACAGAGCATTTTATGAAGCAGGTTTTGAATTAATCAACCCCCAGAACCATGAAATAATAAAATAATTTTACTTCCACAACCAATCATGCAACACCATGCTGGTAATGGCGATTTTGCATTGTTTATTATTTTAAAAATGTGCCCTCATCCTCCCTTTTTCCAAAGGTTAGGACGATAAACTAGTTATTATTTTGATTTGGCTTAATACTAACCGCAATTGTTCCAAATCAAAATCCTTGAACCTCCCACGAACCTTTGTGTAATTTGTACCTGATTAATTCTTGTTTTTCATTTGTACTTTAAAAATAGATGTTCAGGCTTAAAACGAGCTTTCTAAACTAAAGAATTATTTATTTTATTTATCTATTTATTTAAAAATGTCAATGATTCCACTTGCCAAATGAACCGACTGTACCAATTTCAACCGACATGACTTAAATATTGAGAGGGGCTTTCTCCCTCTCGCCCAACCCGCTAGCTACACCACTGCTAGCTGTCCGTGTCAACGAATACCCCGGGGCAATCAGCTATCTCATATGCAGTGGTAACGGGCGTAGGCATCATTATTTATGGAAGGGGATGGGTTCGAGGACATATTTAATACACTTCAGTGGCGTAGCCAAAGGGGGGCGAGGGGGCGACCCCCACCCCCCCCCCCCCCCCCCACCCCCAATATTGACGTCGTGTCGGTTGAGATTTGCATTGTCGGTTCATTTGACCAAGGAATCATGGAATAACGATGGTCAAAAGTACACAGATGAAAAAAGTTCGCGCGCTACGCGCGCATATGTCTTCCCAAAATGCAATATTCATTGGTACAAGCTGGTTTAGAGCCAAAATGTAGCTCAATTTTGCATATTATAGGTGTAAGGTCGAAACTTTCACGCGATACACGCGCATTTCTTGACTCACAAAAATCTTGTCGGTTCATTTGCATTTCTCGCCCCCTCACCCCAATATGAATAACCTACAATCAAGGAAAAAAAGGTTGGCACACTTTGTCCCAATTAAGGGGAAAAATATGCCCCTCTCCCCCGAGGCAATGTTGATCCGAGCCACATGTCATCAGAAGTTTTGGCAGCTCTCTCAACATTGATTGATGGGGGGTGGGGAAGGATGAGAGAGAGGGGGAGACCTCTGCGTGCTGTTAAAGAGTGCTATGTCCCAAGTCTGTTCTCTATTGTGAGCACATTGATAGTTGTATTAAATTGTATCAAGTGTGCCAACTATTATTTTCCTTGATTGTAGCTACGCCACTGATACACTTGTTCTTTTCATGGGGCCACGTCGCCACGAACCCCACTTCCGCCGCTTAAGGTGTCGAAAAACACCCTGTTCTAAGGGCAAACGGATCACAAAGGTAAAGTCGGTCGTTGAGAGTCTTGTTGTTGTTGGGGTTTTTTTCAAAATAATCGGGAAAATGTTGGTGAATTCAAAATAATCGTAAAAATGTTTGTGAACTTTCAACGATTTCCGAAACGTTCAAACAATTTAGAAAAAAAGCCCTGTACATTTTCCGATTTTTATTATTATTAATTTTTATCTATATTATTATTATTTATTTATTTTTGATAATGATCTATAGACTCATTCTCTTTGTGATAGGACACCTTTGTAATTTATAGAAGATTTCCATTTATAGCAATGCTAGAAGAAAAAAAAGGTACAATAAGGCCAAACAAAGAAGAAGGTCTGTCTCAGAAGCCCGCCCGCATTGGTATGTGAAATGAGCTACGGCGCGTAGGTCTAAGCGCTGGGGGTTAAAAAAAAACTTGATTTTTTTTTATTTTTTATTTTTTAAAAAAATTTTAAAAATTTTTAAAAGTTCTCCGTAAGCTTGGATAAGCAACAACAAAAAAATCCAAAAAAAAAAAAAAAATCGCATACCTCATAGCCTATTTTCTAAAAAAAAAAAGAAGAAAAAAAAGAAGCACAGCACTTAGCTTTTTTGGACAATGTTTCTGAGACAGACCTTCTTCTTTGTTTGGCCTAATGAAATAAACACAATAAATTATAAATGTCAAAAGCTATTCAAATAACATTTGATTTGGAATTTAAAACTCATCTTATCTCGATATTTTTAAAACAAATACAAAGATACATTTTTGCTTGCAACTCCTCTGTTTTCATATTATGATAATATTGAATAATATATCATTTCTGTACCTATATACCAATATACCTATAAACAAACCAAGCGCTCACACTGTTTCTTGTAGGACTTAGTTTTTTTTTTGCTTTTTACATGACCAGGGATTGTACCAGATTGGCTGCCCATCCTTTCTCCATTATCATCATTATCTGTCTGATGGCCCTCCATATAATACATTTTATCCTCACTGGTTTATCTCACCTAGTTTAATCTACCCACTCAATTTTTTATGCATATCATTATTCTGATCTTCTCCCATTGTATTATATCAATAATCCATTATTTCAACCCACTCCTATTACTTCTCTGTATAGTGCAATCATTTTTAGTCTATGCTGGTCAGAGACAGTTGTGTTTTCTACTTATATCTATATAGGCCTACCTAGGTAAAGGATTTGTTTTATTATTCCGAAACGTCAGTGGCGTAACCAGCGGGGTTCCCAAAATGCAATATTCTATCATAGAATATTGCACAGTACAAGCTTGTTTAGAGCCGAAATGTAGCTCAATCGTGCAAAAAGTAGGTGTAAAGTCGAAAATTGACACTGGAATGGAACCCACCCATTAGGAGCCCCCCCCCCCCCATTTCAAGTCACTGCCCCCTCTTTCCCCCCCCCCCCCCCCCCCCCCCCCCAAATGAAAAAGTCTAGTTACGCCACTGCGAAACGTCGATCCCCCAAGTTAGAGTGTTAATTCTTTTGCCTTTTAAATGTCCTATCCTTTGATGTTGTCATTGCACACCTGTTTAGACATTTCCATATAGACCAATAGTCAGATTATTATCATGACACAACTATTAAAGAACACTTTACCAATCTGTCCATGCGACCATGCCTTTCAAAGTTTATGTTCGTAGGCTAATGATAAGGAGGCGATCATTTTCTTCGGTAGAGGGTCCCAATAAAGTAATTTATCGTCATCAATATTTTCATGTTTTGTAACTATAATTTTTCTTTGATCCCCCTATTACAATGGTATTAATGTCTAATTTCTGTGCAAGAACTAAGACCACCCAGATATTTGGTGATGTCATTTAAACTTGCTAAAAACGTAAGCTAATGATAATGTAATCTCTATAAATATACCCAAAGGGAAACCGAGGGGATTTACCAATCAAAAACCCTTTGAAAGGGAAATGTTTATACAAAGGACAAAGGAAATACTGATTTTCTTTGGGAGAATTATGTTGTTGTCCATGCATAGTATTATTTTCATGCCAAAATTGTCAGAGATTGTCATGAGAATAGTGGTAGACTTAGTTAAGCAAGTACACCCCCTCCTTTTTTATTAAGCCTGTATCAGCTCTTAAGACCTTTTTACTATTAGGTAACAGGAGTAAAATCCAAACACAAAGTGTGCACATTCAAATTCCAACTTAAACAAAATCCCAACCAAGTAGGTAGGGTCCAGGGGCCCGCCTTAGGGCCCCTGAAAGCTCATGGGTTTTAGGCATTTTAGGGCAAAGATTCAGCATTCTGAAGCAAGAATATTTATGGTGGTTCAAGACCCCTTATAATGTTGAAACATGTTGAAAAAATGCGCGCGCTTTCAGTTCATGAACTAAAAATAATGTTAAGCTTAAATATTGAAACGTTGAAGTTAATACGCGCAAATCGCGCAAACATTTGCATTTTTTAACACTACATGGGTTCAGTATGACGTTTTGAACGTCCTCCACATAATATTTAGAATATGTAGGGTGGTTCGAGACTCCTTATAATGTTGAAACCTGTAGGAAAGATGTGCACGAAGCGCGCAAACATTTTCAGTTTTTGAACTAAAATGGTCCAGAAAAACGTTCATGAGGCCATTTTGTTAAGTTTGAATAATGAAACATTGAAACTAATACGCACGAAATTTGCAAATATTGACATTTTTAACACTTAAAAGGTCCAGTATGACGTTATATCATATTTAGAATATTTAGGGTGGTTCGAGACCCATTATAATGTTAAAATCTGTAGAAAAATCGCGTGCGAAGCGAAGCGCGCAAAAATAAAATCAGTTTTTTTGAACCAAAATGGTCCAGAAAAACATTTCTGAGGCCAGGCTTGTTAATGTTAAACTTGAATAATGAAACATTGAAACTAATACGCGCAAAGCGCGCAACAGTTGGCATTTTTAACTCAAAAAGGTCCTGTATAACGTTTAACGTCCCCCACTTTAAAATAATGGAGACGACCCCCGCATTTGCGCAGCCTACGCCCCTACCTTTCCTTCTCCTCCCCTATACCTCTCCTCCTTTTTCTCCTCTTCCTCCTTTTTTAATTTTGTTAAACTCTTTTGTCAAGGGGGAGGAAGACACTGTGTGTCAATGATCAGATTAAGATGTAAAATCCCCGCCTCTCCCTCAATTTGAAGATAACTTATCACCTAGGCCTATACTGAATTTACACCAGTCAGTCTACATTAGTAGGCCTAAGAATCTGATTAGATACAGCACGTGCTCGACGCATTTTGATACAATCCGTTATGGCTAGCAGATACTTTGACATTCATTTTTGAACTTGAACCAAAGGAAAACATCGTATACAGACTTTTAACAATAGAAATGATCATGGCATGGTTGGATAACATCTAGTTCAAACAGGGTATAGATTTTTGCAACCATACTGGTGACTTTGTTGGCTTCATGTCTCAAGGTTTTATGTGGTTTTCGACGTAATCAATCTTCTTCGTTGTCATTTGAATGTGGCAATCTAGCTGACTTGTGTGATAAGAACAGAATGTCAAAAGCTTACTAGCTTATCAAACTCAAGGAGTGCAATTATCAATAAAATGGTGTAGGATTTTAGATCTAAACTTTGCCCCAAATTTGTAGCTATCTGTATCAATGATGATCTTACATTATTGTTGTGTACTCAAAATAACAATTAACGCGATACATACACAACGACTGTCTGTACAAATATCGACGAACGAAATTTGTTTGGGGGCATGAATGAGGGGGACAGGCCTGTGAGCAGGGTGGGCTCAACATACTATTTTTTTTATGTGTGCATAGAGTTTGTCATTTCGTTTGGGGGCATCAGGATGCGGAAGGGGGCATCAGGGTGGGCCCTTTGTCCCCCCCCCCCCCTCCTCTACTCCTATAGTTACGCCCCTGGGGCGGCATTCAACCTTTTGAGTGCAATGGTGAAACTATGAGATGTTTTCTATTTTTAGAAAAACCTTTAGTACATGTACTGAATTGATAAATATTACATTAATAAGTCAAGAATAACTAACTACAGTGAAGTAGGTCTAATGCTCTCAAATCAAAATATGACTTTTACCTGTGTGCAGATGTTACTATACGTACATACATTACTGAATGCTGAAGTAGTAAGGTTTTTTTTGGCAAGACCAAGATCAGATAGATGAAAAACGTACGGGTTTTTTTTTCAAGCTACTTGGTCGGCTGTTGTTATTCGCCGGGAAACTGACCGGAAGTGGTCAGTTTCGTCACGCCCCTGATGGTGGAGGGCGTAATCAGCGGATCGTATACGTACAATATTTTCATCAAAAAAGGAGTAAGCCCACGGTAACATTGAGAAAATCTGTTTCCAAAATTGGTGCAAATCAACCTAGACGTACCCCCCCCCCCCCCCCCCCCCCCCCCCCTTAACACGGTCACTAGTGTGTAAAATATTGAACAGATTTTATTTGTAACAACCATTTTGGTTGAAACGAAGTCTGTCGGTTTACACCTAGCACAGGTACCAACAATCTGATACGAGGGGGTATCAAACAGTTTTTGAAATCACCCAGAAGTGAAGGAGCTATATACTGTATATCGATGAAATTTTGTCAGTGTAATCACTGGTCCTTACACACATTATGGTGCAAAAATGGTCTCATAAGTATGTTTACTTTTTATACAGGTGGCACGACCTGTTATCTCTATAAATTGAAAAGGGGAACCGAGGAGGTTTACCATAAAGGATGGTGATGTCATTTCAACATGTTCAAGCATGTTTCAAGTGAACATTGTCTTTCAAAGTTTATGTTCATGTATAAATATACCCGAAAAGGGGAACCGAGGGGGTTTACCAAAAAGGGATGGTGACGTCATTTCAAGCAACCTAGATCATGCGAACTTGCCATGCCTTTGAAAGTGATTTTTCATGATTAACACGGTTCAAGTAAAACCCACGTGATTTTTCCATTTTTCGTACATGTCACACAAACAGACAAAGGGGTCCCAACTCAAGGCACACGACCTGTTATCTCTATAAATTGAAAAGGGGAACCGAGGGGGTTTACCAAAAAGGGATGGTGATGTCATTTCAAGCAACCTATATCATGCGAACTTGCCATGCCTTTGAAAGTGTATAAAAGGGAGTGACTTTAGAAGTTAGTGGAACAGATGCTTTTTGGAGCCTTCATGTTTGTGAACCTAACATTTCTAACATTCTTCATAAAATCCAGTCTGCTCAACAACTCCCCGTTCACCCACAACCGGACTCGGACTGCTGCAGACAGAATGATGCAACTTACACCACGTCGTATGTCTACGGTGACATTGCTCACATTCACATGTATGGCTTTGGGGATCTGCATTCCACTGGTGTCATCTTGTTGTTGCGACTGGACAGACTCAACTGATGATTACGGTAGGTTACATACAAATTGTGCAGTTGTATAGAATCGCACTGGGCATTTAGCATATCCTAGTCGTAGTCGGAGATCACTGGTTTGCAAGTTATAGGATATTTTGAAACACGTATTTTTCTCCTGATGACCCTGCACCGAATCTCGCACAGAACTGATCGAGACCTAGATCTAGTAATAAATCCTCTGACTAACCCAATCCGGTGACAGTACGAGCCGTGAATGTCAACACAGATTTTGAGGTTTTGAGGTAGCACACCTCTAAATAATATACGGTAGTAGTCGAAATTAGACGCCCCTTTTCACCTTATTTTGATCGGATGATATCTCAATGACTATTATTGTAATTTAGAAATTGAGTTTGATATCATATTAAGCCCAATAACATGATCATATTGATAGATAGATTTTAACGATTTAATGTTAGTAACATGTTAGGCTTACGACTAGTACAGGAAACCCATACGTTGGTGGGTGTTTTTTTCCCCTACCAACGTATGGGGAAATTGTATTGCGAGAAACTGTCAATTTCATTTGCTGTATGAAGTGAATGAAGTGCATCTCAAAATGATTTGCGCGGTGAATTTAGTCTCATTCCCATCGCCAACATCTTATACGAACATCACTTTTTTACGAACTTACGAATGTATTGAAACGAGTCTATTATAATAAAACATGGCGCCGATTTCGATAAACATCGCGAGTGCCGTTAAAGTGAATTGGCTTAGAATTTCACCTCAAATTTCAAGGGAATATTGCATTTGTACAAAATATTAAACGAATGGCAAGATAGATGAGAAAGAGTAGATAAGAACAAGCACAAAGAAGTGTGTTTTTGAGCTCTGGTAAGCGATACAGAAATTAACACGAAAATCATATTTAGAAGGAGTCATACTTAGGATGGGGACAGATAGTGAAACATGCAAAATACCCTATGATGAATAATACCAACTGATGACAAATATCACTAAGTATGATTTGTTGTACTAGCTTACGACTATGGTTAAAACCCGATATTTGCCAAAATCAAGTTACTTTTCGAATTACGGCCGACGGGCTTAGATCCCCGACTGAGGGACTCAAACAAAAGAAACTCCGAATTTCATTTGCCTAGGCCTACATTGACAATGGCAACAACATTGTTTACTTATACTTACCAAATTACATTATGTTGTATGTCTGTAATTATAGGGGCACATTAAGAGATGTGTTGGAGGCTGCGCCCTCAATTATGATAAAAAACTGGGATTAGTATATTTTATAATTGTATTACATGTATGAACTTACATCTATAAGGATTAAGAAAAATCAGCCCTCTTTGTACAAGGAAAACATCGATTCAAAAATGCTCGTAGAGCCGCAACGAGCATTTTACGTCAGACAGTAACCCCCTGCATGCAGTACGCGTGATACATAACGCGAACCGTATTTGCATAGAGGGCGTTTTTCAATAAATAGCGATGATTTTGTTTTAATCAAGTTTTGCTGTGTTTTTATTAGTAGAAACAACAATAATGGCAATTTTTAATGTTCATCTTAAATTCTTAAGTAAATTTTTAAACATTTAAAATGTTCAACACCACTTAATGTCCCTTTAATAAAGTAAGGTTAACTTCTTATTTATTATGGTATAGAGTTGAATTTTATACTTTCAGTTTTACTTTTCCAAAATGTCTATTTTGCTCCTTTTAAACACCGTATAAGCCTACCTCAAACAGTGCCCCTGTACAGAAAAACCGTTGGGAGACGATATCAGTCGCCGCCATTTATATATATTATTTAAGTCTTCTAAGAGTTCGTTAAAATATGTAAAATGTAAAAAGTTGTGCATGTTTTACATAGGCTACATATTATCATATGAATCGTTAGCTCATCCAATTTATTCATAAGAGCTCGGAGACGTCAGTTGTGTTCAAAATTCACCAAACTGTTCATGAACATTATAAGAAATTGTTTTTCATATGACAAATCCAAGGTTAGATGAAGTATAATAATAAAACAAATTATTATACTCACTTGTGACAGTTTCATGCTACACTGAGCACTTCATCAGACTATTTGACGTCAGCTCTCATCACAGGCTTTTTATCCTGACGACCACCGGAAGTAGAGGGCGGTCTTGATGAGATTAACTGATCGTAAATGTTGTTGAGTTGATAAGCCCCCTCATCCTTGTTGAGAGTTGCCTTTCCCCTTCTACGAATCCAAATGGACTCCTTTAACCATCTTGTGGTCATCTAACCTTGGATTTGTCATATGAAAAACAATTTCTTATAATAATTTCTGAACAATCCTGATGAACTTACACCAAGATGTTCATGAACATTTTGAGACAACCCGCGACCGACCGACCCTTCTGTTCAGCTATTACCTGATTACCTTACCCTGATACCTGACCAGAGGTTGCTTCAATGTAATCCCAGCCTGCAGTAGAAATGCACTGCGCATTGGATAGTGGAGCTACTTTGAATCCGCGGGTTTTACATTACAATGTACAGAAAAGAAATGGACTAATCAGCGAAACTGTTCAAATTTGTTGGTATCATTGTATTGAGAAATATAATCTAAATTCATAATATTGATACAAATTTGAAAAGTCTCACTGACTATAGTCTATTTGGCCATCACGAGACAGTGACGTAACTGCGTTTTCTACTAATGGATCTACGGCACATAATCTCTTGGTCACACTTTGATCAGGCTGGGCACGCATGCTTGAACTCGCAAAATACTGCCAACCAACAACACCAAAGCACCTGATTGGTCAAATTTAAACTGGAGCCTTTTAACGATCGTCACGCTGCGCCGTATCCACCAACGCAGTGCTCCCGCAGCGCCGTAACCACTGACGCAGTGGGCGTGATGGTGCGTGAAAAGCTCACGAGTTTTTCAGTTCTCACGTTTGAGCACCAACCAATCAGAACCGTGAGGTCGAGATGACGTAGTGCGCACCACGGATGACCAAGGCACCGTTTTGGGGTGAGGTTGAGCTCGCGTACTTACGCGAGCTCAACCTCATGTGACGTGGGTCCATTGCAGCTCATAAAGCACGCGCATGCTCGAGGCGCTGGCGTATACACACGAGCGTTGAAAGATGGAATATCGCGTGCGTAAAGGCTGCGCCTGTTAGGTTACGTCACTGTCCAGAGGAAGCCAAATAGAGTATAGTTCCTCTAATGTATGAACCATTTCTTTTCTGTACGTTTCAATGCAAATCAAGGATTGAATTGGCTCAATTATCCCATTGCACAGTGCGCTTCTACTACATTGAAGCAACCTCTGATGCCTGACCGTCATTTACGTTTATTTCAGCCGCTGATTGGAACACGCATGAATCGCTTTGCGGCACAGATACAGACAACGGAAAGATAGTCGGTGGGAGTGCTGTAAGCAGCACTACTACTTGGCCATGGTTGGCATTATTAGAGCGTAGTGACGGAGGCTATTGCACGGCAGAGATAGTCGCCAGACGGTTTGTTACAACTGCTGCACATTGTGTGTAAGTTTCTAAAATAGAGTCATAACCATGATAACAGGACATGTATGATTTCATTCGTTCGTGCTATGAAACGGAGTGTTCTACAAAGTAACATAAACAGTCATACACTTTGTTCATGTCCTATAGAGTATAGAGTGAATTCCGATTATTTGTTGACCAAACAGGCTAGATAGCCATTGGGTGAATCGTTTTGGCACAATTTGGTACCAAATTTGCCACAAAACAACACAGATTAGCCACTTAGCACCATGCAGTTAATGAAAATCCGTGACGTTTCCAAATTCAAATATTCAATACACTACGCGGAAGAAAATACCGTAGGTTACCAAGCACATGTCAGGTATTTGTCCCGTATTCATTACTGCACATTTCCCCCTACGCGGGATAATTCAAATTCAAACTGTCATGCATGGGAAGTGTAGCATGTGTGATCGATGTCTCCAGCGGTCATCCAGGCCATGAAATGCATACACAGCATTTTCTCTTCGCGTGGTGTGTTGAAAATGCGAATTGGAAACGTCGCAGGTTTTTCGTTAAATGGGCTTAATCATGGCTTAATAATTAGAGTTGCATTTTATTTGAATTACATACAGGGATGGTGATACGAACGTTAACCAACTGACGCTGAGGTTTCGCAGAACTGACCGAGGAGGGCTATCTACGTTGTTGGATATTTCCAGAGGTGTAATTAGGAAGTGGGTGCATCATGATTATGTTTCGGTGGCCGACAGCGCCGACAGTATTCCCCACAGTGACATGGCACTCTTAGAATTGGATTCAGCACTGATATACAATAGTGACGTGAGACCAGTTTGTTTGCCAGCTTCAGACAGTATTTTTCAATGTCGCAACTGCTGGGCTGTCGGATGGGGACTTAAAGAAAATAGTGAGTGAAAGCGTGGCGTTGTTTTGTTGTTGTTGCTGGAGGGGGGGGGGGGGGCAAGAACAAATCTGGGGGCAATATCATCATTTTGGGGGGGGTGAAATGCGCGTAAAGCGCGAGAACTGCGTGAAAATAATGTTTTTTTTAGTGTAAAAATTGCCTGAAATTAGCATAATTTGTTAATTAGACATTAAGACCAATTTCAAGCTAATTTTTGTAGTGTCCGAGTGTGTATAACAAATAGGATACAAACGAAAATATAGTATTGAAGAGTTTGATAAATGCACATCTTGGTTTATTGATGTGTCGATCGAGAGAGACCGATATCAGTGTTGCCTAATCTTAAACTCTACAATTTTAAGTAATTTTGACATTAAAAGTCAATATTTTCGCTTTTTGGGGGGACAACATGATCCAAAATATACAGAAAGAATAGATTATCAATAATTACTCATTTAAAGTCGCCTCGTCCTCCAGTCTTGTTTGGATCATGACCAAATGTGTATCTTTCAAGACGGGCGTTCTCGATCACTCACCGACCGTGGAGTCCACTTTACATCAGCTGGTAAATTTTTTTCTCGATTGGATGTAAATATCGTTTATCTTAGTTTATGTTGGTATTTAAGCCAATCATTAATCGTACATTTTGTAGCCAATTACTGATCAGTTAACGGAAGACGTCGTCGCGAACTCATAAGCACTGATGTAACAATTAAATTATTCGGTTGGTCGTGAATCTCATTAGGCCTATCTCAATATTCAAGCCAATCATTGATCATACTTATAACGTATACCGAGTGGAGCTGAGTAGACTTTAACGGTCTGATACTGTCAGCATCTACGACCATTTATACGAATAAAATGAATAAAAACAAATACTGAAAGTAGGGATAAAAACACGCAAAACCTCCATTTAATGTTGAATGTAGGCTTCAAAGCCCCTTCAGAGAATATACGCGTTCAGCCTAGGGGTGCTAGCATGCTCACCGTCATCATGATTGACGGGGTAGCTTTTTTGGGCCTATTGTAAAAATAGTGGGTAGGCCTAACAAAATGCTGTTAGTTATATTGGATTAAGTGTGTTGTGTTTTCCACTTTTCATA
>CM069458.1:46908018-46970839 GCA_035610835.1 Ophiura sarsii | reverse complement strand
ACACATTTAATCAGCAAGCGAGAGGATCCATTCCTCCTTCCGCCATTGAAAATTGTAAATAATTATTTATGGTAGGCCTTTTTTGGCCCGGGGGAGGGGCCAGTCAAACATAATAGTGTACACATGCGTGACCAAAAAAACGCGTAAAAAGGGGTGTTTTTTCAGTGTTGGACGCGTCACGCGCGTGACGCGTTAAGGGTATCAAAAACGCTGATATTCAAGAAAAAGGGTGTTTTTTCAGTGTTGGACGCGTCACGCGCGTGACGCATTAAGGGTATCAAAAACGCTGATATTCAAGAAAAAGGGTGGCTTAAAATACCGGTCGAACGTATTTAGGGTAACTTGTTTTGTTCCCCGTTCCCAGAAGAATGTTATTCCCGTTTTTGCGATTTCTTTTGAGCGTCTCATTTCCAATTTGAGAACGCATGTGTGTCACTCGTTCCTACAGCGTCATAATCGCCATAGCAAACCGAGATAGCAAAGACCGTCCCCCAGACCGTCGTTTTGTAGCGAAATAAATAGACAAAACTTGTTTAGGGTCATATTCTGGCAAGCACTTGTTTAGGGGTCAAAATTTGCAAGGAAAGCGCGCTAAAAACTTGTTTAGGGGGTAATTTTGCTTGTAGGGTAAAACTTGTTTAGGGGGTGTCTGGAAAAAATTTGGTCACGCATGTGTACACCATTATGTTTGACTGGCCCCCCACCCCCCCCCCCCCCCCCCCCCCCCCCCCCCCCCCCGGGTTTTTTGAGTTTGGTAGGACTCGAGAGCAGAATGAATTTCATGTTCGTCTATACCTGTTTTGTTAACAACATGAATGACATTATTTTGAACTTTGGATTAGGTGTTCTTGCGGGTGAAAATCGAGAATGGTTGTTTAGTGTTTTAACACTTTCCAAGCGGCGCGGCTATTGGTTAACCACAGTACAAAACAGATTTTTCAGAAACCTTTCCTAACTTTCAGTGTATCCCAAGGATAACTGAACAAATAATACTAGGCACGTTTGTACTTATTTGAATGCATTTCACATGGTTATCGCAAATATGATCAATGACATTCAATAATGTTGACATTTTTGAAACATTTTATGCTATTTTGGATTGTCGTCTGCAGACGCCTGCCGCGCGTGGAAAGTGTTAAAAGGGTTATAAAATGTTAAAGGTAAAAGTGATATTAAGGGGCGGCCTAATCAACAATTTTAATGGTCTTTGTCATGAAACCTTTGGCCCGTTGTAACGTAAAATAGTCATTGCATTGTTGGATTTTACATTTCGGTACATCTCGAATGTGTCTATGATATTTTGAAACATAAATCATACGGCGATTGATAAATAATTCCGATTTTTTGTTGTTGTTGCGCAGTTTGTCCGTGATTAGCTTTAACCCTGTTGTGCGCGGCGTTTTACGTGTTCCTAATTCCTACTAAAAAGTTTTGGATCCTATAGATGGTGTGACCGGTGACGTCATGTATTTACAAATGGGACACCCTCTGTTGATTCCCTCCAGGCAGAATATACATTAAAGTTAATGAAGACAACATGGAATTTCTTTCTAATGAATTGTAAAACTCATTTATTTTTAATTTTTTGTGTGAAATGCGATAGCTTATAGCATTCCTAAGCAAGTTTAAAGACAGTTTTGTTAACAATTTGCTGTGACACCACAATCTAGTTAGAAAACCTGATCTGGCCTATGTAAACTATAGGAACTCTTACCCGGTGTGTTTTGTCTCAAATCAACAGAGGGCGTCCTAAATGTAAACAACGGTCACCTCATCTATAGTCAGATCAAAGACAGTAAAGTGACCGTCTTTGGTCAGATAGAGAGTGTTTAGTTGCGCACGCGCTCACTCTTCCGGCTGGGTCTCCTTCGACGGCGCAAAATTCAACATTTTTACTAGAAAAATGTTTTCCATATCCAGACCCATAATGTATTTAGCGACTTTGGATCTTCATCCTGATCATAGGCCTTTTTCGGTAAGATAAACTTCAAAAAGGGACTTATCATTATCTTTGATTACTGGACTAAAAGTATTCGCTTCTTAACTTACTAATCGTCTTTCCCTCATAAATTAGTTGGCCGCTTTAAAAGAACGACCCATCACTGAAATTCTTCTATGTCCCTTCATACATTTATATAAAAGTTAATGGCAGCTAATCTGAAACAACGTACTTCTCTCTAAGTTCACACTCATCACTGTAAAATAACTTGTACGGTCCAGGGCCGCACAGTGGTTTTTCAATCAGTTGATAACTTAGGTCTACTCGCTTGTATGAGATTCAAAAGTGACATTTAGGGTTAACTCAGACCTGCGTTTATATTAAACTTGACCTACTGGCACCGTTGCAAGTTAATTTCCCGGTTTCCGTGCCTATCGTGAGTGCAGAAAACCCAAAGTGAAGCGTCGGACCGTTGATCGCGCACTAATCTCCGCGTTATTTTTGGCAGTGACTGTGTACGCGTTGGACCATGGTTTGAAATACGCGGAAAGAATGACACTTTCCGAATGCTCACGAGCATTTACGGAAAATACCGACATACCTCCAATTTTGTCCCCATGATGGTTTCAAAATGGCGGCGGCATACTGGATCTCTATTTTAAATCTATGGGTCACACTTAGGCCTACTGCGTACTGGCTCCAACATCAAAATTGATTGGGTCACCGGTCAGATCTGCGAAAGAAAATGTACGATAACTTTGGATCCAAGAATCCCCTGACCATGGGAGACCTATCATTTTAAAGGGGCTTTCAAGCTCTTTAAAATGTGAATATGAATCAACATATTCTGAGCGTGTTCAAATGTTCATGAAATTTCCTGGTTGAAGTCAATGGGTAAGCTTATTTTCACAATTTAATAATGACGGCCGTAAATAATTACACAGAAATTAAGAATGCTTGTAAAACAAAGCACACATTTCCTACCATTACTCTTTAGTCTTTAGGACTTCATCAGTTCTCAGCAAATCCATCCTGGTCGCGGATGCGTGTCATTTTCGAATTTCCCCATTTTCATATCAGTCCAAGCAATGCCTATGATATCGGTATCATTTTTATATAGCTATACATCTGCTCTAGAATGAATGCAGTGATTCATTAACAACTTTAACATGGTTCTCTTCCTATAAACTGGTAATTGCCAAATTCTTGATATTTCAAGTGTTTTTTAAGCATCTTGTTCGCCAACTGTTAAACATGTGGTAGAGCGTGTATCTCAACCGTTAAACCGAGATTCTCGAAATGACGTCATTTCAAGTAGGCATTGATTTGACGTCACTGTTTGTGATTGAATGATTGATTGATTGATTGATTGAATGATTGATTGGCTGATTGATTGATTGATTGATTTATGTATTTATGTATTTATTTATTGATTGATTGATCGTTTGATCGATTCATTTATTAATTTAATTGATTGATTATTCGATTGATTGATTGATTAATCGATTTATTGATTGATTGATTAATTGGTTGACTGATTGATTGATTGATTGATTGATTGTCAATTTAAAGAGCGCCTTCGAACTGTAAGAACATGTTTTTTTAATGAAGTCAATCAATCAATCAATCAATCAATCAATCAATCAATCAATCAATCAATCAATCAATCAATCAATCAATCAACCAACGAACCAACCAACCAACCAACCAACCAACCAACCAACCAACCAACCAACCAACCAACCAACCAACCAACCAACCAACCAACCAACCAACCAATCAATCAATCAATCAATCAATCAATCAATCAATCAATCAATCAATCAATCAATCAATCAATCAATCAATCAATCAATCAATCAATCAATCAATCAATCAATCAAGCAAGCAAGCAAGCACAAACAGTGACGTCATGCCTACTTGAAAGTCATTTCGAGAATCTCGGTTTAACGGTTGAGATACACGCTCTACCTAAACGTGTATTCAAATAATCCACCATCTCGTAATGTGTCATGCGCACTGGGGTGTTTTGTAAGCAACAAGAAGAGTCTTTAAAAAGACAATCATCGCTCATATGAGGTAAAGCTGATCACTATTACATTAATTTCAATTTATATGGCCTTCATTGAATAAACTTCATTTAATTTGTATTAATGTGTTTATCTATTCATTTATAAATATAATGATTAATCTATATAAGTCATTAACTTCATTTATAATTCAAAATGTTTCCATTTATTAAAATAATTTGAAAATCCAATAAATTTAATAGATACATGTACATACAATAAAACCAACTTTAATTATTAAAATTGAATCACTACATCAATCAATAATTAATTTATTTATTAACCAATGCATTAATTAACCAATTAACCAATTAACTAATTAATTAATTACCAATTAAGATGATTGAATGTTGCCTATTAAAGTAGGGGGGTTGGGACCAACTTTTTTATTACCCATTTTAAACGATGTGGTTGACCTATTTAAACATGAAAAAAAAGAAAAAAATGTCCAACCCTCTGAAGTTTTGAAATTTTGCCGAATTCGGAAGACTTGCACTGTATAAAAGCATAGGAAATTATGACCTTTATGCTAACGTTGTCAAAATCAAATTTATCACTGACAAAGTGGTTATTTTAGCGCCTAAAATTGTTAGTGATACATTAGTTATATGCCCTACATTTCAGCATATTATTAGGTAATATTGTGTAGTTTATGGTCACTAATTGTGGTCACATTTGTTAAACATGTGACCTATATAATTGCTGCCGCGTAATCAATTTGGTGAAAATCACCTGTTTAGGAACATTTTTCAATTGTATCATCACAAATAGTTCATCTTAAGTATGTATAACCATATACATGTAGATAGATTGATAGATTGATATGATAGAGATTGGTTGATAGATTGATATGATAGAGATTGGTTGATAGATTGATCCATAGATTGATTAATTTAGATAGATTGATAGATAAATTGATAGTTTGACACATAGGATTGATAGATTGATTGATCAAATAAATATTTAAACAATGATTTAATCCCTAAATATCCCTAAATATATGAATGTGATATATCTGGTTTAGCGTAGAAGTCAGATTTAATATACACATTTTACATATATTTTCATTAAAACAATTCTGAAAAGAAATAAAAGTTAGATTTTATACACATTTTACATACATGTTCATGAAAATAATCCTGAAGAAATGCAAGTCAGATTTGATACACCTTTGACATAGGCCTACATGTTCATGAAAACAATCCTGAAAAAAAAACCAAGTCAGATTTGATACACATTTGACATACAAGTTCATGAAAACAATCCTGAAAAATATTCAAGTCATATTTGATACACATTTGACATACATGTTCATGTAAATAATCATGAACAAAAATACAAGTCAGATTTGATACACATTTGACATACATGCATTTCATGAATACATCCTGAAAAAAATATAAGTCAGATTTGATACACATTTGACATGGAAAGTGCATGTTAACAGTTTATAAGTTCAATTTAATACAATTTTGACACAAATGTTACACAAATTTGACACAATTTTGACACTTTTCTTTTACTTTGTATATTTGACATATATTTGTCATAGTCTATCAAATTAGAGTTGAATTTGACACAAATTTGACACAATCAAATGTATGTCAAATTACCATTTGACATAGTTTTGACATGTCAAATCTATGTCAAACTGCCGTTTGACATAGATTTGACACACTTTTTGACATAGATTTGGCATACAAATTTCTGTCAGGGTTGTATGTGAAAATGTATCGGGTATTAATACCCGGTGGACACCCGCTACCTCATTATTTTGCTATACTCAGTGGTACCAGGTGACCACCCAGCTTTGCCACCCGGTTACCACCCGGTGGTCATCCGCTTCCTCATGGTTAACAGTTGCCTAACTAATTTGCATACATTATCATAAAAGCCACCGGGTGACCACCGGGTACCAATTTGCATGAACATTTACCCGGTCCATCCGATTATTACCTGGTGTCCACCCAAATACTACCCGGTGGACATCTGCTACATGTACTTCATGGTTTTGGGTAGTAGACCTTGTGACCATCTGATAACCACCGGATAGCTCCCAGCACCATGGGGCTTTTTTACTATGGGTAACTACACGATTGAGAAAAGCCCACGTCAGACTCGGAGTATCAATATTGGTATGGTTTCTCTTTGGTATGAATCCTTTCATGTGTAGTTTTACAACTTAAATGAGAAAAGCTCATGTCACAGTATAAACATTGGTAATATTTCTCTTTGGTATGAGTCCTTTCATTGGTATGATCACTCGACTGGGAGAAATACTTGTGACACTGTGAACATTGGTATGGCTTGTTTTTGGTATGAATCCTTCCATGCCTAATTCCATGCCTAAATCTATATCAGATCCCACAACCATAACATGTGGAGTACCACAGGGTACCAAATGTGGCCCAATCATATTCACGATAGTTGTCAATGATGCTGCTGATACTTGTAACAAGCGTTGGAAATTTGTGGACGATCTCACGCTGGGTGAGACAATCAATGCTAAAGAACAAAGGCATGGTCGTCTCCAATAATTATCATCTCGATGAATTAAGTGCCTGGTGCGATCGCAATGATATGTTGCCCAAACCATCCAAATGCCATATAATGAATGTTTCTTTTCGAAAAATCTTTCCGTTTATCCATCATACATGTTGTCTGGTGAAACACTTAACCCTGTCGACAATTTAAAACTCCTTGGTGTCCATATACATGCAAATTTAAAATGGGACAAGCAGGTGACTGATATGATCAGCAGAGCATCAAGAAGGTTGTTTTTGTTGTATGCCCTTAGAGGATTTGGTGCTCCAGTTGAGGACCGTCATTCTGGCCGTGTATCAAACCTATATTAGACCGCTCCTCGAGTTATATGCCTGCCCGGTGTGGCATCCATCCATCACCCGTGAGCAAAGTAAGCATATTGAGATGCTGCAAAAAAGATCTTGTCGGCTCATGCTTGGCAGTAGGTACGAACACTATGATACTGCCCTCCTCGAATTAGGTATTAATGATACACTTAGCGACCGCCGGGAACAACTGGTTTTGAAATTCGGCCAGAAGCTCCTCAATTTGGAGCGCCACCAACATCTGCTCCCTGCAAAACCCGCAATAAAGTATGCCCTCAGGAACCCCCCAAAAAACCAGGAGCCAAAAACAAGAACTGGCAGATATTACAACTCAACTATCCCATAATGTAATTCGTCTTTTAAATCAATGTTAGCTGTTTATAATATTATATATGGGTCATTCCGTGTCAAATCAACCAAAATTCTGAAAATTGGTACGGGTCACCTCTCAGATTTGGCTGATATTCATTTCTAATATACATCTATAGGTATAATGAACACATGCAAAATATAAAATTCCAAATCCAAGTCGTTTCGGAATTATGGCCCTTCAAAGTTGGGAGGTTACGGCCCCTTCAAGTGACGCGATTCGCGTCATTGAATATTTTGTGTTTATAATTGTCTATTAGAGGACCTTTGGAATAAGACGCAAAGCTGGAAATTGGTACTTAGGGTGACTGTAACCCAAATAACCCAGAAATGGCCTCAAAACAAGTGCATCTTATCCCCCTTTCTTTCTACAGGCAGCTCAAAACACCAATTTAGTCCGTCGAACAAATTAATTTCCATTTTAAGACCCCCCACAATCATGGTTGATAGTCACAAAAAAGCTTTATATTGCATATTTGTATTGTACAGACACATGTTGTTAACCACAAGCAATGATAGAGCCCCGACTCATTTAATAAATAGTTGGCAAGCGTCTAAAGTTGGCTCCAGACAGAAAATATCGAAAAAACACCGACATTCTACGTGACCTTTGACCTTTGTAACATATAATCTCCAACTTTATACTCACACCAAATGTTAATACATGTCTAACCTTTCATATGAATCAAAAAGTGTTTTGGAGACTCTTCTCCTTCATGGTCAGGCAACTCTTTCAAATTTGGGGTATTTTGACCTTTTTCTGTATGTCATGACTGCTGAATTCGACAACCCGTTTCATATTTTGCCTAAGTATTTTTGGAAAAAATGAATGGGTCATTTATTTCCACATATCTTTCATGGTGTCACAATTCTGTCACAGAAATTTCTTGAGACAATTTTTCTTAAAAATGTTGCTAAAAATACTTAGTCAAAATTATAAATGGGTTGCCGAATTCAGCAGTCTTGACACATTGAAAATGGGAAAAATACCTAAATTTAAAAGAGTTGCCTGACCTTGAAGGAGAAGAGTCTCCAATCCAAAACACTTTTTGATTCATATGAAAGGTTAGATATGTATTAACATTTGGTGTGAGTATAAAGTTGGAGATTATATGTTACAAAGGTCAAAGGTCACGGAGAATGTTGGTGTTTTTTCAATATTTTCTGTCTGGAGCCAACTTTAGACGCTTGCCAACTATTTATTAAATGAGTCCGGGCTCTATCATTGCTTGTGGGTAAATAAATGTGACTTAAATAAAGGGATACGCAGTGTTGGAGAATTATTCTTTTATATAATTTTACTTCAGAATTCAAGATAAACATTAATAATGGTCATTTTGCTGTTTTGCTACTCATGAAATGGTGAAAGCAGCCTTTATCCCCAGCATATTTATAATGCGACTGATAGCTGGGCAGCATGTTCATTGTTTGAAACACATGTGACCTTCCACCCTAGATCAAGGTCAAGGTCAGTCAAACACCCAAGGTTAAGGTCAGTCAACTACCCAAGTTGGCAAGGATGGATGTACACTTCCAACTTCTCTTTTGTATGATGAATCCTTTAATTCATAGCTGGTCTTACCACCCGAACAGGTAAAACCCTTGTCACAGTGTGAACTGTGAACATTGGTATCATGGTTTCCCATTCGTGTGAATTCTTTCATGCCTGGTCTTGTGACTTGACTGGGAAAAACTATTGCCACAGTATGCACATTGATATGGTTTCTCTTTGGTATGAATCCTTTCATGACCAGTCTTATTGCTTTTATCAGAGAAACGCTTGTCACAGTATGCACATTGGTATGGTTTCTCTTTGGTATGAATCCTTTCATGACTAGTTTTATGAGATGACCCAGAAAACCTCTTGTCACAGTAGGTACATTGGTATGGCTTCTCTTTAGTATGAATCCTTTCATGATCAGTCTTGTGACTTGACTGGGAGAAACATTTGCCACAGTATGAACATTGGTGGCTTGATTTTTGTATGAATTCTTTCATGACTAGTTTTGTGACTTGACCGAGAAAACCTCTTGACACAGTATGCACATTGGTATGGTTTCTCTTTGGTATGAATCCTTTCATGATCAGTCTTATCACATTTCTGAGAAAACCTCTTGTCACAGTATGCACATGGGTATGGTTTTTCTTCAATGGTCGTATGCTTTCTTCTTCCTTTCCTGTTCTTGTTATATAATTCTAGTTCTATGTTTAAAGCTGTAACACATTTCCCTTCAGTAAGCGTTATAGCCTTTATGCATCTAGGTGTTCTAGGAATAAAAACACGTTTCCAAGCTCTCAGCAAAACACCTGAAACACCTCTTTGCCAAAACGGATGAATCTGCCTTCCATGTCGATGACGTCGTAGGTGAAGCATGTATCTATCAAAATTGTAGAACGATCTTGCTTTACAGTACTTACAGATAAAAGCTATCAGGTGGGTTCCCTGGGGTTCCCTCTTGTTTTACACAAGACATATTAAACTTCATTGTCTCTGAAAATAATAACAAAGAGATAATTATTATTTCGTTATTTTATTAATTTAGTTAAAAACATTCAGGGATGGCTTCATCCCGGGCTACATGTCATGCCTTTGGACCAAACAACATATTCAATGTAGTGGCTCTGTATCCGCTGTTGCCTTGATATTGTGAGTGTTTTGGAGACAAGGGCAAGGGGCCGGCCCTGGCAGAAAATAGGTACATTTAGGTACTGTACCTAAAATGTACCTAGTGTACCTAAAATTGTTTTTTTTTTCTCTTTCACAGAACCATTATGTTCTGTCGTTTATTAAATCATATTCATATACTTCAATTCAGAATCTTTCAAAATTATAACCACATTATATAAGTCATATATATTAATAAACACAAATATGTACCACATAGAATACACTGTTCTTATTCTTATTTCGCCACGTTCCCTAATGCATTGAAAACAGAAGAATAAATACATGAACATTACAAATACACACCATTCCACCTATCTCTCCATTTATCTACAGTATTATTTTTAACCGCAATAAAGTTCTCGGTATCTTTATAAGTCTTCATTATTCTAACAAAAACCATATAATTAGGTTTGCTATTGTCCCATTTGCAATTGTATATGTAATATTTCGCAAACAGTAAGATGAAATTATATTTTATTTTATCAATGTCCACAAAACCCAAAATTATATCTCTCGCATTAAGGTCAAAGGAATTTCGTAAGATACAATTTTGAAACTCGTTCCAAAAGGTTGTTAATCTAGAGCAATTCCAAAAGAAATGTTGAATGTCTTCTATTTCTAGATTACAGAAGGTGCATAGCTCAGAATTAACAATACCCATTTTTTTCAGTAGTTTATTTACCGCCAAATATCTGTGAAGAATCTTGTACTGAAAATAACGAATCCTGGTAGACAATGTAGCGATCAGCGGAATTAAATACACATCTCGCCAATTCAAATCCCATTCATTGAAATGATCAGCCCATTTTAATTCACTGACAGGTGTTTTTATAATCCTCTGGGTACATTCCTTATGCACTAATTTACAGACTTGTTTAACATTCGTAATCTTTAGGACAAATTTCTCTTGAGAATTGGTATTATCTTCCAATTTAACAGTCTTGACAGCCCTTTTCCATTTTTGGGGAATAGCATCCACAAGAGAGAAATAGTCAAGAAAATTTATGTTCATATTGAATTTATGCTTAAATTGGGTCAAATTCAAAATATCACCATTGAACGACAGCATATCTTTAAAACACTTTAATCCTTTATCATACCAGTTCTTCCAAAATAACACTCTATTAGCGATTCTCACTCTAGAGTTATTCCACAAAATTTCATGATGATAATTCTGGTCATGATTAGTATAGACAACGTGAAACCAAGCAGTTATTACCTCGTATATGAACTTGTTCTTAATGTTCTTTAGACTATTGTCACTAGGATTAAGGTTACAGTACCATATTAGATTACCCCCAAATGCAGCAAGTTCTTTTTTATAGAAGCATTTCCAATTACCTTTGTTCTTATCATCTAATAACCTTTTGACCCAAGCAATCTTGAGCCCTTTGATCATGGATGGAATATGCATCATATTTAAACCACCATCATAATATCCAGCAATCACTGTTTTTCGGCTGACTTTATCTGGTTTATTCGACCAGATAAATTTGTATACTATAGTATCAAGGTTTTTCAGAAAAACATCGTTCGGGTTAGGTAGTACTGAGAGCAAATAAATCATTTGAGAAAGACCCAGTGACTTGATAATTGAAATTCTTCCAATTGGCGTCATATCTCTCATTGACCAAATTCCAAGAATGGTCTTGAGCTTCTCAATTTTTGGAACAAAATTCAACTCAAAAAGATTATCCAAGTTTGCATCAAAAATAATACCAAGTAATTTAACGTGACTGTTGCAAAATATCAGCCCAGTGTCAGTTATATCTGGAGGGTTGTCTCTGAACGAGCCTAGGGCAAGCAGTTCCGATTTATCTAAGTTAATTGCAAGACCAGAATACTTTTGAAACCTATTGAGAATTTGAATTGATTTTCTCAAAGAGTTGACATCATTCAAATATAAAACAGTATCATCAGCATAAGCGCTGATGGTGATAATGTTATCATTAACCATAATACCATTAATATCCTTATCATTTTTAATAAGTAAACTTAACACTTCACTACAAATAATGTACAACAAAGGACTGAGAGGGCATCCTTGACGGACACCGCACCCTAAATTGAAAAAGCTTGAAGAGTTACCATTATTTATAACACAAGATGAGATATCAGTGTATATAACCTTTACCCATTTGATTAAATCTGGTCCAAAATTAAAAAAAGTAAGTGTCTTCAAAATAAAGGACCACTCAATTTTGTCAAAAGCTTTACGAAAATCAATCAAGAACATGAGACCAGGTAGATCATTTTTGTTTAAATCGTCAATCATGTCTAACGCAAGACGAACATTTTCCCCAATGTATCTTCCAGGAAGAAAGCCAGTTTGATCACTGTGAATAATATCTGGTAACACTATCTTTAAACGATTGGCAATACATTTCGTGAGGAGCTTGTAGTCCGTATTCAAAAGTGAGATGGGCCGCCAGTTTTTCAAAAAGGAAGGATCCTTATCAGGTTTTGGAATGAGATTGATTATACCTCTTCTTTGATCTGCAGACAGCCTACCATTACGGAAAGAAAAATCGAAACTATCGATTAAATTTTTAATGATATCATTAAAGAAAAATTTGTAAAATTCAGTTGGCAAACCATCAGAACCTGGGGTTTTGTTATTAGGCATCGTTCGCAAAGCACTACTACATTCTTTAATAGAAAGTCTACCTTCACAACTCATTTGGGCTTCATTGTCAAGTTTAGTGGCATTAATGTCCACCAGCAAGTCGTTCAAGTTACAATCATCAGGTTCACATGAAGTATAAAGCTGTTCATAAAAGTGCTTCTCTGCGTTAAGTATATCATCACTATCCGTGAGAACGTCACCATTCTCCAACATAAGCTTTTTAATAACCTTGCGCTTCTGATTTCTTTTCTCAAGATTGATGAAGTATTTTGAGTTCCTCTCACCAAATTCAATGTGGTTAGCCCTAGATCTTACAATACATCCCTTTGTTTTGACCTTATACAATGTTTCTAAATCAGCATTACGCTGTTTTATTTCATCAGACAAGTCATTAGTTGGGTTAATGGAATACCTCGATTCAAGATCATTAATATTTTTAACCAACCGGCTCTCCTCCTTTTTCCTTGTTTTAGAGATATTAATGGAATATTCAATACTGATTGTTCTAATTTCACACTTCAAAAAATCCCATAGCATATCAGGATTCATGTACTTGCAATTAGTATTGACCTCATGGATACATTTCTTGATCTTATTGACATATTCAATGTCATTCAGGAGGGATACATTGAATTTCCAAAAACCTCTTCCTCTACAATCGTTTGAGGATTCAATCTTAACGTCAATTGAAGAATGGTCGGTTTTAAAACCAGGCGAAATATTACATTGTTCAATCTGAGTATATAGACTATACGAAATTAAAAAATAATCAAGGCGACACATAATAGGAGGATTAGTGTTTGAACGCCACGTGTACCGCTTAACATTAGGGTTCTTTTTTCTCCAAATGTCAATTAGGTCATACTCCTCCATAGTTCTGTAAATGCTTCTTTGAGAGTTCTCATGCGTTTGAGTGCGACCACCTTTTTTGTCAATGGTAACATCTTGGAGGCAGTTAAAATCGCCACCAATAACGATAGTTTCACAGGTAAAATCCCTCATTATCATGTTAATGGAATCAAAGAAGATTGGATCGTCAACATTGGGCCCATAAATGTTAATAATGGTCATAATATCATCATTAATGGTAACATCCAAAATAATAACACGCCCATCATCATCGTGGTGTTCTTTCATTATCTTAAAATCCATATTGTTAGATAAAAGAATAGCAACCCCAGTGGAATTTGATGTGCCATGGGAGAAAAAAATATTATTATTTCCCCAATCATCCTTCCATTTTTTCTCACAAAAGGCAGTAGAGTGTGTTTCCTGTAAGAAAAAGATATCGGCTGGTCTGTTATGTAACCATGAAAAAACCTGAACACGTTTCCCATGATCCCCCAATCCACGAGCGTTCATTGAATACATGTGAACTGAATCAGTCATTAATAATACAAATCACCCGAGCATAGAAAATATAATGCATTGAATTTGTGAAGTTATAGTACTGGAATTTCAAAGATACAAACATACACAAATCGATTGAAGGCTGTCTGATGCACATGTTCATAGAATAAATTAAAATGCCAATGGACACAGATGATGTGTGACCTCGCAGACAAATTGAAAGCGCAAACCTGCTCTGAAAACATTGTAAACACAGAGGTCGTACAAATGAAATAGGACAGAGGATTACTGCCCGGTAACTTCAAGCACCAGTGATTTGACATGTGGTCTTGATCAATACGATTAATTGAAATGGTGGCAGTGGCATGCAGCAAAAAGACCAGGTTAAAAAAAAGGGGTCAATCGATCTGAACATGTATATCATACAGTAGTACCTAGCAAAACTAAAATCAATACAATTGAGAAACACGGTGCTTAGATGCATTTCAAAACTCATCAAAAACAAATTGTCTATATTGCGCACTGAAATATAAATATGAATTGGTGCATGTGGTGGCGGAATTTGACTAAAATACTGTTTAACTTGGCTGTTATCATGAAATTCTAAAACATGAAATGTGGTTTTGGTAATCAGATATAATACATTAGAAGTACACAGAATTGATTCAAATTTGGAATATCTTAAAATAGTACAATGGCATATAAATAGTAAATAAAGTTGCCAAAGACATATATACATATTTTGTATATAAATAAAATAGTAACACTATGTCGGTGAGAGGCTCCGGGCTATTTGGCTTTAGCACAAACATGGATGTTTCAAATGTCATTAAAAACAGATTATACAACAAACAAAATATACCTTTCTCAAGTTAGAGATAAAATCCAACGTTGATTATCCTCCGTAGAAACGCAAAAGTCAAAAGATCCATTGCATTTGAAGATAAAATCCAATGTTGGTCCTCCGGAGAACGCAAAAGTCATAAAATCCAGTTTGAAAAGTAATCCAATGTTTATAATATCCTCCGTTAAAACGCAAAAGTCATGAGATCGACGGTTCTCGAAATGAAGTCCAATATTGGTCCTCCGGAAAACGCAAAAGTCATAAAATTCAGTTCGAAAAATAATCCAATGTTGATGATATCCTCCGGTAAGACGCAAAAGTCATAAGGTCCATTGCATTCGAAAATAAAATCCAATGTTGGTCCTCCAGAGAACGCAAAAGTCATAAAATCCAGTTCGAAAAGTAATCCAATGTTTATAATATCCTCCGTTAAAACGCAAAAGTCATGAGATTGACGGTTCTCGAAATGAAGTCCAATATTGGTCCTCTGGAGAACGCAAGAGTCATAAAATCCAGTTTGAAATATAATCCAATGTTGATGGTATCCTCCGGTAAAACGCAAAAGTCATAAGATCCAATTCGAAATGAAATCCAACATTACTGTCCTCCGGAGAAAGCAAAAGTCATAAAATCCACGATATCCTCAGCGTGTTAGAAATAAAAACCCATGATGTGTAGACAGCTAACGCAAAAGTCACCTCATTTTTTGTCATAAAAAGGGGCCAGTTTCCCTTCTCTGGTCCGCCATTTTCCAGCAGAGAAGTGCAGCTTTGTGCCTCTCTCGTAGAGAAACTTCACCTCTCCACTGTGTTTCTTCTTCTCCTCCAGATCGGCTTTGGTGTGATCATCGGTGACATAGATATCACACCCTTCCAGCTTTTTGCGTTGACAGATAAGAATCTGGCGCTTGTCTTGGAAGCGTAATAATTTGACTAGCATATGCCTGGATGTCGACGGTGCATCTCGTTTGTATCCGTTTCGGTGGGCTCTTTCTATTTCGACTTCCATCCCAAACTTCTCTTGTAATAGTTTACTGACCAGCTCCATTGGTTTTTCCTCTGTCTTTTCTTTCAATCCAACAATTCTGATGTTATTCCGCCTACTCATTCGCTCCAACTTGTTATCGGCCTCAGTCATTCTAGTCAGGATTGTTTCATGATTTGCAACAGCTTGCTCCACCTTCTCTACTCTTTTCTGTGTCTTCTCGGCCTTATTGACAACTTCGGTAACTCGTTGAGCCTCGAAGTTGATAGATTCTTCCAAATGTTCAAGTTTCTCGGTGAGCTTGCCTTGACCTTCTTTAATCTCCATCAGGGTCGATCTCACAAATGTCTCGAAAGAGTCATCTGCAGATGTTGTCATTCTCCGAGTGACCGGCGGTGGCATGATGTGACACGCAAACTCACCGATTGAACAATGTACATGCACACTCCACTGCAATACAACAACGTTGTTATACGCTACCACTGTCCACTGAGTAGGCGACTGTACAATGCTGTACGTGTTGATGAGCACACCTATGCTATGCAGTTTCAAAAATACCGCCAAAGATTTGTCCTCAAAATCTCAATAAATATGGTCCCGAGACGGTCAGTAGAGTGACCAAACGTTAAACAGAAGTTGTGATCACATTCATGTACAAAACGGAAGCCAAACAGTGCATTCTTTCACTCGCCTTTTGCCGAATTTCCGGGAGCCCCAAGTGACATGTGTTTTACTCGCCAGACGCCATTTTCGTTTACCTAAAATTGTACCTATGCAGTGTACCTAAAATGTCCAGTTTTGGAACCGAAAACAGGTCATTTTACGAATTAGGTACTCTATCTAGGTACAAATTGGTGTGTACCTATTTGAAAGCAGGTACACATTAGGTAGTGTACCTATTTGAAAGCAGAATAGGTTCAAATTAGGTTTTGTACCTATATTTAAAAGCAGAATAGGTACGTATACGTACCTATTCTGCTTTTAAATATACCTAATTTGTCCTGTTTTGAAGCCGAAACAGGTCATTTTAGGTACAATTTGCACCTATGAGACCTGAATAATTCATGTGAGGGTTGTTCACATTATATAATTGACAAAGATAACCGGTAAGATATGCTCATTGCTGCTATTGTATGAAGGTAATAATTGTAACTACTAGTCTACCCGTAGGCCTATAACCATGCATCCTTTGTACATTCTTGCCGAAATTTCTAACCCTGGCCCTGCTGATGAAAAAACTAAGACAAATCGTCAGTTTTTATTCGTCACATTACTTTTGGAATCCTGAACCTGAATATGTTTGCACTAACAGGCAATGGCACTTGAAAGTTTACAATAATGCGAAATGGACAAAGAAAATTGTAAAACGATCTCGATAGACAGCGCGGTACTTGCAGATAACATTTATCAGGTGGTTTCCCTCTTGTTTCATTTTTTCTTCTTCTTTAGACATACACCGGGACATACACGTTTCAAACGTCCCTGACAAATAATAACAACGACATTATTTTTTCCGTCACAGTTAAAACATACAGCTTCAATCCATGAAGTTTGGACTTCAACACAATGTTGTTGCAGGTTTGGTTATGAATTCGTGTTCCTGGTTTGAGAGCCTTTTGGAGAAATGAATTTCACATAGGCTTACAGCAGTTGATTTTTTGTTAGCATTTGTTTTCATGTTTATATAGGTCAACAACATTATTTTGGACAGGGTAGAAAAATAATCATTTTCATTTTATGAAATACTTCCACCCCATACTCTACATGCTTAAATACTCGTCAATGCCTATTCAGCAACTAGATGAGTTCCTGTAACCTACGAATTATGTGTGTATAGACACAGACCACAAATACAAAGGAGTCTGTGAACGCGTGCTCGGGTATGGTCTTCCGATATATACATTATGTACTTCCGACTTCCGAACCCCGAGGCAATAATTGCGATAAGTTCCTTGCCCAATTGGGCATACAAACATGCTGGACCGGGCCCTATCGGGGCTAGAACTCACAACCTCGGTCATGAATGAATGCTATCCACTAGACCACTGGAACGCTCTACCGTTTATCAGCATTCTGTTAGTGTTACATGTAGCCATCCAGCCATATAATGGGGGATGGTTTTGAAAGTCATCTCTACTAGTACAAGGTACAAGGTACAAGGTACAAGGTACGTTTATAACAATGGTGAACGGCAATCACGGAAGTGAAAATCCCAGGGAAAATCCGCCATTTTACCACATTTTTAGCGAGCAATAATACTATACATTATTTTGCATTTACATGTACACCAAAGACGGTAAGTGTGATTTAGCTGACAAGTTTTCTTCTAGTACAAGTAGTGTAAGTAAAAGCTTATACTTGTCGATCTCGGGTTTCGCCAAAAAAAAAAACCGCAAAAAACACACGAGCGGCCTAAAATGATGGCAACGATACGTGATTAAGGGACGTTAAATAAGTTGTAGCACATGCGTACCTACCGATATTAAGTACTGTTGGAGAGACGGTTAAGTAATCGGATGCCCGGCAAATTCAAGAGCAGGATGGCTTTCTCGCTTGTTGCATATCCATCCCAAAAAGGACACGCACAATTTACCGTCTATGCACTAGCGCAATATGAATCCATAGATAGGAAAAAAAATGGGCGCATTGGGCGGCCTTCACTTGGACGAAGAGGGCGGGATCATTAAAAAAGCCGCACACAGACGACGGTGGCCACGCGAAACCTAAAATTTGAATTCGTATTGGAATAACACGTAATCGCGAATGTTAATCTTATCATTTTGAAAAATTCATCATAATTAGATTTTTTTCCAATCCAAAACCGTTGGAGTTGGCTAACCATTGTAAATGCTAATTTTTAAATTATTGTCATCGTTAACCGGGCGATGACTGTTAACAATATTTCAAAATGGTACATTTCCGTTGCCATATTGGGTCGTCCGAGACGCGTGGCCAGCGTCGTCTGGCCGCACATTCTCTTCTTTATTGCAATCGTACATGGATAATAAAAATGTGTACTAGTAGGCCTATGTTTAACAGATATAAAACAATGTCATTTTCAACCAATACGAATTGACAAATTTAGGCAAATTGTGTCCAGCGTCGCCTGGGGGGCGCATGAGATGAGATACGCAACGAGCGTTAAGTCGCCAGTGTGCATACGAATAATGAATGTTTATGAGTGCAATGGTATGAATATTTTCATGAGGTGAAAGTTGCAATGTTTCATTCAACGAGACGGAGCCGAGTGTAATGGAACATTGCATCTTTCACCGAATGAAAATATTCGTTCCATTGCACGAATGAAAACATTCATTATTTGTTTTATACAACACTAAGAAAATCTTTCAAGTGTCAAAAATAGCTTCCGTAAAACTGCCGGAACTTCGTCATTATTCATATCCATATAAAAGTATATATTTTCTTGAAGGAAAGGGTTCAATAAGTTTATCCATGAACATGAAATGTTCTGCGCTAACACAGCATTATGTGGTGTTAAGTATACACGGTGACGGTAAAATTGCCATGTATTCAATTATTACTTCTCCGTAATTTGCTTATGAAAAATATGTTTAACACTTCAAAACTAGTTTGATATTGATCATTTAGCCTACAGATAACACAATTTACTCTAAACAAAACATCATATTGTTAATATTTTGACCCTGTCTTTTTATGTCACACTTTTTTGCCAAAATTGTAGGACATTTTGCCGAATTTTCACCAAAATAAGAAATAATGTTGATATGTTGTGGTGTTATACAAGTGCAACTTTATGGACTCAATCAGATTTTAAATTGAAAATTAACAAAGTACATTCGTATAACAGGATATTGAAACATTTGATATAGACCATGCAAATTTACCACTGGTACCTGTAATTTATGGAAACACCCATATATATGGGCCTTCAACATAGTGAGCACCCTGTATGTATAGACTGTAAGCATGGTAAGGCCCTTCACAATTGTGCCGCCGCAATCGTCCACAATTGAGAATTACATACTATTTAAATATTTATTTTTATTTCGGATTTTCACCTTGAAAATGACTTTCGATACACTTTCATTTACTGCTTTCTGACTTGAATCATATCAGCTATGTTGATGTATTATATACGAGGGTCATTCAATAAGTTCTACCTCCTCACTCATAACATCGCTAATATGAATGTCAGCCTCATGACATTTGTCATGATTATAGCTCTGAATCATAGCTACAAATTGATAGTAAATGATAATTGATAACTGTTTCACTTTTGTTATGATACGATCAAAGCCAGAGAGAGATTTTGGACAACGGACACGGCAAATTACCCTAAAGATAAATACATGTTTTGTTCGTTTTCTCTCCCTATTGTATGATTAAATATAACAGCCCGATTTAAATACTGAAAAAGAAAACAATGGATGTACTATCAACTCGAATGTATTGCTACGCCTTTAATGCCACAGTGATGCCTTGAATGTGAAATCTTAACATGATAGTAACTTTATGAATTTTCCTTATACAACCTTTAGAATAGTCAACCAGGTACTCAGTGATAGAATATTATCTCTTCGAGAGACTTGAAATCCCTCCGATCCGATTACTTAACCGTCCCTCCAAGATCTCTTATTAGTTCTTATGAAAAGCAAATGTGACTTTTGCAGCGGTTCTCTATAGGGCAGGGTTTAGATTAATATCTGTCCTGGTCTAGTTCTGGCTATTAGAGGGCATTTCCCCCAAGAAATCAGTCACTGTTATTGTTTATATTCTGTTCACGAGACATTTGTAATTTAGAACGGTTTTAATTGACATATACACTCTTAGAAAAAATGGTTCGTTTAAGAACCCTTTTTTGTCCCGCGGGGAGCACCTTTTGGCCTAAAAGGCTCTAAAAAGAACCTTAGAATGGTTCTTTGAAGAACTTTCAAATTTTAAATAAGACATAAAGGTATATTTACTTTTTTGTTTTTATGTAATATGCAAATTCAAGAGAAATGTAAACAAATTTAGTCCTTTTCAACTGTTAAAAATCATTTCTTCTTGGCTAAAAACATTTTTTACCGTTTTACCAAGAACCATTGAGGGTTCTCCATAATTTTTCCCCAAAAGGTTCTTGAAGCTTGAGGAACCATTTTCTTGGCTAAAGAACCCTTTTAGAACCTTTTTTGGTTCTAAAAGGAACCCAATGAAATTTCTATAGGGTTCCTTTTAGAACCAAAAAAGGTTCTAAAAGGGTTCTTTAGCCAAGAAAATGGTTCCTCAAGCTTCAAGAACCTTTTGGGAAAAAATTATGGAGAACCCTCAATGGTTCTTGGTAAAACGGTAAAAAATGTTTTTAGCCAAGAAGAAATGATTTTTAACAGTTGAAAAGGATTAAATTTGTTTACATTTCTCTTGAATTTGCATATTACATAAAAACAAAAAAGTAAATATACCTTTAGGTCTTATTTAAAATTTGAAAGTTCTTCAAAGAACCATTCTAAGGTTCTTTTTAGAACCTTTTAGGCCAAAAGGTGCTCCCCGCGGGACAAAAAAGGGTTCTTAAACGAACCATTTTTTCTAAGAGTGTATGTACGTTTTGTCTCTTAGAATTGGCCAAATGAATAGGACTTATGAGACATTTGGCTGTTTAGTTTTATCCGTTTCCGTCGCACTAATGGACGTTTGGTTTTCACTGCATCTCCAGAAAAGTACAACCAGTTCTCAGCCAATTTACTATGAGTTTGTAGCTGAGATTCAACGCTACAATTATGGAATATTTCATACGACTGGCCAATAATAGCAAAGTTATGAGGTAGGAGGTAGAACTTATGATTGCATTATTACTTGGGTGTTATCAAAATAATCATTAATTGGAAAATTATTAAATGTAGAGTATCCTCTAACTAATAGGTTGTAAATGGGTCGAAATTGGTTGTGACCACTTGGTTCAAAATAAAGAAAATAAAAGATAATTAATAATTGAAAATCACCTCATCCCTAGCTTTTCAAACCTCCAACAGGAAGCTCAAAATCGAGTGTGAAGACTAAAAGCCTAGTAGGCCTACCCCTAACAGTTATTTGTAAACATGAACCGTTCTCCGGACCGTTAGGCCCCCCAAAAGAAAGTTGTTTGATTGTCCTCGTCCGCCCGACCCTCTTAATCATTCTGACCCAAACACTTATTTTGAATTTTTAAAAATAAAAATAAACGTTTCAATTTTTGTTGTTGAAAATTTCATTTTTTTACAAATATTAGCCGAAATCATTTTTTTTTAAGTGTGGAGAAAATAGAAATACTCATCAAAATGTTAAAGATTTTTTGTTCCCCGTTTTGGTTACCACAACATTTTACTTTTGGTACCTGAAAAAGGGGCAAGTGAGAAAAAAAAAAGAAAAAAAGAAAAACAACTTTTCCCGACCGACCTACCCAACTTTTAAAAGTGATCTATGGACAATCAAACATTTTATTTTTTTTGGCCTTACGTTAATAATAATAATAATTATGTGATGATTTTACAAACATTCACGCATAAAAACACGTTGACCAAAAATATTGCCTGCATATAATATAGACAATCCTAGATACAAACATCCCGACCGCCGCCACCTGTGTTGCTAATCGTCTCATACGCCGCGCCGTAAGGGCGCCGCCAATCCCGCATTTTCCTTAAATTGGGCCCAATATGCGCCCAATTTAGTTTCATTATGTCGCAAATCCGTTGCTCCGCAGGCGTCTGACACGGGCATCCGACTACACGGAAACCGACTTCACTCCGATTCGACTTCTCAGATCTCTTTGCCATTGCCTAGTGTTAGTGCAAACATATTCAGGATCATTCTAATCGTATATTCCAAAAGTAGGTTGTGTGACGAATAAAAACTGACGATTTGTCTTAGATTTCCCCCTGCCCTTGAGTTTGACATGTCTCCAAAACATTCAAGGCAACAGCGGATTCAGAGCCGATACATTGATTTTATCATGTTATTTGGTCCAAAAGGCATGACTTGTAGCCATCCCCGAATGTTTTAACTTAATAAATATCCTTTTTTTAATTATTTTTCAGAGACAATGAAGTTTAATATGTCTTGTGAAGAGGGAAACCACCTGATGGCCTTTATCTGTAAGTACTGTAAAGCGAGATCGTTCTATAATTTTGATAGATACATGCTTCACCTACGACGTCATCGACATGGAAGGCAGATGCATCCGTATTGGCAAAAAGGTTTTTTGCCGAGTTTGTGGAAACGTGATATTATTCCTACAAAACCCAAAGAGAAGATCCCGGAGAAGACCAATCAGAAGTCGTCTCACAAAAAGGCTATAACGCCTACTGATGGGAAACGGGTCACAGATTGTAACATAGGTTACTCTCCGTTAGAATTATATTACAAGACAAGTAACGGAAGAAAGCATACTACCGTTAAAGAAAACCCACACCAATGTGCATACTGTGATAAGAGTTTTTCTCGGTCAGGATCCCGGGACAAGACCAGGCACGAAATATCTCATACGACTGAGAAACCATACAAATGTTCATACTGTGACATGGGTTTTGCCCGTTCGTCTAATAAGACCAGGCATGAAAGGACTCATACAAAAGAGAAACCATATAAATGTGCATACTGTGGCAAAAGCTTCTCTCAGTCAGGTAATAGGACTGCTCATGAAAGGACTCATACCAAGGAGAAAACATTCCAATGTTCACACTGTGACATGAGTTTCTCTAATTCAATTTTTAAGAATTGTCATGAAAGGATCCATACTAAAGAGAAACCGTACCAATGTGCATACTGTGACCAAAGCTTTTCCCACTCAAGTGGTAAGGCTACACATGAAAGTACTCATACTAAAGAGAAACAATACCAATGTGCATACTGTGATAAAAGCTTCTCTCAGGCAATTCATAATACTGAGCATGAAAAGATTCACACCAAAGAGAAACCATACCAATGTGCATACTGTGCAAAAAGCTTCTCTCAGAGAAGTAATAAGACTGTGCATGAAAGGATTCATACCAAAGAGAAACCATACCAATGTGCATACTGTGACAAAAGCTTTTCTCATTCAAATGGTAAGACTACACATGAAAGGACTCATACCAAAGAGAAACCATACCAATGTAAATACTGTGTCAAGAGTTTCACCCAATTGAGTAATAAGACTGCGCATGAAAGGATTCATACCAAAGAGAAACCATACCAATGTGCATACTGTGACAAATGCTTTTCTCATTCATATGGTAAGACTACTCATGAAAGGACTCATACCAAAGAGAAACCATACCATTGTGCATACTGTGACAAAAGCTTCTCTCAGTCAAATCATAATACTGAGCATGAAAGGATTCACACCAAAGAGAAACCATACCAATGTGCATACTGTGACAAATGCTTTTCTCAATTATATGGTAAGACTACACATGAAAGGACTCATACCAAAGAGAAACCATACCATTGTGCATACTGTGACAAAAGCTTCTCTCAGTCAAGTCATAATACTGTGCATGAAAGGATTCATACCAAAGAGAAACCATACCAATGTAAATACTGTGACAAAAGCTTTTCTCATTCACATGGTAAGACTACACATGAAAGGACTCATACCAAAGAGAAACCATACCAATGTAAATACTGTGTCAAGAGTTTCACCCAATTGAGTAATAAGACTGCGCATGAAAGGATTCATAATACTACTACATAATACTAATTTATAATCATAATACTGAGCATGAAAGGATTCACACCAAAGAGAAACCATACCAATGTGCATACTGTGACAAATGCTTTTCTCATTCATATGGTAAGACTACACATGAAAGGACTCATACCAAAGAGAAACCATACCATTGTGCATACTGTGGCAAAAGCTTCTCTCAGAGAAGTAATAAGACTGTGCATGAAAGGATTCATACCAAAGAGAAACCATACCAATGTGCATACTGTGACAAAAGCTTTTCTCATTCAAATGGTAAGACTACACATGAAAGGACTCAAACCAAAGAGAAACCATACCAATGTAAATACTGTGTCAAGAGTTTCACCCAATTGAGTAATAAGACTGCGCATGAAAGGATTCATACCAAAGAGAAACCATACCAATGTGCATACTGTGACAAATGCTTTTCTCATTCACATGGTAAGGCTACACATGAAAGGATTCATACCAAAGAGAAACCATACCATTGTGCATACTGTGACAAAAGCTTCTCACAGTCAAATCGTAAGACTGATCATGAGGACTCAACACAAGGTCGTCCCGTAGAAAGGCTACAGACAATAGTTAAGTCAGTCACCCAAGCCCTATAATGAAAGCTATGAAGATTGTTAAACGGGGTCAGTCGTCACAAACATGCATAAACACAAAAGTCAAACGTCCATGCTCTTGCTAACACTCCTACACAGAGGACTGCAGTGCAAATCTGTACGATTTTCGCCATGTTATGTCTATGGCGGATTTCATTCTGTGGTATGAAGCTATGAAGTTTCCGTGGTCGATCTGCTATCTCCATGCAGATAGAGCAATGATACGTATATATATGGACTTTTTTGTAGACGAGGGTTCATTTCATGATTTGGTGAAGAATGAGTTGGGATTCCTGTAATTTCGAAGACCACAGATAAGGAGGTACAACATCATGTTTTTGGCACTTTTTGGTATATATATTTTTTTAAAAAGGATATAAAAAAACAACCTATTCCTAGGAAATTTTAGTAGGATTATAATAAAACTAGTATGACAAAATTTGACAAAAATAAGTTACTCCATGGAAACGATTCTTGGCACACATATTGTAGTAAAGGGTTCAACAAAAGAAAGTATACACTTTGTTTATGTCATTTTGAGTAACATTGAATTTTTGTTTTGACCAAACAGGCTAGATAGCCATTTAGATGAATCTTTTAGGCATAATTTGATACCAAATCTTCCCCCTAGCAACAAAGATAAACCATGACTAGCACCATTTAAAGAAAATTAGTCACTTTTCAAAAGTCACATTTTCAATACACTACGCGGGAAGAAAAGACCACATGTTACCTGTCCATAATCAAATAGCCCGCTCACTCAGGCACAGCCCAACGCATCCCCGCTGTGTGATCAATATTCATTTCATTCCCGGCCATTTACAGTGTCACGCACAGCATTTTCTCGCGGCTTGCGTGCGTTGAAAATGTGACTTTTGAAAAGTTACCAATTTTCTTTAAATGGTGCTAATCATGGTTTATTTTTGTTGTTAGGGGAAAAATTTGGTATCAAATGATGCCTAAAAGATTCATCTAAATGCCTATCTAGCCTGTTTGGTCAAAACAAAAGTTCAATGTTACTTAAAATGACATAAACAAAGTGTATACTTTCTTTTGTTGAACCCTTTATTTACAGCAACACTTAAAACAGTGCAAATCACAAAACGGGTGTTGTAATACTTGAATCAGCACACATTGAATGGAGGAATACCTCATTTCAAAAGTTGAAAAATGATGTATTGAAGGAGGATTGTTAAGCAGCTTGAACTAGGGTGTTTGTTTAAACACAAATCTTGCCGACTTTCGTCGTTTGGTGAGTGAGACGCCTTTCCACAGATACGAGTGACACGCCTTATCAACACCTTCACATTTAAAGATATTGACGACTCCAACTAATAATTACTCTACAATTGACAGCGTGATAAACTATCATTATTAATAACAGCATGTGACTCCACTCGTTCTTTTGGGGAGCATAAAAACAGCAAAATAACCCAAATGTTTCCCAAAGATTGGAAGTCAAAATGCATACTTTTCATAGATGGCTAATGATCATCAACGGCACATGATCTTCGCAGGTGAGTTGACAAACAAAGCAATATATAATATGGGCTGTCATGTGTCATGTACATGTGTTTTACAAGAAGAATAGCAATACTATTAGTAGGAGCCCCAGGCCTCAAATTTAGGAGTTGACCCCTGACCTCCGAACATACTCTTAAATTTACTGCTCTAAAGATTCTCTTGCGAAATTATGCTATGGCGATAATCATATTTCCCATGTATTCACATAGCAGAAATGAAGTAATAGAATCTCTCGTAAGGGTTTGAGTAGTTTATTGACCATAACACTGAAAGGAAATCTAAAACTACATAAAATCATGTTCATGAATTTAAAGAAAGAACTACTTGACACATTATATTAGCTTTTTCCATTTTGATGTCATTGATATCGGTCCAAAATGTTATGGAACAATTGAAAAAGTTAGAAAAATAAGCATTTTTGACCATTTTCTGAGTTTTTCCAATGTTCTATTTAGCTATGTTACAACATTGACATTATAACTATAAATAACTATCTCAACTTGTGAAGCAGTTCTTCCCCATAGATATGATGCATAGTTATATTTACTTTAACAATTATTTCAACTTTTTATGGCCATAATACTACCCCTACCCCTAACACGAGTTGTTTTATGTCATTTTGTCTATGTGAATATAGGAAATACAGGCATTGCCATAACATGAATTCGCAAGAGAATCATAAGAGCAGGACAATTAATTATTGTAGACAAGATATGAATCTATCATAAAAGTATTCTTTTTGGAGTATGTTCGGAGGTCAGGGGTCAAATCATTTTAAAGCCGAATTTAAAGCTTTGGGGCTCCTACTACATGTATATCTACTCTGTGCTATGTAGGCTTTTGCCAATCTTATGCCACATATTTTCACTATGTCTCAAGATACTAATTCTCCATCTTAATTCGTGTTTAAATGCATCAACGTTTTTATTATCAGTGATCTTGATATGTCTGGATCTATACAGAGTGAACAACGCCAGACTAAACATTCTATTTAGCATAACATTCAATACATTTTGATTATCTGGTTTACAACCAAGTACAATGATTTTTAACGATATCTCTGGACATGGAATATTGTTAGAAATAATAAATCTTTTAAAATTAACACAAAAGCTTTTTGACAAAGGACAGGCAATAAATGAATGTAGATAATCATCTGACGTGTTGCACTCAAATTGGGTGAGTTCGCCTTATTCCATTTATATAAGTTTGCTTTGATATCGATGATTATATAATAATTTGTAATTGAACTCTGCCAATTTTCTCTCTTTTTCAAGAATAGTTTTCATAGCCCAAATATCGTCCCATTTTGGTGATGTTGACAGTTCCTGTGCCCATCTGTTCTGAATTATTGGCACGATTAAACTTTTTAACTACATGAAGGTAATTATACCTTGATTGCAAATACATTATATTACCACGTTTTTTATTTACATATATACACGAGGTTCTTAAACGAGTTCTTATTTCATTAGGCATATTGTTGGCGTTTAATAAAGCAAATAAATTCTTTGAAATTGATTTGAAAATAATAAATAGTTCTGTAATCCAGTTGTGCTTATTTTAAAGTTTGTCAAGTATGTAGTGGAAAAGATACCATCATTATTTATAAGGTCATTGATATATATGATATCACTATCAATCCAGTGTTTGAAATACAAGGTCTTGCCATTGTGCATGATCAGTTCATTTCCCCATATAATATGACTTTTGACCCTTAATGAGTCGTTGATTGGTAAGTTTCTATAATCATTATCTAGATTATGCCATGCTTTTACCAGATCTGAATACAACTTTTGTAGACCAATTAACGATTTGGCATTCTTCGCTTCCACAAAATTCATTATTAAGATTAAAAGGTTTGGACCATGAGCATTTAAATAGCGTTTACAAAGGCATTTCCATTTACTATCATCATCATACACTCGTCCAAAGAAATTCCTTGCCACTCATTGAAATTCAAATATACCTAGCACCAAAAGTCCCGGACCAGGTGCTTTGAGGTTGGCTAATTCAAAATAGATAATCGGTACCAAAAATCTGAGATATACATTAAATGAGCAAATTTCATCTCGGCAGTTTGATACCGCATTCAAAAAAAATCGAATGAATGCTTTTAAAGTTATGGCGATTTCAATGACCGCGCATAACAACATCAAAGTTGCAATAGGTATAGGAAATCATTGATTTTGTGTGTGATAACGCAGTGAAAATGTGTGTGTAAAGACTCACAGCTAATCAGCAAAAGAGTTTAATCTTCACAGCTAGTCACACCCTTTATACCGCAATCCCTCCAGACCCATTCATCCAGATACAGATAATTAAGACAAAGTGTGCCAACCTTTTTTTCCTTGATTGTAGGTGGCGCGTTCAGATAGCACACAGTTATGACAGTAATCACACACAAATCAATGATTTCCTATACCTAGTGCAACTTTGCTGTTGTTATGCGCGGTCATTGAAATCGTCATAACTTTAAAAGTATCCATTCGATTTTGGTGAATGAGGTATCAAACTGCGGAGAATAAATGTGCTCATTTAATGTATTTCTCAGATTTTTGGTACCGATTATCTATTTTGAATTAGCCAATCTCAAAGCACCTGGTCCGGGACTTTTGGTGCTAGGTCTACATTTCAAAGCTATACACTGAGATTTAAAATCACACTTTTTTATTCTCCCATATTGTAATTTCGAATGAGAGTCTTTCTCTTGATCTTCTCCGGTTGTTTTATTCCATGATAAGAAATTGAAAATAATTGAGTTCACTTCATTCGTGAAGTTTTCAGGAACGGGTAGACAAGGCATTAAATATGTTAAATTTGATATACCAAGACATTTTATAATAGTTGCTTTACCATACAGCGTTAGCTTTCTTCTATACCATGAGTTCAAGATTCGAATTAGTCGATCTTTTTTCTCTTGCCAAATGATCTTGTAACATTCTATCATATTGTGTCCAAAATAAATACCAAGAGACTTAACATTTTCAGTTGGCCATGTTACAGAGTTATGTTTTACAAAGTGACCAAATGCTAAGCCTTGAGTATTTTCCACATTACTTGATTAAAGTTACTAAAACTAAAATGTGTGCCATGAAGAATACATGTAACTTTCAATTCTATGGATGATTTGTTTTAACTGTGCCTGAAAGGTGTTTTATTATATCGCAGCTATATGCAAAATATAAAATCCAAATAAGAAATGTTTTATAATCAAAAGAACACATTCTTATCTTTAGATTGAGAAAAGATTGAGAAAAGTAAATACAATAAACGGGACAATTAAGGGGGACTTCATTACATTCCAGTTGCCTGTAAGGTTTGAGCCCAAGTTTCACAGGTTGAACTGGCCATGACGCTAGTATTAGTCACCACCCAAGCATTACATCCATCCAATACCATTGACCGCATGCTGGGGACCTTGAGTATGGCAGCGGTGTAACTAGAAACAAGCCTGAGGCGCTGCAGTGTTGCCCCATGACTTTCCACGCATGGTGACTTTCCACCAGATTTTGGCTAGTTTTAAAACTAAAATCTGCTCTTTGGATAATATAATGTGATTTTTTCTCTCGAAATTTGAGCTTTTGTTGTTATAAAATATGACATAGCACTAGTTTTTATGACATATTGAATTTAAAAGTTGGAGTTTCTTAACACAAGAACATTTTCAAAAGTAGTATACATATAGGGCTTCTAGTTACACCCAGACTAAAGAGACTTGAGCTATGCTTAAGACTGCGATGGAAATAGTAGCACGCACGCTGGCAAGACACAGTTGGTGTAAAATAAATCAGATAAATGGTGTAGGAGGGGATGATTTATTACCCTGGATATGTCATCAAAGACGTGGTCAAGAAAGTTGGATTTTATACTGGGAACGGAACCGTAATGTTGAGGAATATAATAGATCTGAGAATCCAAATTTGGCATCAATTTTGACCAAAAATGTTGATTCTTAGACCAACATTTTTTGAACAAAGCTAACAAATATAATTTTGAGTAAAAATTGCCCAAATTGATTGATGATGATGTTAAGACACTAAGGGAGTGTTCATATACTTTGGTGGGGGTTTGGAAATTTTGAGCCTCAGACATTTGTTTCTTCCCCCCCCCCCAAACTTCGTTAATTATTTTCTTGATCCCCCTTTTATGGTGATTTTTTTCCTTGATCACCCTGAATAATTATTGAGCATCATTAGATTCGACCGGGCACGCAAGAGCGGAAACAATGTGGAGCCTTTTTTGTATGCGCGAAGCGCCAACAAAAAATTGTATCACCCACCCCCCCCCCCCCCCCCCCCCCCCCCAATTAAGTACCACTTTTTTGTGATCTCCCTTTTGGAAGTCTTTTTTTCTTCTGATCCCCCTCCATTTTATCCAACCCCCTAACACTCCCTAACTTAGGGACTATTTTTTTGTAACCTAATCTAATATTTTTTGAAATTTTGACTAAAAAGTGCCCACCAAAATAGTTACAATTTTTTTTCACTTTTTGATCAAAATTTCAAAAAATCTTAGATTAGGTTAAACAAAAAAAATCGACAACTGAAATGAAATGAAACAACTCGGCTACTAGACAACGTAACATATCTCGCACAAACTAATTGTTATTGTTGTTCTCGCAAATTAACTTCGCATTTCTAAAATTCACTATGCATTTTACTAATCATCACTGACTATACACTGATCCCGGGCACTATGGGTAAAGAGAGAAAACTCTGGGTCCAGGTGGCACAAAACGCGGACGGACATTTTGTCTCAAAATACCTCCCCTTTTCACCATATTTAGGATTCCCCCCTTTTTTTTTGCTCATTCTAAATTTTTCTTTCTTCATATATTTTTTTGGAAATCGTGGACATAGCTTCAAAAACACCCCATATTTTGGGAAAGTCGCGGAATGGTACGGAAACACCTCTTCCGCAAATTTGGAACGATCATGCGTACCCAATGTAGTTGACTGAAACCACCGGGCTCTCTCCCTAAAAGAGGCTGTAAGTTGATTTCTCTCTGGCGCGACCTCTTGATAAACATGATGGATGCCCGTTAAGCTAACGCCGCGAATTTGCCGTTTTTCGGAACGATCATGCGTATAGTTTTGAAAAGTAAAACCCGGTGATTTATGCTATTAGGTGAAGGACGGGAAAAAAAGGGAGAAGAGGAGACAAAAAGGGAAGGAAAGGAAAAGGGCAAGGGACGGAGAAAGAAATACAGGCAAAATAGTTGCAGTTTGTCACGCCGGTATGGATGGGGACGCAACGCATCTAACACCACCGCAACGCCTCTAACACCCCCACAAACCAATTTTGGTACGTCAATAGACTCTTGTTGAGAAATATACCATTTGTGTAGGCTAAAGCACAACAAAATTTCCGACCAAGAAATCGCCCGAACGAGATAAACGCAGTTTCAGAAGGCGCCACAGATAATTCGTTGTCAATGTGCCGAGTTGTTTCATTGCCCGAGTTGTCTTATGGCCGAGTTGTGTGGAATGCAGAATCTCGGAGGCCGAGTTGTCTCAAAGGCCGAATTGTCGATGTCCCGTATGCCGAGTTGTCTTTTGGCCGAGTTGTCTCAAAGGCCGAGTTGTCTTGGCCGAGTTGTCTCAAAGGCCGAGTTGTCCTGACACCCAATAAAATGTGCACTGATGCTAGAGTCAAATCTCAGAAATTTGTCCTCAAATTGTCTATATTTATGCAGGTAAGTTCAGTGTTATTTTTATGTAAAGGCTATATTAAAAAAATCATTTGTCTCAAAGCTCCCGCGCGCGTTAGTTAATTGGTGCACGTTAGAAAAACAAAACATTTTTTTTCTTTTCAAAAAGAGGAAAACAATCCCAAAGTTTCACCAATTTTTTCAGATTTTCATTGTTCACATCATTTTAAATACAAAAGGTCACTTTTACAAGGATTTCATTATTTCATATTTATACATTTTTTATTTTATTAAAAAAAACCCCGCATTCCGCATTAGGTTTTGAAAAACTGAAGAGCTTTGAGACAAAAGATTTTTTTTAATATAGCCTAATGGAAATTAAACAATTTACATACATGTAGAGTTAACTTTTGATACATGATGCCATTGAGGACATGTAGAGTTTGTGGATAGAAATCTGATAATGGACTACCGATATATGACAAAAGGAAAGACAAGATGGAGAAACTATAATCATTTCAAGGTATCTGGATCTGGATCTGGATCTGGATTTATTATACTCCGATAAAGCGGGTGACTGCATCGCATTAGAGTTGAATAACCTGACTTATTTGTTTGGGTGACTGGGTAATTGTGAGTGGGTTGCGTTGATAATGTCCTTGACGGTACCGCAAAGGTATTTGTTGAGTTCCGATTTGAAGGACTTAAGTTTATTGCAGTCTAAAGTGTTGTGAGGTAGGTCGTTCCATGCTTTTGTTGTCCGAGGGAAGAAGCTGAGGTCGTAGTCCGAGTTCTGGTAGATATATAGACGCTGGTAGGATAGTCATGATAGTGTGTAAGTATTTTTTAGAAGTCGTTGGGGCGGGGTGAGGTTGTCTTTATATGTCTACAAGGAATGACTAATCTTGTACATCATAATTAGTCGTGTAATGGCGCGTCTGGTTTCGAGGCTGGTCCACTTTAGCTCATTTATTTAGCATGGCTGTGACGCTGGATTCTTGAACAGTTGTTTATGAGAAATATATCATGTATTATGGACTTAAATGATCAAAGTTATTCTATATAGTTATGAAAAATGACCATTACAGTGTATAATTTAAGACATTTGGTTTAGGAGTCAGAATGATGGATAAAATCATATGAATTATTGTTTATTTGTAGTGAAATAATTATGATGCATGTAATTTTCACTTTGGACAAAAAGTGTATTTTGTTATCATGTTAGACCTTTTTCACTATAATGGTTAAGAACATGAGTTAAGATGTAGAATTTATTAAGATGTAAAATTTATTAAGCTGTAAAATAACTAATGTAGAATTAAGAAAACTGTGACACGAATATTAACCCCATTGAATATTATGTGGTACCAGTTGTATCAGTTTCATAAATTCACTCCATGAATAGTATGATGATCCAGGTTGCTAGAAAAGTAGCCCAAATTAGTTTATTTACCATTCTATTCTATGTCCAATACAATCTGTGAATACAATCCTTGACCTTAATTGCCATGGTTCATTGGTTTCCTAAGTATACATTCAATTGGGCTCCATATCCAGATGCTTAGCATCAACTTAAGAGTGATTGGATTTAATTGGGTGACCTTGGTGGTTAATACTTACAGGGTGTAGCCTAATGATTTATGTGTTTATATTATAAAGAGTTATAGAATAATTTGCTTATGGTCATGAGATAGTTAAGTAATGGATCAAGTTCATATGGATCACCCTGAAAGGGCACGTGGTTTGATCATAGATCCTTGAACCTTGATTGTCACTTTTGAAACTGGACCTATACGCCCATTAAACAATAACTCCACTTCGCAACGTCGTATCTCAACAATCGAGGTGTCAAAGTATGCAGAACAAAATTATGCACTGAGTTTATTTGCTTCGATTAATCAGGATCTATGGATTATTGGCTCATTTGTTAAGTGTCTCGACACTTTTTGTGATGAGTAACTGTGAGTATACGTACATGTAGTAGTAATATTTTGATATACATAATCACTGACTCCCGGTGAGGGGGGGGGGGGGGGGCAGTCAGATATAATGTTGTAATCATCCGTGTTAACGAAAATGCGGAATATGTTTGTTTTTTTAAGGAACTCCCTGGTATCAAAATCGCCAATTTCATAGAATAAGGGTGTCTTTTTCAACATGAATCCGCGATAAGGGTTGCTTGGGGACTTGGGGTAATATAGTCATGTGGGATACATGTGTCATCAATAATATAGCCCCAAAAATGGTTGGCCCGTAGGGATAAATTTACAACCAAAACTGAATCATGCACTTACTTCATACGTTCATGTCAGTGTTTTAACACTAAGGGCCTATCCTTTGTATGAATATGATTCTTGGAGTTGCAATCCTTGTATAATAAGGGTCACTTTTCCTCCTTTGAGAATCCGTGTTAAGGGTAGTTTTTGAGAGTGGATTCACACGGATGATTACAACTTTTATACATGAGTGCCCCCCCCCCCCCCCCCCCCCCCCCCCCCCACCGGAATTGGCGTGAGTGAACCGGCGATCAGCTTCTGATTTCTCAGCCTGTGGGTAGAGCGATCAAAAAACCTTATGTGGATGGCACTGTGGGCGCGCCCTCACAAGTGGTAGACTATGGACATGAAATACAGAGCCTCCAAGTGACAGCTTTCTAATCATCCATGACTGAATTTTCCAACCAGCAGTTAGGCCAATAATAAAATATTGATTGGTTGTCCTCGACATTCCTATCTTATTTTCCGTCAGTTCTAAAACCTCGTATACCTTATTCATAGTCAAATTACCCGCTCATGCTAAACCGATGAACATACCCTGAGACGATATACCTGCATTTAGTCCGTTGGCAGAGCCATTTGACCTCAAAATGAAGTATGCGGGAAGTTTTATGATTGTTTCTAGATGACTTTGACGTGCTGATTTCAAATCTAGATGATGCCAAATCGTAGATGTTGAGCGTTTTGAGAAATAAGGGGGTAAAGTTCTGTGAGGGGGAAATTTTCAAAATGACTCTACAGACACAACTAATATATCACAATTGTAGCTCTTTGTTTACTGATCACAAAAATATATAGTTTGACATGGTTATGACTTCATTCATTCATTCATTCATTCATAAAAGGTTTATTAACAATTGTTATAGCAGAATAACATCTGAATTGCAACAATTTTACAATATAAAAACATGTATAAATATCAAAATACAATTGCACAAGCCCATCAATAATTATTTAAAATATAATATCAAGAACAGTATTTAACCAAATAAATGAACCACACATTACATACACACCTCACAAACCAATCCACCCCCACCTGGCATACCTTCTACACACACCTACATACACCCCCCCCCCTCCCCCCTCCACCACCCAACACACAGACAGAAACACCTTACGCCCAACACTTACCCACCACGTCCACATACATTCAAAGCAAACTTACAACTCACATTAAATAATTTATTTTAAATGATCACCATATTATACACAGCTAAAAGGACGAAATGTATGCACAGGATAAAAGTTGAATACTAACAAGTGACCAGTTCATTGCACTAAAAGAGCAGTATTGAAAACACTAATGAGTCTTATTCCAGAGATAGGCCATATGCAAAAGAGGACTCTTTCTACATCGTATTGTGTTTACCCTTGGGATACTTAATCTGTCGGAGTTCCTAAGATTTCTTTGATGCACAGAGCTTCTGGTAGGTGGGACCCAGGAACAAAATTGCTCAGACTTCATGAGAGAATTCAAGAAGTTTAGACTTAGTTGCTCTCTTCTTTCTCTCAGAGAATCTAAACCACACTCTTGGAGAGCATTATCATAAGATATGTAATGCTTGCCCATGATGATCTTGCACGCTCTTCTTTGGATTCTTTCCAAGGCAACAGAGTCATGGATCGTGAGACCAGGGTGCCAGATGGGGGCAGCATATTCTGCCAAAGGTCTAACAAAACCCGAGAAAATTGTGACAAGATCATCATGAGGCAAGTTGAAACGTTTTAGTAACTTAAGCATATAGAGTCTACCATTGGCTTTCTTAAGAATTTCAGACACATGAACATTCCATTTCAGATCCGCACTGATCTTAACACCCAGAATTTTAGCCACCTGAACTTCTTGAAGAGGAATGTTTGATATTGTAAGCGGTGGGTCCGCAGAATCTTTCTTTAAGAATGACACTTTCATTGAGGCACACTTTTTTGGGTTAAGTTTCATGTTATTTGCAGCAGCCCATTCTTTAAAATTGCTGAGATGTTCTTGCATACAAGATGGCTTTGTGATTGATCTTGGTTCTATTAGCGTAAGGTCATCAACATATTTTAATGCCACAAACGGAGTGTCTGTAGCGGCGTCATTTGCTATCACAACAAAACCGAGTGGTCCCAATTTGGTACCCTGTGGCACACCACCATTCAGTCGCTTCTTATATGACTTATATTATTGTTTGTTATAAGGCATAAAGGTCAAGTTGGGGTCAAATATAAATACTGTCCAAATCACATAAATAAGGTGTCAAATTGTTTGTATCGCTTCATAGAGTATATATATATTTTTAAATGGATGCTGTAATTCCTCATTTCCATATTATAAAATGGCCGCCATTGTCAATCAACGGGTAACTGAAATACACATATCAAACATGTCATACAAAAATATCATTTTTACTGATAACAAATTGAAAGTTAAATTGTATTTAACGCATCGATATCATATCAACCCCTTCAATTTTCAATCAAAATAGTTCACCTTCAACACCAAAAATCTCCCGAAACATGGTACATTGATAAACTAATGCATATAATAGCATATTTCAAACAATTCTCATAATATTCAAATGGGAATCATCATCATAAGCATAGTTATCGGAATCAAAGAGTACCTCTATATCTCGTTCCCGCACTCACTTGAACAAATACATATCCACGTGATGCATTTATATGCTAACATTGTTAATGTTAAATTTTCAATGTTGCTATAATAATATTCAATTTCAATTAAAAAAATTGCATATTCCAACAATTACAATGATCAAATTCGGATGTGAATGCTGAAACATATTGAATTGCGAGCCTATTTATTGGAATCAACCAGTACCTCCTGTTCCTCATCCTCGGTGTTCACTTTTGACAACTGACTATGACAATTATTATAGCACCTTACATGCACAAAATATTGTGCATAAGATGTGCACGTACACAACCGCATCTTGATGTTGCGCAGGGTTGAGCCGAAGCACATCCACAACATACCATCTTCAGAATTTCATCTGGTGCTGCTGGTCTGTCTGGTGGTAATTGTACTGGGATGAGAGTCTTGGTTGGTTCATGTTACCCTAACCCTAATGTTGGTTTCAGCCATACTTAATTGGACCGAGTGTTGAAGGGTCTGATGAATCTGCAGATAACCATATTGAAGTTTGTAGATATGCCAGTTTGACATTTTCGGTAAATGACTTCGTAGTTGGTGGAATTGATTGTATATCGTTTGGGTGCACTTGTGGCGTTATCCCATCTTTGATGTCCAGACCTGGAAACGGAGCTCTGACATATTACTTGCGGCTTGGCTTCATTTGTGTTGTGACAACTAGCATATAAGAAGGTAGCCTGTTGAACCAGTTCATGGGTAGAAGAGTTAGTGTTGGCAAAGCTATCAACGTTATGTTTCCTGTTTTGAGTACTTTCAACACTGTCTTTGCTATTCCCGATAACTGAGCAACCGTATCACATCCTGATAAAGCGTGACAAGCAATAATGTTGTTGGAAACATCTCGCTTGAGAGTGTTCCAGATGTGAGGAGCAGAAATGGAAAAAGTGCGACTAGAGGCAGACTGAAGCAGTTTGTTGGAGTTGGGCTCAAATAGACGAGTAATGTCAGATGCCGAGCGAAGACTTGCACGTACAGGTTGGTAGGGAGAGAGGCATGATGTCAAACATTCCATATGCTATATAAAACGACCATGAGTGACCTTTACGTTGTAAAACGGGTTGTGTTTTATTGGGGTTTTTATATTTATTCAGGTCCAAATATCTAAAAACGCTGAAGGATGACAAGTTGGCATCATCCGGATTTAGAATCAGAAAATTTTTGCAGTCTACAATTGTCAAAACAATTGTTAAAAGAAACCCGACCATGATTGATCTTTATATTGTAAAACGGGCTGTATTTTATGCGATTTTTTTATTAAAGATTATGTTAATCAGGTCCAAATATCTAGAAACGCTAAAGGATGACAATTTGGCATCATCCGGATTTGGAATCAGGATATTTTTGCAGTCTAGAATTGTAAAAAAATTGTAAAAAAACCCCCGACCATGAGTGACCTTTATTTTATTGGCAAACGGGCTGAAATTTATGTTTTTTGGCATTTAAAAGATAATGTTATTCAGGTCCAAATATCTAGAAACGCTCAAGGGTGACATTTTGGCATCATCCGGATTTGGAATCAGCACATTTTTGCAATCTAGAATTGTCAAAAAAATGTCCAGCATACCCGATTTTGAGGTTAGGGTCAAAATCGTCTCTGTGCCAAGGGACTAATTGTGCAGGACGCCGGATTGGACATACCGATTGAGCAGTGTACAATGAAAGCATTCATGTGTAGTATGTGATTATGCTAAGTTGACGTTAGTTCAAACGCCAATTATTAGCCGTTGATAAAGCAGAGTGTCGATTGGGAAATGTGTTGAAATTCATTGTTGTTGTATTAGTGTGTTTCGTTATTGACATCATTGTTCACCGGCCTATGGTAAGCGTGTGAACTCACTAAAACTGTATTAGATATGACCAAATATAAGGACTGACCGTGGACAACTAAATTATTTATATTTTGGGACTTACGGGAGCATTGATATTAGACGATTTATAGAATCAATTTCAATAAGTAAGCTATCAAAATATTCCTTTATTTATAAATTATTATTATGAACGGAAATCATTCTCTGTAATGCACAAATTACAGAGAAATCTTGAAATGAAAGTTGCAAACATTTTTAATTTTTGTTGAATTATTTTATTTTTTGCGACACATTAATTTTCACTCATCTGTATCGATCTGTTATGTTGCAGGGGAATGGCATTTGGCTCTCATCTCATCCATAATAGGAGTTTGACTAATATTCATTACATCCATACCATTAAACAACAACTTTGATATGTCAATTTTCTAATATATTGACTCCCAATAGTTAGCTTTAAAGGTATATTATGTGATCTTTCCAGGGAACGCCCTCAACATCGAAAAAAAAATTAAAAGTAGATTTTCTTGCAGATTTACATTTCTGATCATAAATCGTACATACATTCCAAGTTACAGGGCGATACGATTCTTAATTACTTCAAAATCATGATTTTAGAGTGAAAATAAACTGTCGGAGTTATCCGACAGTTTATATTTTTACTCTAAATTCACTCTAAAACCATGATTTTGAGGTAATTAGGAATCGTATCGCTCTGTAACTCGGAATGTATGTATGATTTATGATCAGAAATGTAAATCTGCAGGAAAATCTACTTTCTAAAAAAAGTAGTGAATAGAGGGCGCTATCTGGAAAAGATCACATAATATGCCTTTAAACAATTGACATCAGAGCAAGCGACCACTGATGTTTAGCTGTGGTTCGATTCCTATTGTTCAGCTGGTCGCTAGTGGGCGCTGCATTTGATGTCCGTTATATGCTTGCGGTAGCACTTGTGCCCTGGATCTTTATATTTTAGCATAGTGGGTCCAGTCAGGGATTATATAATTATGGGATAGGTCACTCCTCAGACAAAATTTCGCCTACTCAAACCAAATTCACGGGTGAAGGTTTTATAGGGGGCGCACTATCATTGTCGTAGCAAACCAGACGACTGGAGACGTGGTGGTTTTTATCGGCTCAATACATGATTTGTGGCACAGAAATAGTACATCAATGGTAAAAAAAGCTGATTCTGATCGATTGATCGAGTAGAACTGATTGCAGAATTTAGTTCTATATCATGACACGTAACATTCAGAATTGGTTATTTTAATTTACGTAGAACAAAATACGAATTTTAAATTGTGGATGGCATCGTCTGGCATTGACAGGGCGTGGCGTGTTATTTGCATTTTATGAATATTGTAATCATATCTGTTGGGAAGGACGCCGGATCGCGACGATCACATCGTGTGAGGTCATGAATAGTCATGACTGAATATTCATTCGAATGATTGACAGTTTACGCTGTAACTTCTGGGCGAAGGACTGATAGACTGCGCTATACAGTCACTAGTTAGGTCACCCAAGCTATATGAAAGCTATGAAGATTGTTAAACAGGGTCAGTCGTCACAAACATGCACAAACACAATAGCCAAACGACCTTGCTTTTGTCAACACTCCCTACACAGAGGACTGCGGTCAGTGCAAATCTCTACGATTCTCGCCATGTAATCTCTATTGCGGATTTCATTCTGTTGTATCAAGGTATGAAGTTTGCGTGGTCTTCGCTATCTCCAAGCAGATAGAGCAATACCCCAGTAAACACAAAACGTTTTCAAAACGTTTTGAATTGGGTTTAATTAGGTTTTGTTTTTGTGAAACGTTTTTAAAACGTCTTAAAAACGTTACATGTTTTTTTTTATTGCAAATCGTTTTGTCAAAACGTTATAAAAACGTTAAATTAAAGTTTTCACACTACTTATAAACGAACATATGATTGTGACGAAATCAAAACGTTTATAGAACGTTATATTACAACCTAAATTAAACCAAATATTATGGTCCTGGACCATAAGTTTCGTTTTTTACGAAACGTTTTAAAAACGTTTTTTAAAAACGTGGGCAATTCCACGCATGCGCACTTACCTGGGTTATATTGGTTTGGTAACACTATGGATTGTATATTTATTTATTTTCATATAGTTATTCGATCTGCAACATGCATCATTTCATAGTTAAATGGCAAATAAGAACATTACTTCACAAACACATGAACAACTTTGTTGGAGAATGTTAATAAAAAGCCAAATTAATGAATTGTTCTTTAAATTGCCAGTTAATTATCAATTAATTATCAATTATCTAATATTAGTTTTCAAAACGTTTTAAATTGGGTTTAATTAGGTTTCGTGTTTTTAAAACGTTTTTAAAACGTGTTAAACATGGTTATTTTCACGTTATATTAACGTTTTCAAAACGTTACATGGAAACGTTATTAAAACCCATAAAAAACTCCACACATATACGTTTTTAATACGTAATATTAAAACGTTTTTTTCACCAACTTGAAACGTATTTTTAACGTTTAAAAACCGTAAAATGGCCAGCTGGGACGTACATGGACTTTTTTTGTAGACGAGTGTTTAGTTCATGATTTGGTGAGGTTTAGAATGAGTTAGGATTCCTCTAATTTCGAAGACCACAGATTTTCAAAACGTTAATTTTCAACATTTTACGATATAAATTTGGTCACAAAACGTGTTTAATACTATACAATTACCGTTCTGCAGATGTTAATGACCCTCCTCTAAAATTCTACATGATTTTTAACACGTTTCTCAGTTTTTGAGATGCCCAAATATACCATTTTCCGAAGCTATTTCTAGCAAATATTGCAGTCACTGAGACTCCATTGTTTTCTTGCGTATAACAAAATCTGACACGCAGCGTGACCTCCCTGCTGGCTGTATACTGAACCAAATCTCAACCATGGGCAGATACAGGTCTACGTAACACCCTATCTGCCCATTGTTGAGATTTTGTTCAGTATAGGGCACTCTATCAGACCGTCCACCGGAAGTTAAGCGTAAACTGTCAATCATTCGTTGTGAATGAATATTCATGACTATTCATGACCTCACACGGTGATCGTCGCGATCCGGCGTCCTCCCCATTAAATGTAGGCATATTATGTGATCTTTTTTAGAGAGCGCCCTCTATTCATGATTTTTTTTAGAAAGTAGATTTTCTTGCAGATTTACATTTCTGATCATAAATCGTACATACATTCCAAGTTACAGAGCGGTACGATTCCTAATTACCTCAAAATCATGGTTTTAGAGTGAATTTAGAGTGAAATATATAAACTGTCGTGTTATCACGACAGTTTATTTTCACTCTAAAACCATGATTTTGAAGTAATTAAGAATCGTATCGCCCTGTAACTTGGAATGTACGTACGATTTATGATCAGAAATGAAAATCTGCAAGAAAATCTGCTTTCGATTTTTTTTTCGATGTTGAGGGCGTTCCCAGGAAAGATCATATAATATACCTTTAACTGATCTGATTACAATATTCATAAATGCAAATAACGCCACGCCCCTCCTCTGTCACTGTCAGACGAAGTCATCCACAATTTAAATTTCGTATTTTGTTCCACGTACAAATTAATTTCAAATAACCATGCTGAATGTTTCGTGTCATATAAGAACTAAATTCTGCTATCATCAAAGCAAATAAGTTTTACTCTAAATCACAATCAGCTTTTTTTGACCATTGATACTATTTCTGTGCCACAAATCATGTTTTGAGCCGATAAAATCCACCGCGTCTTAGCTGAGACGAATATATTCGTCTCAGGTCCTAGGTCGTCTGGTTTGCTACGACCATGATTGTGCGCCCCCGGGGTCTTAGGTCGTCCCGGGAGGTCGTCTGGTTTGCTACGACCATGATAGTGCGCCCCTTCGAAAACCGTCCTCTGTCAATTTAAGCATAGTAAACGGGTGACTTTGCCTCCGAGATACTTGTCCCATAGTTATATAGTCTCTGGCAGATATGAGAGTCAACCCCCTGGTCCATAGGGGCCCGATTGGATCACTTGGATCAAGGGGCGAAACTATTGGTGGGGGTTTGGCACGGTGTGTGCCACTCAGCAGCTTGCCGATCAGAAGCCACTTTAAATTAAAATTTGGCCAACATAGAACTTGGTGGCGCTATACTGATAAGGCGGCTTGCAGGATCGACTGCGTGATTGTAGGGCGGAGTTGTTTACATGTAGGCCTAGGTAACCACCATAAAACAACAAAATCAGCGAATATAATTTATACCTTGGCTTTTTTTTGAAAAAATGCTATATAAAGGAAAATCTGGAAATGATTCTTTTTTTACTATAAAAACAGCTGGGAACACAGCACTTGGCATACTTTTAGTTTCTTTTCGGTAGAACTTGGACGCTGTCAGGCCTACGTAACACCCTATCTGCCCATTGTTGAGATTTTGTTACACAGTATAGCGCCCACTATAAGTTCATCATTCGGAAGTTAAGCGTAAACTGTCAATCATTCGTTGTGAATGAATATTCATTCATGACTATTCATGACCTCACACGATGTGATCGTCGCGATCCAGCATCCTTCCCAACTGATCTGATTACAATATTCATAAAATGCAAATAACGCCACGTCCCTCCTCTGTCACTGTCAGACGAAGCCATCCACAATTTGAAATTCGTATTTTGTTCCACGTGAAAATTAATTTCAAATAACCAATTCTGAATGTTTCGTGTCATATAAGAACTAAATTCTGCTATCATCAAAGCAAATAAGTTTTACTCTAAATCACAATCAGCTTTTTTTACCATTGATGTACTATTTCTGTGTCACAAATCATGTTTTGAGCCGATAAAATCCACCGTGTCTTAGGTCGTCTGGTTTGTTACCACCATGATAGTGCGCCCCCTTTAAGATCATCATTCGTCAATTTAAGCATAGTAAACGGGGGACTTTGCCTCCGAGATACTTGTCCCATAGGGTCTCTGACGCTGTGCTGAATTTTCAGTCGGCGCAGTCGCCATTATTTTCGTCGTTAACCGACCACATGATTGACAGCAAATTGGTCAGCATTTCTACTGTAGCGGGAATCGGGGCGATCGAAATTCAAGCCAAACGTATTTCGTGAATAGCAACCGGTTGAGATATTTAATATACGGAACCCCGGGACTTGCATTAATTAATAAAATGATTCGCATGTGTATACCCGAGCAGAATTGACTAATTTTATCACCAGAAAAGTTCATACTTTATAATTCCGTGAGTGAACCGGCGGCTCTGATTTCTCAGCCTGTGTGTAGAGCGATCAGTAATTTATATAGAAGTTGTTACAACTATATCCATCTTGTTCTTTTAGTGTGTGAAATGGAACCCTTTTCTTGGATCATGGCATCAAGGACATAACAACGGACATTTCGTTTCGTTTCTCCATTGAACTTTGTCCATTTCGCACCTAATTCTTTTAATATCTTATCTAAAAACAATGTGACGAATGCTAACTGACGATTTGTCTTTTATTTAGTAGATTTCCGCCTTGCCCTTGACATTAAATTTTCTCCAAAACGCTCTCAATATTAAGGCAACAGCGGATTCAGAGCCAATACATTTGTTATTTGGTCCAAAAGGTATAATTGCAGCTATCCTGAATGTGTTTAACTGATAGGCCTATAATAATTAATATTGTTGTTAAAAATATTTTTCAGAAACGCGGTGAAGTTTAATATGTCTTGTGGAAAACAAGAAGGACCCCACCTGATAGCTTTTATCTGTAAGTACTGTAAACTAAGATCGTTCTGCAATTTTGATAGATACATGCTTCACCTACGACGTCATCGACATGAAAGGCAGATGCATCCGTATTGGCAAAGAGGTGTTTTGCCGAAATTGTGGAAACGTGATATTATTCCTAGAAAACCGAAAGAGAAGACCAACCAGAAGTCGTCTCACAAAAAGGCTACATGTATAACGCTTACTGACGGTAAACCGGTCACAGATTGTAACATAGGTAACTCTCCGTTAGAATTAAATAGCAAGACCAGTAACGGACGACGAAAACATACCGTCAAAGAAAAGCCATACCAATGTGTATACTGTGATAAGAGTTTTTCTCGGTCAGGTAACAAGACCAGTCATGAAAGGATTCATACAAAAGAGAAACCATATAAGTGTTCATACTGTGACAAAAGCTTCTCTCAGCCAAATAATAAGACTGGTCATGAAAGGACTCATACCAAAGAGAAACCATACCAATGTTCATACTGTGACAAAAGTTTCTCTCAGTCAAATCATAAGATTAGCCATGAAAGGATTCATACCAAAGAGAAACCATACCAATGTGCATACTGTGACAAGAGCTTCTCTCGCTCAAGTCATAAGACTTATCATGAAAGGGTTCATACCAAAGAGAAACCGTACCGATGTAAATACTGTGTCAAGAGTTTCGCCCAACCGAGTGATAAGACCACTCATGAAAGGATTCATACCAAAGAGAAGCCATTCCACTGTGCCTATTGTGGTAAGAGCTTCTCTCGGTCAAATAATAAGACTAAACATGAAAGGATTCATACCAGGAAATCATACCAATGTGCATACTGTGACAGAAGCTTCTCTCAGTCAAATCATAAGACTGAGCATGAAAGGATTCATACCAAAGAGAAACCATACCAATGTAAATACTGTGTCAAGAGTTTTACCCAATCGTGTGATAAGACCAGGCATGAAAGAATTCATACCAAAGAGAAACCGTACCGATGTAAATATTGTGACAAGAGTTTTACCCAATCGTGTGTTAAGACCAGGCATGAAAGGATTCATACCAAAGAGAAGCCATTCCACTGTGCCTATTGTGATAAGAGCTTCTCTCGGTCAAGTATTAAGACTAATCATGAAAGGACTCATACCAAAGAAACTACAGTTAAACCCACAATTATTCATACCCTTTGAAAAAGATTAGGTTTTTTGCATTTTTTTCATATTTATACCAGCTAGAGTGGCTTAATGTTCATCTTAAAATTAAATAAAAAAATTCAACATGACATTGTGTCCCTTTAAATGTACATTTTGGTAATAGTACCTTCACAATCTTGGTCCAATAATTGCCAAGGTTGTTCAGGAGAGCATTGATGGTGATCTGTGGATTGTTGTTGGTCTTTCGCAATACTTTTCTTACCAAACAAGGGACACCGTTGGCTTCCGACTGCGTCCTTTTTTGTTTCAATATGCACAAAAAGGTCCTCACTGAGTTATTTGGTCATCACTGAGTTATTTGATCTTCTTCGCCATGCTGACAAAGAGCTAGAGTGTTGTCATATAACATCCTTAACTGTACATTCAATAGGACACATTGCATAACAATATAAAAGCACACAATATAAAGAATGTTTGGAATGTCAAAAACATGTGTATTATGACAAAAAAATGGCATCAATCCTGAGACTTTGTATGGGGTTAGCCTTTCATCAAGGCTTTGTGGCGGTAAAACAGTGTGAGCGCCCTCTATCAAATTTGTGGAATACAAAGCCTTTCAGCAGATATTCTCTGTGTTAATACGTTTCGTATTGTTTTACGGACGATTTTGGCCGGAAAAATTGCGCTTGTTGATTGGTTGATAATGATGTCATGCTATATCGGGATACGCCATCGGTACCAAGTGCTACTTTATATTATGTTGTCGTCAATAGAATTAGGTGGAGCTAATCGTGTGTTACGATGACGACGGTGTTTGATCGACACATACTGCTTACACGGTAGAATAGCTACTTGCGCAAAAACGGCTTCGCGCCTTCGGCGCTTGTAACGGCTCACGCATCGCTGCGCTCGGCACTCGAGAGACGTCTTTTACAAAGACTACAGTGCAAAAGAGAATACATTTCTAAAAGTGCATGTTATTGAAATTACGCTCTAATTTAAAAAGTAACATACGAGGGTCATTCAATAAGTTTCACCTCCTACCTCATAACTTTGCTATTATACAAGCTAATTGTATTAAATATTCTACAATTGAACAATTCTACAATCTACAATCATAGTAGATTTGTCTGAATACTCATTGTACTTTTCTGGATATGCAGTAAAAACCAAACATTCATTTAGTGCGACGGAAACGAGGTAAAAAACGACCCAATGTCTCATATTATGTGCTATTCATTTGGCCAATTCTAAGAGACAAAATGTACCCATCGGTCAATTAAAATCGTTCTTAGTAACAAATATCACTTGAACAGACTTTAAACAATACAAGTGATTGATTTCTTGGCAGAAAGGGCCCTTTAATTAGCCAGAACTAGACCAGGACAGCCATCAATTTTAACCCTACCCTAGAAAACCGCTGTAAAAGTCATATTTGCTCTTCATAGGAAGTAAGAGATCTTCATTATACAGGACTAAATGGATATATTTCAAGTCTCTGGCAGATATATTTTTCTATTACTGGCTACCTGATTAACTATTCTAAATGTTGCATATAAGGAAGGTGATAAAGTTACTATCATATTAAGATTTAACATTCGAGGCATCATTGTGGCTTGACTTGTAACAACGAACATTTGACTGAATATCAGTATTCTAGTGTGCTAAAGGCGTGTCAATACATTCGAATTAATATCATAATATTTGCAAGCTACAAAGGTTAATATTGCCTAAAATCTGATCAATACATGATAGTATAGCTTTATACTCAAAAAATATCCATTGTTTTCTATTTTCAGTATTTAAATCGGGCGGTTATACCTGATCATACAATACGGAGAGAAAACGAAAAAAACCCCGTATTTATCTTTGGGTAATTTTCCATGTCCGTTGTCCAAAATCTCTCTGTGGCTTTGATTGCATCATGACAAAAGTGAAATAGGTATCAATAAGCATTTACTATAAATGTGTAGCTATGATTCGAAGCTATAATCATGACAAATGTCATGAGGCTGACATTCATATTAGCGATGTTATGAGTGAGGAGGTATTACTTATTGAATGACCCTCGTATGTAAGACAAGGAGACAATATCATAATAGAATACAGCTTGGTGATTTAATGTCATAGAGAAAAAAAGGTTTGACCTTATTTGCATATGATTAGCATATTATAAAGAAATACATTAACATTTTGCTTTTTGGAATTTCCAGCAAAAACTATAAATGCTATTAACACCAACGTTACGGGAAATGAAGTTCCTATCATTGCCAACAATACTGTCTGAGAAAAAGTTCACATTTATCTTTACTTTTAACAAAAACCCAAAATCTGTCTTAATTAAGCTTAATTAAGGACCAAACTCGTTGAAATTATTAAGTAATACGGTGTATCCAAACCAGACTTGCATGGTATCAAATTAAAGGTAAAGATGTGCTTAAAAGAATGGCCTGAGCAGATAATTCAATATCCCTTTAGTATTTAAAATATCGTCCTCCAAACATTTAGTATATTTAAAAAGAGAAAAAAACCCACATATAACCACTATTTCATACAACTGTACAGACTTGGCAAAAGTCTATTTTACTTGTGCAGCCCCCGGGGTGCAGCCATGCACGCAAACAATGGAAGGAATATTCAAGGACATGCCCATGCTAAGGGACCAGTAGTTTAAAATTCGCGCTACATGAAATTTGAAATGCAGTTCGCCAGTGTGCAGTCATAATGCTATATGTTAATACTTAAGGTGACCGTGTGCTGACATGCTGGGGTGTACAAACAGGTATCGTGTTAAAGGCCGGCACTAAGTCTAGATAAAAAAAGAAATGTTTAAATAGTCAAGGCCATGAAAGGAAGTATGCAGTAGCTGGTTGGATTAGCGTGTATGGATAATCAAGTATTGGCCATCATCAGGTTTAATAGGAAATGTAACAATGCTGATAATCATACAAGGACACGAAATAGTACTTTAAAACAAAGCTGTTTTAATTATATATGATACACATACTTAGATTTGAAATGTTCATTGTTGTACAACAATCAGGCAGGAGGCACTATATTTATAATTCAATATTTGGAAATTTATGCTCTGTTGCACTGTAGTATAGGGTATGAATAATTTTGGACAGGCATAAAAACACATTTCTTGTTCGATTCTATTGTTATGCAACAAATGTTGAGCCCCAATAATATATTGATTTGTACTTTATTCAAACTAATTGTCTTTAGTGTAAAGCGAAAGTTCCACCACTCCAGCTGGTATAGATATGAGAAGAAAAAAAAGAAGAAAAAAAAGCTTCTGTCAGTCCAAATATAAGACTGCTCATTGTAAGTGCCGATTTGTCATCACATGAGTATTGGTAATAGTGTCCTCTTGGGGTAGAGAATTGAGAGCAAAATAGATCCCTAGCCGTGGGAAACTCGTAGTGTTATTCAACATAACAATCCTTGATATATCAGCGGTAAGGGAACAGCCTGTTGGTTAGCACTAAAAATGTACATGTAACGGAAGATAAATGGTAAAATAAAAACTAAGGTACTATGTAAAATCATGATTTATTTGTGTCCCGTGTGACCGTCAAATTGTGCGTAAAACGTCCCAGTTGCGGTACGGAAACCATTGCTCTAAAAGTGCTATGCGATTCTGACAGATAGTCAAGAAAATAACTTCTTGGAGACACTTGGAATTCCTTCAGTAAGATCTCTCAGTTCCTGTAAAGTGAAGCAATGCTTTGGCAGTGTCCCTTAAGAGTATAGTGTCTTGATCCTTGCTAACAGATGGCCTATTGTCTCCAACAAATTTTGGTTGGGGAATCAGAGGAAATTATTACTGCAAGTGGCCCCAATTGCTTGATGACAACTCGTTAAAAGTCAAATGTGCCTCAATCATGGCATAAAGTGTACAATAGCAAATGCGCGCATATTTTACCCGGAAAGTTCTTGTTGGTTTTCTAACTTCTGCACCCGGCCGACAAATATAGCTACGCCATTGCACTGAACACGCTGAACGGAAAACGTGACGGAACATTCGGTTTTGTTCACTGCACATTCCCAGAAACTAGTAGTAGTACAACAAGTGCAGTGCTCAGCAAACATTCTAAGATAAACATTATAGCTGGTATTATGCAACAGTTGTGAGAGGCTGGCTTATATTATTATATTACTATCAGCAAAGTTAGGAGGCAGACAAACTTATTGAGAAAGTACCGTGCAAACACTTTTATGGTTTGTCATTGGGTGTTTTAACATGTCAATACCTATCCTCTCTCGCAGGGGCAAATTAAAATTGAAGTAGTGAGGAAGAGTAAATTGAAATTGAAGTAGTGAGGTAGGACTTGATGACTCTAATTATTAACTATATAAATGCGAAAAACTTAAATCACTGAAATATTGTTTTTTAAATGTTCTCCTTTTAAATGATGTCTCAAGAGTATTTTAATTCATTAAAACGAACTTTCTTTTAATTTTATAATCTAAGGGCGTGTTCACACTATAGCTTTTTCCTCAACCCGGGTCGGACCCGGGTCGAACCCGGATTGATCGATAATTCATTTTCTGTTCACACTAGAGCGCTATGTATGTCAAACTCTGTTTGTTGCAAGTGTTGGCCGTGGGGTTTTTGGGTTTTTTTTAAACTGGATATTTAAGCTTTATCTCAAACTGTTTTTAAGCTAAAACGTTTATGAAATACGTTGTAGGGATTCTGTACGCCGGTCTGAAACAAAATATCTGGTGCAGAACATAACATGCAATCTATATTCTAAAACACTGGCAAATCCAAAGAAAGATTTGGGTTCCAGACTTGTTGTTATGTGTTTCAGTATCTGTGAATTTTTCTTGATTGCTTTTATTTTATTTTGACATTGCTCAATGTTGCTCAATGTTACGGTGAAAATCCATTGCCTCCATCTGGCGTGATATATTGGCGTAAATATCCTTATTGTGGATCATTGAGTTCAAACTAATTTGCACGGTCTCATCCGCCCAGAGTTCCATCATGGCTTCCGTTTCAATTTGACTCCATTTATTTGCCAGTTTGACAAATTTGATAAAGATTTCAACCAGAACCAAAGGCAGACGAGAGCGTGCGAAGCAAAGCTGAAAACTGACGTAAACAACTACGGTCAGAGTTAGCAGTCAGGTTTGCAACCCGGGTCGAACAGCGATTTCTGTTCACACTACAGTCGACCCGGGTTGAACCCGGGTTGAACCCGGGTTCTACCCTTCACTTTCGCAGGGTTGTAATTTTCGACCCGGGTCGGTTTTTTGAGCCTATTTTTCTGTTCACACTAGACTTCAACCCGGATTCGACCCGGGTCCGACCCGGGTCGTGGAGAAAACTAGCTATAGTGTGAACACGCCCTTAGAGTAAGTAGCATACTAAAAAGCTAACACAGTAGTTCAATGGATTCCCAGTTAGCTGCAAGGTGTCCTAATACTTTTGGTTGCTATTATAGTGCACAAGTGAATGAAGTAATCAGCAGGGTGAGATATGGTGAGATACGTGTACACAATCTTAGCATATGCATGTAGAACTATGATAGGACGGGAGCGCTAATACACATATAAGTACATTTTTTTGAACAATTCCCAATTGCCAAGTATGCGCCATTTTCACGGATAAAACACGTTGACGAACATTTGTCTAAATCTAGACGAACCTAGATACAAACATCCCGTACCACCTGCTTACGGGCGCACAGCACTAACTCACTCCTCGTTTTGTGTAATGGTAGGAAGTTCCGGCATAAACAACTTAAATGATTTTGTGATTAATGGGGTCCTTTGGGAATCAGTTTGGCGTGAGGGTAGCATTTTATAATTAAACTGAAAGATAATCTCTTCCACTTTGCTCAGGATATTGCAAAATATTGATTTTCGATTGTACCGAAAATGTATCACCTGAATGAACACACGTGCTCGGAGGCGCGGTCAGAAGGCGAGCGTCCGTGCTGAAAATAGGGATGGCGCTGTTTAAATGATAATTGGAAGGCAGACGACGCTGGACACGGGCGTATCACGAATATTCAGGTTAAAATATGTGAACGAGGTTACGTGATCAAGTGAATGGGACGAACGCTTAACAACGTTTTAAATTCAAAAAATTGATACTGACACTGCGGGTGGTTAGCCACCCACAACGGTTTTGGATTGGAAATTTTTTCTTCTAACCTATGATGAATTTTTCAAAAATGATTAGATCAACATTCGCGATTAGGTGTTATTCCAATACGAATTCAAAATTTAGGTTTTCGCGTGTCCATCGTCGTCTGTTGGAAGGCGTAACACTTCTTGATGATTTTTATGCAATTTTAATATTTGTTTGTTAGAATAAAGCATTCAAGACATTCCAAAAAGAATTGGAAGGCGTAACACTTCTTGACGATTTTATGAAATTTTAATATTTGTTTGTTAGAATAAAGCATTCGAGACATTCCGAAAAGAGGTACTAAGGACCCAAAAATCGCGACTCTTTCAGCCCTATTTTACATGTAATTCAATGGGCGGTTTATTTAGTGCGGTGCCCTTAACCACATCTCGGCTCGTACATGTCATAGTCCAGAGGAAATGATGGTACCAGGTGGAAACTTAGTACGGACCTTTTTTATCATTGATTTGAGTTCATAGGTATAATGTAATTATTTTCAGATGTGTGCAAAATTTCACCCAATGGCATTTTTTAAAAATCCAAGATGGCCGCCATTACCTTAAAACTTCATTAAAATTGTAATTTTGGGCTCTAGGCTATACTTGGATTTCCAAGTCTGAGGAATCAACTAGAATGGTTATTGATGCGATTTGATCCAATATGGCCACTCTATAATCAATATGGCCGCTGAAACCGGGAATTTGGGTTTAAGACTCTAAGCATTTTCGATAACAACATATTTATGGGTGTAACATCCAAGTGGTCAATCATGAGGACTTTACTGATGTTACTTGATTCACTGCATCACCAACACAATCCAATATGGCCGCTCAAATATCCAATATGGTCTCCAAAATCAATAATTGGGCCATGAACCTTGAAGTATATTTTCTAGGTTGTATACCAACGTTAGTGAAAGCATAAGAATATAGGAGTAGCGATGGGATTTGATCATTACATAACCCCCAGATATCAAATTTATCAATACTATGTCATCTACCACTGGCAGCGACCTCACTTACATCCCGGAATAATCGCCATCTTCTTAACCCTAACCCTACCATATACCACAAAATACCACCCAGCAAATTTGTATCACCTGACGTGGAAGTTTTTCGATGAAAAAATGGACCCAACCCATATACTTGGCGCAGTATACTACGTCAAGTGGCATTGACACCCGTGGAAATCACAAGCCGTTATCGGGGGGATATTTTGGGTCACTTTTCGACGTTGAAAAAGGAAAATTTTGAAAAAACGGGTGGGGGGGGGGGGGGGGGGTAGAGTTAGGGTTAAGGCTGATGGTGGGACTAAATTCTTTTGTCAAAGCGCTCGACTATCCTCTATAGACCAGCTTTTGTACGGGCACCAATGCAGCGTCATCTGCAACAGTATTTTTGCAAATCAGGTTGGTGTATATTGCATACCATCATGGAAGGAGTCGACAATGTGCAGCAACTTCGGTAGTCAGAAAAGTCCCTGTCTACTCCCCAGCTCGAATGATTTGGTCAGATTGATGAAGGTAATTGTAAAGAGAGGCTGTCTCTTTTCTCGGCTCTTCTTACGCATTTGTCAAAGGAGAGGAGATCATGTTGATAGTAGATCTATCTGCCCTCAAACCACATTGGGACTCTGGATATTGATCAGCAAGTGCACACAGCCTCTAGAACCTCTCTTGCAAATCATGATGCCCCTGTTAGTGGTTACGGGCACTACGGTCCCTCTTGCTGTTATACAGACGACACAGTGATGGTGTTTGCATCTTGCAAGTCTTGGGGTACTGATCCTTCCTCTCAGTACCGATATAGTAGCTTGTGGATGGTTCATAACGATTATTTCTGCTGGGATATCTTTTCAAGGTGATTTACCATGAGCAAGAGGCTCAGAGAGTCTGTGGTTTTGCTAAGCTCACGGCTGTTTGATCCCACATAATTTGTCCGATTTATTCTGAGAACACCGTAACTTGCTGGCCCTGTTCTGGTTTTAACTGATTCGAATATACTGGCGCGGCCATCTTTTTCAGAAATTTCAGAACATTTGGTGGTGCCAGTTCTGAGAAATAGAGCTTTGAATATTATTATTTACTATAATAGTGCCCTCATCGGCCACATTTCCCATAGAGTTACCGGTTCATGTAAAATGCGTGCCAAATAGAAAATGCCGATAATCTAAAAAGGGCTCGAACAATTTTCTAAATTTTTCACCGTATACTCGTATTCATAATAGCGCTACCTAAATCAGGTCAAACCATAAATGGGCCACTATGTAATCTTTTTATATCCCATAATTTTAATTATAAAACGGACAGTCAAACAGCCGGGTGGTGACGGTGGGAGGGGGTATCTTAGGCAATATCAGTGACCATGTTCTCTGTGGAATAAATATCTTGACAGTGCTCTTCCTATCGTTGCATCTGTTTGGCACACAGCCGGTGATGATAGTGTCACCCTTGTCTTAGAGGTGCAACTTGATGGGATTGAAGACTCTCTTCAACACTGCTCTTTTCCCCGATTAGCCGATTAATTGCTATTCTTAATCTTAGGGATCACGTCAAAACTCGACCGCCAGGCAACCGCCGGTTACGGCCAGTTCCGCCCGTTTCTCACAAAATGTGTTGTCTTTTATAATATACACACATAATGAGGTCAATAGTTACACTCTGGTAAACACGACCGGTTGATAGTGCCTCGTCACACGCGTGAGCAATAAAATCTTGAAGTAATGGGTTCTCAACTCTCAGTTGACAACCAGTACAATACAGCTATTGATTTTCGCTGGGGTTGCCTTTTTCAATCTGTTTATAGCTCAATTAACTTTTTAAAATCAATACCGAAAGTCTATGAATGTTTTTTTTATAAAACGATAGAGAGAGCATTATAATTGTTCCAAGGGTGCGCTATTATGACCGCAAAGTAACATATTGATAGTGTAAATTGGTCCGGTTACGGCATTAAGTCAACCGGCGGTTGTTCAGTGTTGCATGCGTGAATATTCATATACCAGTAAAACATTTGACCTGAAAGAACCGGGCGGAACCGACCGTAACCGGCGGTCAACGGGCGGTCGAGTTTTGATGTCTTCCCTTAACTTTCATACAAAGTTTGTAGCTCATTCAATTAAAAGAATCACCTTACTATGTTCAATGTTTTAATGCTCAAAGTTGTCAAATTAAATATCCCATCTGATCATGCGAAACGCGCTCCTAGCGCTTAGCCATATATGGCCATTTTCAATATATTCAATCTGCATTCTTACCTTTCAAACAGCCTTATTTTAAAGGAAACAATGTCAAAAATAGTTTTTGGTCATTTTCTAAATTTGGCGGCCATCTTTGATATGTTAAAGGTGTCATATTATGTTTTGAAGCCTTGTATACAAGTATCAATCATTCATGCTTCCAAAGGTAATCAACTGTGTTTCAACAGTAAGCTACTTCAAGCTACAATAGGCTAATTAGATGGATTTGGCGGCCATTCTGAAAACGCCCTCTAACGGACAAACTGCCAGGGTACCAATTGTTTACTCTCACTTTTTGGTATCTGATGGTCTAGGTAATAGTAACCGAGGGCCTCTCCCATGCATAGTTCCGGTCAAAACTGGCAGGCTCTTCTTGCGCAATACTTTCTTATCAATACGCATGAATAAAAATATGATTTTTCGGTAACTAACATGATTTATCAGCCAGTTTTGGTATCAACTGAAAGTTTAAAAATCAAATTTAATGTTAGAGGAATCACAAACAATATTGAAAATGTATTGTATATAAATATCAGTCATACTTTCACGGCGCAAAACTGAAATAGTACAAAAATTGAGCTTGTAAAATGACTAGGGGTATATACACCTAGCACATAAAGTCCCTGACCAGGTGCTTTGAGGTTGGCTAATTCAACATATATGATCGGTACCAAAAATCTGAGATATACATTAAATGAGCAAATTTCTTCTCCGTAGTTTGATACCTCATTCAACAAAATCGAATGGATACTTTTAAAGTTATGTCGATTTCAATGACCGCGCATGCAACAGAAAAGTTGCACTAGGTATAGGAAATCATTGATTTGTGTGTGATTTACCACTGTCACTGAAAACTCACAGCTTATCAGCTAAGACTTGTATTCTTCACAGCCAGATACACCCTTTGTCCCGCACATTGCGGTTATCACTAAAGACCCATTCATCTTTCTCGTTCAGATAGCACACAGTTATGACAGTAATCACACACAAATCAATGATTCCTATACCTAGTGCAACATTTCTGTTGCATGCGCGGTCATTGAAATCGCCATAACTTTAAAAGTATCCATTCGATTTTGTTGAATGAGGTATCAAATTGCGGAGAAGAAATTTGCTCATATAATATATATCTCAGATTTTTGGTACCGATTATACATTTTGAATAAATCAACCTCAAAGCACCTGGTCAGGGACTTTATGTGCTAGGTGTATATGCCCGACTGTGGGAATACATATATATTCGTTCACGTTTGACATTTCACGATTTTAATCGAAGCTTGTTAAAAAAGAGTTTTTAATATCACATTGAATGATTTTTATGTGTAAATTTAAATGAATTGTTGCCAGAAAATGGTGCAAATCACCTGAGAATCTGAAAATAAGGTGACCCGCATGTGTAATGCGTTATAGTTCGAGGTATAAATAGACATGTATATACACTGAAAACATTACTTTGTCATTTGACAAAAATACAATTGTCATGCAGACTGTCTTATATGACAAATTAATTATTTGTCTTTACAACTAAATAATTCGTCATGTATGCACGAAATGACTAATTATAATTTGTCATGAAAAAGTGTCTTATTTGACAAATTGAAAAAAAAAATTGTAATTGTAATGTAACACAAATCATTTGTATTGCAACAAAATTCATTAGTATTGCAACAAAATTAGTTTGTCATGATAGCAGTGTAATTTGTCATGTGACAAACATTAATTTGTCACATTATTTACATCGTATTTCAAGGTATTATAATTGATCATTGTAATTTTTCTTGTATGTAAAATAGAGTGCATGAAAGATGAATAATTCAGGGAGCCCGGCCGAGATGATTTAAGTTACATGGCTGCTGAGATAGTCTGCAATCAAGTGGTGTAAGCTTACCGGGATAAACTTTAACTTCAATTCAAGCATCCGGTAAGCTTACTTACGCATTGCAGACTATCTCAGCAGAGGTAAACAGCACACCACAATATAAGCACAACATACAGCCATGTAACATAAATCATCTCGGCCAGGCGCCCTGAATGATTCATCTTTTGTGCACTCTATTTTTCATACAAGAACATTAAAATAATCAGTTACAATACCTTAAAAAATAAAAAAACGATGTAAATAATGTGACTTCTCTGCCTGCTGGCCGCCGGCTCACAATTTATACAACGGCGGTCGCGTGGAAAGAAACACGAGGACGGTTTCTGAAAAAACCGCCCTCTACCGTTTAAGTTCCTATGTTTACTTGATGTATGAGAAAAGGTATGGAAATCTTGATAGGTATGGGGCAAATCTTACCTTTTAAAACATTTCTAGGCTTCTATATTTCTTTATTTTCTGAAAAAATGCCCTCTACCGTCAGAGTTCTTATGTAGTATTTCTATATTTTGAGATAGATATGGTCCAAAATCATACCTTTTAAATAAAAATCTTTATCTTATGCATTTCTTTATTTTGAGAAAAGAACATCAAGATACATACCAATTTTTACGTTAGTAGTTAGGTATCTTATTTATATTATTTGATACCAGCCACGTACCAACCGAACTCTATGCTGGTTTGTTTTTATTTTTAGCTGATTGTCACATGCACATTCATTCTAATCATTTGAGCATTTTGGAGTTTAGTCTAAAAGGTAGAAGGTAGGACCTTAAAAAAATGATTCAGTCTCCTATATTTTGCCATATCTAAAGCCTTGCCAAATGTCTTTCGATTAAAATCATAAAATATTGAAGGTGAACGGATAGATTTTCCACAATTCGGGATCAAGGCCCATGTGTCGTAATTTAAAAATTCGGTTTTTGCACGTGTCGGGTGTCCACGTTTATCGTATAGGGGAAGGTGGGGTAATGGCGGACACATTTTGTCAGAGAGGTATAACACACATATAATACGTCATATAACAATAAAAATCATGTAAACACAAAGCACTGTGAAGGTTCTAACTTTTATCAAGTTTTTATCAACTCATCATTTTGAAATTCGAAGCTACGACGCAATAAAAAAAATGGCGTCGTCCGGCATTACCCCACACTCTGGGGGTAATCCCGGACGTTATTTATCAATGGCAGCCCTCTTTTTATTGGAATATAGCATTTCAATGGGAGTTAAAAAATACCCTTTTTAAAAGTGTAGCAGAAATCAAAGAACAATGTCACATATTTATATGGTCAACAACTATTACCGATTTATGATGTTAAATTGACCACGCCCATATTGGTTACCATGGAAACGGTACATGTCCGGGATTACCCCAATCCATGTACAATGTATGGGCACATCCTCTCTTATTAATATGCTCATCATTGTGACTCCGAATTCATTTCTTTATTATCATAAGGTATCATACATTACATAAAAAAATAATAAGACTTTGTTTTCCTTGATGTAGAAATACCAGTTTCAAAGAGAAATTAATGCACCAAAATATCAATTTGCCCAAAAAGTGATTTTTGTAATTCTCGCGAGAATTTGCGAGACAACCATTCCCATTTAGGTTTTGTGTGATTTCAGTGGAGAGGCACCTAACATCATAGGGTGGCAAAATACCACCTTCTTTCACCTGCCTTTAGATACAGCGATTACCCCGCGTCCGCCATTACCCCACCTTCCCCTAGGCCTAACGATAATGGTGAGTTTATTTTTATTTTTATTATTTTCTGAGTTGTAATGAACCAATTGATTGGTTTATCAAAGCTCTCTGTTACGAGTTAACAGTTTGATTTGTAATCACTCATTTCATTAATTTTGTTAATGTCTGTTGGGCTTTTTTTACATTTTACTCTTTATTATACAAACATTTTGTTTTTATACTAACATTAAATCGTTAAAAATCTATCTATCATTATAATTATGTTATTAATTATATAATTAATGGGTTTAATTTGATACCAAACTCAATTTATAGATCACGACAGTCAGTCATTGAGATCTCATAATTCAATGCGACGCGCATCGATCATAATAATGCGCAAAAAGGTGTCTAAATTCGACTATCATTTAAAGGTGTGCTACCTAAATATTGGAGCCAAAATTCATCCCATAATGCTTTTTAGCGGTAAATCGCGACACTACGGGGAGGGGGGGGGGGGGGGGGGGGGGGGGGGGGTGTGGTTAACGCAGAACAAAAGTATGCTATAGGGGGTAAAATCCCTCTATAGGCAAGCAATGTGCTTTTTAAATACCGTATGTGGAAAATCTATTGATGATCCTTGGTCAAAGTTTTGATCACATTTATATATTTTAACTTTTAAATCAATCAAAAATATAAGACATACGTCAAATAGCCTGCCCAAATCGACAAAATTAATGCTTTATGCTGAATTTTGCCTTAAAAATGCCTAAAACCCAGGAGCTTCAACATGTTCAAGGGCTTCGCCCTCTGGACCCCACCAGGGGCTCTAGGGCAGGCACCTGGACCCAACCCGCTGGTCGCTTCGCTCGTTCCACTCACATGGATACAACATTTCGAGGGTTTAGTGCGACAAAGGGCTATTTGCATTTTTTGGCCAAAATGAGATTTTGGTATCAAAATAATCCAAACAATATCAGGAACCTAACTTTCCTAATGATTTATAATGCGCAACGTTCTATTGTAACAATTATAATCTTTTAACTGTTAAAAAAACAGAAGTGACAATGATGGGTACTAATCTTTAATTCACCTTTTTTCAGAATAGCCGAAATGCAGATAGCCCTTTGTTGCACTAAACCTTCGATTGCTCCCTCCCGCTTCCTCCCCCCCCCCCCCCCCCCCCCCCCCCCCCCCTCATCAAACATTCGACCGGATACGCCGTTGACTATCGACCCTTCCTGCTGCTTGCAAAGCCCATTGCTTTTCAATCTACACTATGAACATGATGAAGATGATAAGTTAAATTTGAGACTATATGTAACAACATTTGAATCGATGTTTTAACTTTTAATCCAATCAATATTTCAGTGCATCTCGGTGGTAAGGAAAGGCCTATTCATACTCCTGTCGTTGCGCATCGCCCGTCGTCGACGGATATCGACGCACGAGTTGAAGCAATGTCAACAGTCTTCCGGTGACGTCAGTCGATGCGCAACGACGCGAGTATAAACAAACCTAAGGGTTACGGTCAGGGTTAGGACAACAACAAAATCTGACAAAAACTAATATTATCAAAGTAATTAATCTTTTACTTTAATTAAATCACGATAATTGTCTAAAATGGTTGAAAATACCAGCATGTATGTGTATTTTATATTTTTAAAAATCAACAAAATCTGAAAATAGACACAATTATATGATTTTACAAAAGAATCACAGAATTGACTTTATTTCTCAATTTGTTACTCTACTGTTAAAAGCTGTTTACCTGTTACTCTACGATTTAAAACTGTTCTAAACTTCTCAGAAAAAGCTCTTATTTTGTAATCGCCTACAATTATTTGATATACCGTACGGTATTTTGGTATAATTCATATCGTGTTATTATACATAAATGGAAAGCTGATGTGAACATCTTGTTAATGATACCTTTAATTTGTAGCACTCGTTTTTTCACTTGCTAAGCTATACTCGCTAGAGAACATGGGGAAGTTACGCTTATTTCTGATGTGCCAACGTCACAATTTTTATTGAACAGACGACGAGGTTATTCACTTGAGCATGTTGAGTGCAAGCAAAATAGTGGTAAAATTGGAAAGGTTTGTCTAAAAAAAAAAACCTGAAAAAGGGTATACGAAACGCGCTTTTTGGGTATATGCGAAATGCGTGTTTTTTTCTTAAAACACTTTATGCAAAATACGGTATATCTTCATTTTTGTAATGAAACGGGATCCGTGAAATTGAGGTATCTTTGAAAACATGGTCCACATCGGATTGTTATCACTTGATATTTATTTTTTCGTTGTTGAAAAACTGGCGATTGAAAAGGAATTTCCGAACGTCTTTGAGATTTACATACAACAGTTATAAATAGCCATACATCAGGTTTTTAGTTACATGTTCATTATGATTACTGTCTTACATCAAATTTAACAACAACATAATATGCAGTGACTAAGTGCATTATGTACGTCATTCACAAAATGTTGCTTGCTTGGACATGCTTGGCATAGACTAAATCATTTTACATATACAGGATAGAAATACCCCGGGGGACCGGGAGGGCTTAAACACACATGCAGACTACGGTGAATCGATTGCCATCTTCAGAAGGTAATTGTAGTGTACCTATAGGAAAGATAAATGACTATCATTTCTTTACTGGGGTTACAGCTTGAGATCCACAAGGGGGCTTCGAACTGAACTGAGAGAATTTTATTACGAAAAATAGGGTCTAGTTTGTTTTTTCAATTTGCGTTAACTATAGTTAACGCAAATTTTCGAAAAAAAATGGGTTCTAGAACGCAATGTTTGCAAACAAAGGGGCTTTGAAACGAAAATTGTTGTGAATTTGCAATTATATGGGGTATTAGAACTGATGGCCGGTTCAAAAAGGGGTCTTTGAAGAGAGCTACCAGAAGAGGGTGAAAAGGGGGTCGTCAGGGCGGCACATATACCTATACCCCTTTCCAATGTCAGTTCCCCCCCCCCCCCCCCCCTCCCCCGGGAATACCATATTATTGTCTGAAAGAAATGTTTAAAACATACGGGAATTCCAGACCAGCCAATGAGGTCGAATCATTGGAGAGAAGCAAGAATGAAAACTTAACACCCTTATGAATTATAATCATTTCGGTAAACCGATAGAAGTAACGATTAATTGATTCGGTCTTTCCCTAGAGCATGTCCATCGGAGCGCTTAGCTTAAAGTGCTCCGATATGAAAAAAGAAAGACCAATTAGTAGTTTAATATCTTGATGAAGGGTACTATAAAATCTACAATACGGCTGTATGATGATGGACTTGTTTGTTTGCCTAGTGCCTCTATTACTATATTAGAATGGCCCCGGTCCACCATACTCGTTAATACAGTCGGTTATCCATTGCCTAAATTTGAAACTCTGACGAAGATATCCGGGTGACTGTAGGCGCTGTTCATGCCCTGCAATCCCATCGCGTTGTCCCCCGCTTGCACATTAGAGGTCCACCACTAGCTCCCTGTGAACAACAATAAAAATGGCACTAACAAATCACTATCAATAATATATAATGTGACATATAACGATATATAATGTGACAAAAAATATGTGATAATAAAAAACGTTCCTTAGGCTATATTAAAAAAATCCTTTGTCTCAAAGCTCTTCAGTTTCAAAACCTAATGCGGAATGCGATTTTTTATTGATTTTTTATAAAAATATTGAAATTTTTGTAAAAGTGTACTTTTGTATTTAAAATGATGTGACCAATTGAAAATCTGAAAAATCTGTGAAATGTTTTAAAATTTTTAAATAGGCCTATAGGCCTATACCTATATATTTTTTCTAACGCGCACACAATTAACTAACGCGCGGGAGATTTGAGACAAATGATTTGTTAATATAGCCTTATACCCAAAAAAGCAAAACAAGTTGTCTCAGAAGAAACCTGCAAAAAGGGTTATGCGAAATGAGTTGTTTTTTGTATTGTTTTTAGTAAAATCTGCTATGCGAAATGCGTAATTTCATTTTAAACGAGCAAAAGAATTGAAACTGATATGGTTCTTCACAATGTGAATTTTTTTTGAAGAAGCA